>OZ007586.1:53754538-54354538 GCA_963931845.1 Maratus michaelseni | reverse complement strand
TAAAATAACTTTTACATTAAATCTCCATATCGGCAAAATCGAAAAATTATATATATTTCAAAGTTAAGCTTAACAGATACTTCTTGATTATTCTCTAGGAGGCTCTGCTCACTGCGCCTTTACTGTGCCAATCCGCAGACTTTTCTTTTCCCTGTCTGTCTCTCCACAATCTGTCTGTTTCCCTATCCGTTCTTCTGCCCGTCTCTCTAACCGATTGTCTATCTCTCTACACGTCTCGCTACCTGTCTCTATATTTCTCTACCGGTCTCGCTACCCGCCAATCTATTTCTCTAACCGTCTGTCTATCCGTCTAACTACTTGTATGTCTAGCCGTGTCTCTATCCACTTCGCTACTCATTTGTCTATCTGTCTCACAACTTGTCTATCTGTCTCTCTACCCGTCTGGCTATACGCCTCTCTACCCATCTTCTTACCCATCTCCGTACCCATCTACTGTCTCTCTACTCGTCTGTATACCCGTCTCACTATCCGTCTGTTTTTGTACCCGACTCGCTACCAATCCCATTACCCGTCAGTCAACTCGTCTCTGTACTCATCTCTCTACTCGTCTCTTTATCTACCACGCTCGCGTCTCGCAACCTTTCTCGCTACATTCCTGTCTACCGATGTCGCTACCCGTCTCGTGACCTATCTCGCTACCCCTCTGTCAACCCTCTTTTTACCTTTCTCTCTAGCCGTCTGTCTATTCGTTTGGCTACCCGTCAGCCTACCTATGTCGCTACTCGTCTCTCTAGCCGTCTGTCTACCCGTTTGTTTGCTCATCTTTCTACCTCTCGCCACCTCTTCCCAATATTTAAACAATTCATTTAATATACAGAAGCCGTTTATCAGTTATTAAATGCAAACAGAAGTAATTTATCTAATAAGTGTAATCAGATGCAATTTTTTTTAAATACATACATAAACCTGAATAATAATTCATCAGTTTTGTGTTCATGGTTGTTTATATCATTTGACAGTAAATCTCAACTTCTTAAACCTGAATTGTCTCAAGCTTTTTAAAAAAAAACCACAAGGTCTGTATAACTGCAAAGTACCCTGAGGGCTATATTAGCTACATGTTATTAAGTTAAGTGAAAGTTTCGTTAAAGCGTTTGCAGCCAATTGCTTATGTCAGAAAGCGTGGCTTAACGTCATTTTAAATTCATTACTGTAACTTTCTTTTCTTTCTTTTTTTTTTTTTTGGGGGGGGGGTAGGGGGGGTTTCAGATATATACATTTAAATTAAAACTTTTGCCTCCATGCCATTAGTGTTGTTTGTATTATTAACTAATACCTTGTAGAGCGAGCTTCATTTGAAACAAATGTAAAAGACTTTTTCTACAGTTTTTTTTAGGAGAAACTTTCGTAATTGGGCCCAAAGCCAATCGGAGCATTTAATATCATTATTGTAACTCTTATAGAGTTAAAACAATATTGTTGCTAGCTTTACTCTTGTTTGAGACCAGCCTTGCCTGTGTATCTGAATGGGGAAAAGTTTCGTATCCTATGTCGGTTGGCAGAATATTAGTTTTTTTTCTTGTACGCTGGGTGATTATAATATAATTGTTTCATTTCACATACTACATACCGTTTGATATATTGGTACTTTTATATAAAAATGTAAAAATCTCTTTTCCAAATGCCAAGTAGAAAATATACAAAATAGAATGCCAAATATACAAAACAGAAAAATATCTGCAAAAAAATAATTTACATAATACTACATCTGCAAAAAAATAAGATTTAGAAAAAGTAAGCCAAATCCTGCAGATCCCAACAATCACATCGAAAAACTTATCACCAAAAACGAACTCGCCAAATCTTACGGCACAGGAGATGGATTTTTCCCTCTGAATGCAGAATATTAGTTTTTTTTTCTTGTACGATGGGTGATTATAATATAATTGTTTCATTTCACATACTACATACCGTTTGATATATTGGTACTTTTATGTTATCCTGGCGCAGTTGATAAATCGCCAAATATTGTTCCTATAACATTTTCATATTGAATTCATTTCATTTAAATATAAACTTTTCACTCATTTAATTTAAAATACATGCCTTTCATTAATCCCATTTAAAATGCTAAAAAGAGAAGAAAAAAAAGAAATAATGCCATAAATCGAAACCTTTTATTTAAACACCAAAGAATTTTTTTTTTAATTTACACACGCGAAATAAAAAAAGCTGCTATTGCTGAGATTTGCGCCAAATCTCTAACACCAAGTCTACCACGTTATTGCGGGGTTTTTTTTTCACACAGAAAAAAATCCAGATTAATTTTCGATTTCTACTAAATTGAAATATATTTTATTGTGCTGAATATTAGTGCGTGCATATTTTTTTGCTCCATGTACTCCATGAACTTTTCAATTCAGATTGTCTACGAAAATCTCTCGCCGGTGAAAATGACGTACGCACAAAATTTTCGTGACGTATGTACTTTAATTGTGCTTTTTTATCTATTTTTTTTAATATAATTTCCAAACGGTTTGACATTTATTCTTGGTAATAAATAGACGTCGTTGTCACCTTTATAGGTACCTGCTGTAAAAATTTGAACGAAATCCGTTAAATATTTTTTGAGTTATGCTTGACGAAAGTTTTTAATATCCATCATAGCTATATATGGGGCAAAGTAATACTGCGCTGTGTATGAGTCTTCGTTGCACTCAGACAATAATTTAGAAAGATATCTAAAATTTCTAATACAAATTTACGTATCTCTGACAAAAAAAAAAAAAAAAAAAAAAAAAAAAAAAAGAAAGAAAGAAAGAAAGAAATACTGTAAAGGCTGTATTAATCGAGATGTTCGGAAAATTCTGATTGCTGAAAGCTTCAAATGTCCGAATAGTAGAGTGCTACAAAATTTATAACTGATGGGGGGGAGGGGGGGATCGATAAAATAGTGAAGCAAGATAACAAAATTTTGCCATTTTCCTATGGAAGTTAGTCAAATTATTCTGATTATTTTAATATTTGGAGTTGATGATTTTAATTGTGCCAAATTAAAAATAAAAGTTAAAAATATTTTTTGTCTATGAATATAGTTTCTGAGTTCATTTCTTTATATTAGGGGAGAAAAAAAAAACCGTTTGGGTTCGTTTCTTCGATGATCATTTTTTGTTAAAAAAGGAAAAGAGAAAAAACCGCCGCCAGAATAAATAACTTGGTCGCAAAAAAAAAAAAAAAGATTAAATTGCCGGTCGCCAGTGGCGACCTGTCGACCGCATTACACAAGCCCAGCCCATGTTTATACAGTACACACCCAATATGAATCGCTCCATGCAAAAGGGCATCAGTCACCAAATTGGCAAAATTGAGTTAACCACGGATTTTTGATCTTATAGGGTAGATTTAAACATTTTTTTTTTCTTAGCGGTGTTTGATTAGTATACTTTGTCTATAAAGGAATAAAAAATCATTTTGATTTGTTTAATATTTTTAAAACAGCAATGTTTTTTTCAATTTTCTCAAAACTGGTTTAGTTGACTGGAGCCCTTTTTGCATGGAGCCATTCATATGTGAATCGCCGTTTAATCATACCCATACTTTTATGAATCATATTCTGAAAGCAAAATGAAATTCTTAAATATTTTTTTGTCGTATACCAGTATCAGCCGTTTTATTGAACCAAATTTTAGCGAACTTCATTCATTTAAACGACAGCTACTGTATTAACAATGCAAAATCAGGTTTATTATTAAAGGAAGTACAGCGTATTACTTCTATCTAGAAAACACTTCAAATAAAACACAGTATAATTAGAAGTGAATGAAAATATGCATTCCTATATATATATATACTTTTTAATAATTTTATTTTTTGTATTAATTTTTAGTTTATGTAGTCCAGTATTAACAGTTTTATATTACACGCTGCAAATGTATTTCAATAAAACGTTGTTTAAATTATTCCTGAATAAATAATCAGGATCATGGAGGGAAATAATAAGCACTTTCCCTAAAATGTCAAATAAAACATTTGGAAATAAACTTTATTATTACAATTTTGATACTGAATCGTCACCGGATATATAACCTTGACTATTTACCCATTCTCGTTCAGCGTGAAATTGATAATGATTTCAAAAGTATAATTCATTTTTAACCTATGGTTATTATTGCGACTTGAATATTGCATATCATGATATTTCCCTCTAAATAAACAAAAAATAAACAACAAAAAACCTTCAAAAACACAATTTAGTATATCTGTTCCAAGTACTTATATTTCTCAATAATAATAATTATAATAAAACTACAAATTCGCAATAATTAAAATATGAAAGCCGCAAATAAAATTTATGGCTGTTTATTTAAATAAAATATTTAAGTATGACGCGATTTCACGAATTGTTAAAAACTTGTTTTTACTAAAAATGATATTTCTATGAGTAAATTATTCAGATTGATTAATCACATTAAAGTAACTAAGATAAACAAATTGAAAAAACCTTATTACACTTTTTACAATATTCGGTAAATGCATCGTTTAAATGATGCTTGCACACATGAATATGGCTCAATAAAGCGTCTGATTCTAATGAACCACAAAATTGAAAAAAAAAGTCGATTCATATGCACCCCGATCACATCAATATGGCATATAGATCAATCGGCACATCAATGAATTGGTCGATTCCAATGTAAAAATGTCATCATATCATACAACAAACCATCACAATATCATACATACCAAACACTAAAAAAAAAAGGTCGATTCTAATGTATCATAAAACATTATATTTTATATTTATTAATTTACAAAAGTGGTTAAAATAACTTTGATGCATTTTAATAATAATAATAATAATAATAATAATAATAATAACAATAATAATAATAACAATTATAATAATAATCTAATCAATTCACAATAATAGAAATGTAAAATCATCAAATAAAATTTATGGCTGCTTGTTTGGTTTTAATATGACGTGATTTTACAAATCTTTAAGAATTATCCTTTCTAAGATTTAAATTTCTGCTACTAAAATATTCAAACTTATAAATCCTAAGGTAAACAACATGTAAAATCATTATTATATGTTATTTTTCAATATATAGTAGCGGTCGTTTAACTGTATAAAGCGAACTATTTGAATGCATCACAAAATTTGAACCGATTTGAATGAACTCTAAAACTTCACTAAAACTGTCGATCCTATCGCACCAAAATGTTAAATCATATATTCTAATACGAGCAAATCTTGTGGGTGGTTATATATATATATATATATATATATATATATATATGCAAAAATTATCTTAAAAACGGTTCTAACGATTTTGACGAAATTTCGTATCCTACCGTTTTGGGGCACCAGAAAACCATTGGGCTAGGTCACATGCTTGAGAAAATTCGATTAGTGGGTCATTTTGGGTCATTTTGGGTCATGGTCTAGCTAATTGTATCTAAAAAACGGTTCAAACGATTTTGACGAAATTTTGTATCCGACCATTTTCGGGCATGAGAAGTCAATTGGGCTGGGTCACATGTTCGAGAACTTTCGATTAGTGGGTCATTTTTGGGTCAACGCGCGTCAAATTAATTTATCTAAAAAACGGCTTTAACGATTTTGATTAAATTTTGTGTCCTACGAGTTTCGAGAACGATAAAAGCATTGGGCTAGGTCGCATGTCCGAGAAAATTCAATTAGTGGGTCATTTCTGGGTCATTGTGGGTCAAGATCTAAAAAGCGGCTCAATTTACACTAAATTTTGCATCTAATGGTTTTCGGACACGAGAAGACTGTTGGGCTAGGTCACATGTTCGAGAAAATTCAATTAGTGGGTCATTTTGGGTCTTTTTGGGTGATGGTCAAGCTAATTGTATCTAAAAAACGGTTCAAACGATTTTGACGAAATTTTGTATCCAACCATTTTCGGACATGAGAGGTCAATTGGGCTGGGTCACATGTTCGAGAACTTTCGATTAGTGGGTCATTTTTGGGTCAACGCGAATCAAATTATTTTTATCTAAAAAACGGCTCTAACGATTTTGATTAAATTTTGTGTCATACGAGTTTCGAGCACGATAAAAGCATTGGGCTAGGTCGCATGTCCGAGAAAATTCGATTAGTGGGTCATTTCTGGGTCATTGTGGGTCAAGATCTAAAAAGCGGCTCAATTTACACTAAATTTTGCATCCAATGGTTTCCGGGCACGAGAAGACTGTTGGGTTAGGTCACATGTTCGAGAAAATTCAATTAGTGGGTCATTTTGGGTCATTGTGGGTCATGGTCAAGCTAATTGTATCTAAAAAACGGTCCAAACGATTTTGACGAAATTTTGTATCCGACTATTTTCGGGCACGAGAAGACTATTGGGCTGGGTCACATGTTCGAGAACTTTCGATTAGGGGGTCATTTTTGGGTCAAAGCGTGTCAAATTAATTTTATCTAAAAAACGGCTCTAACGATTTTGATTAAATTTTGTATTTTACGAGTTTCGGGCACGCGAAAGTCATTAGACTAGGTCACATGGTCGAGAAAATTCGATTAGTGGGTCATTTCTGGGTCATTGTGGGTCAATATCTAAAAAGCGGCTCAATTTACACTAAATTTTGCATCCTATGGTTTTCCGGCACGAGAAGACTGTTGGGCTAAGTCACATGTTCGAGAAAATTCAATTAGTGGGTCATTTTGGTCATGGGTCATGATATTTGAACTCAAATTTAATTTTGACCGAGCATAGCTCGGTCTTTCCTGCTCGTAAATATAAATTGAGGTTGGAAAATTATCGTGTGGACTCCCGACTAAAGTTAGAGAGACCCTGAATGTATTACAGTAACTTCATATCTTCTATTTACCGATTCGCAAAAGCAGCATATTCGATTAACTATTAACTCGATTTAGTTTATTAACTCATTCGCTACCAGAGTCACGTACGTATACGTGACGTTTAATATGAACGAAATCCTTGAATTTCAACAGCAATATTTTTGTACAGAAATTTTCACCTGATTTAATCACATATTTTCAGCTATTAAATAAAGCAAACGTTACAATTTTTAAAAATTGGTGCCCAAGAACTAAAAGAAGGGTAAAGTACACGCGTCGTGAAAAGGGTTAAACTGTCAGCTACTGTACATGTTTTGAGAAATCGTTGTAACTGGATATTGTTCGGGAATAGGACGAAATATGGTAAAACCACGTACCTTAATATTAGTTGCTTTTTTAACCCCCCCCCCCCTAGTACCAAGTTTTAATTTTTTATGAGAGTTCTTGATTTTAGATGATTTGAACCAGAAATTAATTAAATTAATTGTATTAAATTACTTCCGAACTGTCTGTTTTATTTTATTAATTATGTTTAAGTTACTATTTTTTTCTGGTTCGAAACATGAAAAATTTCAAAATAAAAATAAATAGGGTCAAAAGGGACCCCATTAGTACTAGGAAGGTTACACAGAATTTAATGTAACCTTGCGTACAGACTCTGCAATTATATTTGTACAAAAAATATCATTTTAAATACATGATTAATTTATCACATTTTTATTAATAAATAAATATCTATAAAAGAAAACAGTCACAAATATTCCCGTCTTACCCCACCGATGAGGTCAAACCGCACGGATATGTTAATCTTACAGGAAATGAATAAGTTTATACTTTACATTAAAAAAAAAATCCCTGACGGCTCGGCCTACAGGCACAGGTAGATTTCGAAGACGCAGATCGTGGGGCGCCTGTTTGTTGGGAATTGCGTAAGAAATGACCTTTTTGCCATGATGCCGCAGTTGGGTTCCATAAGGGACCGCCCACTTTGAAATCTAACTTGTTCGCAGGCGTACAATGTTGCGTACAAAGCAGGTGTACAAAGTTGAAACTACAGTAAAATATGTGAAAATGAAATCTGTCTATAACGGAATCCTGTCTTAAATGTAAAATCCCTGACGGCTCGGCCTACAGGCACAGGTAGATTTCGAAGACGCAGACCTTGGGGCACCTGTTTGTCGGGAATTGCGGAAGAAATGACCTTTTTGCGATGATGCTGCAGTTGGAACCGCATACTTCGAAACCAAACTTGTTTGCAGGCGGAGCCAGCAAGGATTTTTTTTTTTTTTTTTTTTTGCTATAAGAGTTGGTCCTATAAAAAACTTGTCAATATAAAAGTTTTAGATAATAGTAAGAGAATTTATAATAAATTTAAGTGGATTTGATATCTTGTAAATTGACGAAGTTATGATTTTTTTCTTCAAAAACCCCCCTTTCCCCCCCCTGGGCCAATTTTAATGATATCAAAAATCTGTTATACATAAATTTTCGGCCCTTTTCCTAGAAGTAATAATAACTTTAAACGGATTCGATACGTATCATAACTAAGACGTTATGGGTTTTTTTTCTGTTTTCACAAAAAGCCCCCCCCCATTTCCCACCCCCCTGGTTCGATTTTGCCCATTAACGAACTTGAGCGAGATTTTATGCCCCTTGATTTTATGTATGAGTTTGGAAGAGATTTGTGCAGAATTATTCGAGTTATCGTGTCCATAAATAAGTGACATAGATAGATAGATAGATAGATAGATAGATAAAGTTTTGAACTGAGGGTGGTTTTGGGTTCTGGGAGTCATGATCGGTGTAGATCTGCAAAAAGTTTTCAAAAATTCCAACTTAGAGGAGAATGTAATAGGTAGTATTTCTTACGAAATCTACCTAAAAGAACAATACATTTCATTTGGCAACTTTAACTAAGGAACTCAAGTAATAATATTTCATCTATAAGTCTAAACAAAAGATAGTTATCTTCATTACAATTTGAGAAATTTCAGAAAAAATTTTCATCTCTTTATCAATTTTATGAAAATCATAATAACTCTTCTTAATTGTAGTTTTGCGTGTTCTTCAAACATTGTTTACACGCTCATCATTTATTGATTTCCAATATGTTTTTTTTTCTTTTTTTTATCCCACATTGGACATGCGATTTTGCCTCAAGATAATGTGGATCGGAAAGTAAGTCATAAAACGCTCTTTTAAATGCTAACAACAGTTTTATTGTGGGGAATAAATTCTTATTATTATATATATCTTACTATTATAGCTTCTTTTTATTCTTGATAATATGAAAAGTTCAGCAACTTCAAATGTTTTCTTACTTAAAAAAAAATTGGAAATTAAAAAGTATTAAAACAAAAATGTGATAAAATAAATTTTTAAATCCAAATCAGCATAGATAATCTTAAGAAAAAAAAAAAAAAAAGTCTCGTAAATTTGGGCATACTGGACCTTTATGTAAAGATGGTCCTTTATATTGATACCTATGTATAATCTACATATAAATATTTAATAATCAGTTAAATATTTTACTTACTTCTAGAAGCAAATGATTCCGCTAAGTAAGAAAGGCAGATATAACACTTAAAAGCGGCACAGAGTGCACTTTCGAAATGTTCCGATGGAAATGCCAATTTCCTTCGATTTGGAGAAGCTGTGCGCATCTTGCGTAATCATCCTCCTCTTCCCACACATTTTCGCTTCTCTACTTGTTGGAGAAAATGGTGATTGTTGATATATTTCTTGTTTTCGAGGTTTATGAACTGAATCATCTTCATTTCGTTGAAAGATTCAACAGCTTTCGAAATCGCTGATTTCACAATGTGTGGTTATTTATTTTAGAGTACTCGAAAGATCATTTTAGAAAATAGATTATATTAAACGATCATTATAAAAAACTCGAGAAGCCCTAAATATCTCTAGATTTGATGATTTTGTAGCTTACTTCAAGTTTGTTTAAAATTTATGATGTAATCAAGGAATAATTTTACGAGAGATTATAATTCATAATTATTATCTTGATTGTGCAAACATTTTTTTTTTCTAAATTTGATGATTTTGCAACGTATGACGAATTTGGTTATGAGATGAGTGAGGGAGATTATTTAAAAAAGAAAATTCATTATTAATTTCTATTTAACGTAAAAAATACATAGGAGTCATATGATATGTTACATATTGAATATGATATTATATATATTATTGAAATGAGTGATCACACTAATCTTGATAGTAATAAAAGTGACTTTATTTCACTTAAATTAGGATCATTACAGTAATTTATTTCATGTTATTTGAAAATCATTAAAAAAAAAAAATAATTTAAAAAAATTAATTAATTAATTAAAAATTAATTAAAATTTCTTCATGAACAGCACTAAGTCTGGTTGACACGTGTTAAATCTTTGCATCCCGTTCGCAGCAACGTGGTACTGTCATCCCCCCAGGGGAAAAGCTCTCGTCCAATCAGAACACCGATCGTAGCGCCCCCTAGGATAAGGATGTCAGAGTGTTCTAGAACATGACGTCATCGAACCCCTCTGAAGGAACTGCCCTCCCCTCCGGTGAAATAGACACAGCCAATCAGAAAGCAGCATTCGTCTCGACCCATCACAGCGCCGATCGCAGCGCCCTCTAGGAGGATGATGACATCGCCCGTGCATAGTTCGGAAACCCCGTTCAGTTGCTCCCTGGATTTCAAGACAGTAGGTGGTTTCTGCGACACTCTCCGTAAGTATACCTTTTTTCCAACGATCTAGCCGCTTTCATCTTCTTCACTTTCTCATTAACCATCTCATTAACCTTCTCATTAACCTTGTCACCTATCCATCACTCACCTGTCACCTATCCATCACTTTTCGAGCACGCCCTCCGCCTCCGCCTCCCGATGCCGCAGAACGCCCATTATTCTTCTACTTATGTAAGTAAATAGTTAAGAAAACATATAACACATTGAAAAATCCCGTTTTCAAAATTACCTTCCATTGTTAAAAATGTAGTTTAATTATTTTGTGCAACCCTGTATATAGATTTGGATGTATACTACATAGCACGACAAAATTTAATTCAGTTAGAAAATTTATATTTAGCAATTTTCGTCAACCGATTGAAATGCACTAGAAATAATAATTGTAGAGCCGTATATATTATCTAAAGACTTTTGTACACAACGCATATTAAGCTAAAATTTCATTCAAGTAAAATACGCATAATTCAAGTAACACTCTCTTCCAGCAATTAATTACCAACCGTAAACAACAATGTATCTCGTTGTTGACGTCGCCCTGTATATGAATTTATTTATATTTTAGAAACTTCTATTAGTCTTCTAAATATAGTTCAGCAGGAAAATATACTTCTCTAGTCTGTAATACTTACGAATTCCTTTGTGTGGCCCTGTATATGATCAACCGAATTACAACCGTATTATGCAAAAATTTAGTAAAAATGAAAACCAAAATTGAAAACACACTATCACACGTAGACTGAAATTATTGCACGTATACTGTAACCTATATCTTTTGCGAATCCCTGTAAATGAACGATAAACGCAATGCACACCATACCAAGTGAACAATTTATAGTGAACCTCAGTAATGCATATGAATTTCATTATGTTTAAAATAGCTAAACATCATTGAATTACACAGTAAACGATTTTTCCCCTATAACAATGCGTAACAGAATTCTTTTTTTTGACCCTGTAAATGAATAGTAAATGCTTTGCGCCCCATATTCTACAAAAAGCATATTTTAGTGCGCTTTATCATTATATATCAATTGCACCATGTTTCAAATGGAGTAACATCATCAAAATGTACTTGAAACGATTTTTTCCCATTGACTGTAAAGTAACAGAATAGTTTTGACTGCCCCTGTAAAAAACTATAAGTGCTACACACTTCATTTTCAATAGGGCTCATGCTATAGTAAACGACAATAACATACACAAATTTCAGGGCAATCCGAGTATATTTACGCGAGTTAGAGCACGGACAGATGGCAGATGGACAGACAAACCGAAGTCATAAACACTTTTCAACTAGTTGGAAAGTGTTAAAAAGTTAAATTGAAACTCAATTCCGGGCATATTCTGCTGCAACATATCTTTTAACCAATTTAAATTAATTTGATTAACTTGATCAATTTATATAATATTAATTTTACGTTCAACGGAAAATGAAAATCGATCTTTTCGTTGACAGATTTTAGTTTTGAGTCGGTAATGATTCAGTCTAAGATATTAATCGTAAATTACAGATTTATGAAATCGGTATGTTAAATTACAAACTTAACTTATGGGCAGAACGTTCGAAAATCTGCAACATTTCCAACGAGTCGCCTGATATCTATCCCCTGTATATCTGCCCCCATACGTCATTTTGACGTTACAGCAAAAGGGGATACATATCCAATGCTAGAGCATTTCACTTTTGTCGAGAATTGGATATCCGACTCCTGTATTGTCCCCATATCAGAAAGGGACATAATTAAATACCAGACCATGTTATTTTTTTCGAGACCTGGATATCCGTCCCCTGTAAGACTCCTATAATAGGAGCTCTAGTCCCCTGTATATATGCCCCCATACGTCATTTTGCGTCACACTTGAATAGAGCATTTTACTTTCGTCGAGAGTAGAATATCCGACCCCTGTATTATTGACCTTTCACGAGAAGAGACCTGTCAATCATCCGTGATGTAGCAGCGGACGGTACTACTAATATATATGTCCCCATACGTCAATTTCACGTCACAGCAGAAGGGAGTAGCGTAGCTAAGGAAGAGGGGGGGGGGGGTGCAAGGAGGGAGGTTTTTAACAGAAGTTATCTAAGATAATAAATAATAAGACAATAATTAAGAATTTTTTACCTTTTTTCTGTGTGTGTGAATGTTTTGAAGAAATACGGGGAAGAATGAAGATATCCATAAGTGCTACTAGTTTCAGATTGGCACGTTTGGAACCTCCAAAGTTTTCCTTCTTAAAACGTACAAAAATCAAAGCAGGACTTTTCAGTCTTCCTAGTCAGTACAAATTGTTGTATGCAAATGGAGAAAAAAATAAAATAATTTTGTTGGCCTTGGTTACTGCTAAATGCAAGTAAGACTGTGTGATCTTTAGAATGATTTCAAGATTTAAGAAATCTTTCGCGAGCGTTATATTTATTAAGACATGCAGCCTCCAAAGATCATTTAAATGCTCATTTAGCTTAGAATAAACAAAGCAAACATTCAAAGTATCTGAACTATTAAATGAACATTGACAACTGCAAAAAATAAATACAGTGAAAAAATTAAAAAGAACAGGTAAATATTTTTTTTAGTATTTTTATTAAAAATATTTTTATCTGGTCTATTTAAAAATAGTGTAATCAGTGCTTTTTCAGATTTTTTTTTTTAATGATTTTAAAAGTAGCAAAATGTCAAAAAAAAAAAAAAAAAAAAAAAGAAGAAGAAGAAGAAAAAGAAAAAATACCTTGAATTGAGAATCTTAATTTAAAAATTGCAACGATGAGTCATTTAAAGGAAATGGATACAGTAAAAATCGTTTTTCGCATATTCACAATCATCCGATTTTTAGATATTTATAATAATCAAATCATTCACCAGAATATATTAGAGATATCTAAATACATTAGAAATACTAAACAAAAAATTGGAAAATTGATATTTTTGTCATTTTTTGCAAAGAAGTGTACCTAGTCCATACAAAGAGGAAGTGTGCATTTTATATTTGAAATGTCGATTTTTTTCCTCCTGTTATTTGAGTGAAAAACAGTGTTATTTTCATGAGTTATCAGTCTTCTAATGCAAATTAATTAATAATAATAAAACTGAAAAAAAAATATGAAAATCACGCTTTTATAAGCATTCCATTTTTATCTTAAAAATCACATTTTATTGTATGGCTGTACTCACGTAGTCACGTACCAAAATTTCTGTTACAATATGTTAATTTGGCATGGGAGCTAATAATTGCAAATTCACAGATATGATTTATGCTTAGTAGAAAGTGCAAACTGGAATTTTTTAAATATATATATATATATATATATATATATATATATATATATATATATATATAATGTTCCGTCTGTTTCTCTTTAAGACATGCAACAGAAGAAAGCATTATTTAAACTATCTATTCAGGATTTCTAAATTATTTTCTCAATGTATAGTCATAATTTATCTGATATTGATTTAAGGATAAGAGTTTTTTTTTTAAAGTTTGTATACACTTTTTATTTATAATTTATATTTTCTACGTTTTAAGCATTTAAAATATTTCGTTGTTGCATTTTCACAGCTATCTGGGATATTTTGGCAAGCTTGCTTCGGCGCATCATTAACTCCATTGTTTTTCTAACTCGTAGCAATTGTAACCATAAGGATTACTTGGAGACTTGTCGCCTGAGGCCGGCTAACGGAAAGTTGCCTTAAAATTAATGTATTAATTTATAATTAAGCTCTTAAAATATTAAAAGGCTGTGTTTTCATCGGAAGTACACCTGCATACATAATTTTCATAATTCTAGCTTATCAGGAAGTGAGTGAAAAATCAATTAGAAAATTCCATCATTACATACAAAAACCAAGTTAAGTTAAAAGAGTGGAATAAATAAAAATGAATTCATGTATTATGAATGAAATATTTATTTATAGAGTAAAGACACAATGTCCATCAATTGGGGTGTATGTATGATAATTTACTACTATTATCAAAGTATTTTGTTAGTTAGTAGTGTTAGTTAGTAGTTTGTAGTTGTTTGGTAGTAGTAGTTGTTTAGGAATGATAAGTACCAACACATATTAATTTTTTGTTTATTTTACATACCCAGATCCGTTGTCTGAACATCTTATTAAAGTAAATCGAGAAGACGTATGAAATAGGCCGTGAGTATAATTACTAACTTAAGATTACATACCGAGATCCGTTGTCGCAACATCTTATTAAAGTAAATCTTGAAGACATATGAAATAGGCCGTGAGTATAATATATAATTTAGGATTTATTAAATATAATAATCTTACAAGCAATATAATTCCACGTATGTATATATGTTCAACAAAATTCAGCAATATAAAAAGAAATACTCTAACTGAAGATGCCGAGACGCGCCTTTAAAATTTAATACACCGATTATCAGAAGTTTTCATTGCAAGGATTAGTTATGAAAAATCACCCACTCACCTAAAAGTCCTTTGAGCGACACCCTCAACGTGGGGAAAAACTCTTTCTTTCTCTTTCAATTTTCGTTTTGTCTGTTATTCATCGGCCTCCGACTTCAGCCGTTGGGTAACGTCTCGGTGGTGTCTCGTTCAACAGGACGGAAAAACAGACTTTACAGACTGAGAGCAGTGCGCCGCCAATAACGCGCATGCGTCAATCTGTTACATTCCTCCCTTCGTTCCAAACAAACAAAACAAAAACATTCCACTGTTTCCCGTGCTTTCCGTAACGGTCTATTAAGTTGACTTTTTTTTTCTTTTTTAAGAGATCGTATTTTTTTCAGAGTTTCAAGAATTTAATGAAATATGTTTTGCCTTTCATTCTTGTCTTGTCATTCTTTACTTACAGAGAAAAAAAAATTATCAAAATATTTGAAATAGCTCTTTAAAAATATAAAACAACAAACTATTATATTTTCACTTGCAATTGAAGATAAAAACTAGTCGTTGGGGGCCACCGTAATACTTACCCATCATGGATATGCATAATGTAAAATATTAAAATAAAAATGTGTAAATTACTTATAAAATGCATTGCAATTCGAATAAAATCGTGGCTTGATGACGTCATAAACTTTAAAGGCTCGATTACTGAATTGCTTGAAAGAGGTTTTTCCTTATAACTCCAAAAATAATAATCCTATTAACTAGCGGTTTATTGCATCTGATTAACCGTCAAATTTCGAATTAAAATATATCTTTGATGTGAAATTTGGATGAAATACAGGGTCATGAAAAATCGAAGAGTGTGGAAAATACGATTCCAAATATCTCGGCAACTAATTATTCGATCGACTTCATGCTTTATGCAAAATTTGTTTTTTTATGGTCTTTTATATTCATTTCTTAAAATAAACAATTTCGAAAATTTTTATATACCTTTCATCAGAACGAATATTTCGAGAGTCCGAAAAAAATTGTTCCGGTTAATCGAGGTTATTGAAATGAAATAGGCTTCTTCCCATTATTACATACTAAGTACATACCAAATTGCAAGTTTCTATCTCAATTTTTTCGGGAGATAGAGCGTTTACAGACACACACACAGACGGACGGCAAAATTTTTTTTCTAAAAATATGTTTTTCGGAATCTCCAGTATCTGAAACGTTTAATTCCGTCAAAAAAAATTTTTCGATTTTCAAAACGATTACAAGACTTACCCTATACTACGTATGATGGGTAAGTAATAAACCTTTTCAGTGGTGTAATTTTCTCTTTTTTTTCCCAGTTGAATTGTCAAAGAATATAAAAACTTCAATTTTATATTAATACAAGAAATAATTCGTTTACTTTTAAAGAAAATTGAATTGGTTTGATTCCAACTTTTTTCTTTGCATTATATATATATATATATATATATTGAATAAGTGCTATATTTATTTTAAATGTTTTATAGTCATCTTTGAATTATGTTTAATTAAAATTAGGCGAGAAAAAGAAAGGGTTGGGTTGGGTTGATTATTGACGGCCAATTATCTACAGTAGGGATATAGGCCCGGGAGGAGTGCCCTTCGTGGGGGTCTTTCTAAGGGAACCTAATCCGTATTTACGCATGGATAAATCCACGGCTCGAAGAAAACCACGAAAACTCCGAACGATTAGGCCGACGGGCGCGATTGGGAGAGAAAAAGAAAGGAAGGATGGGGTAAAATTTAACTGGTTTGATCACAAGAATCTTCTTTGCTTTAATTTTATTTAAAACAGATACTAAATTCATTTTTAATCTTTAACAGAGTTAGGTTTAAATTCTAGTTAAAAAAAAAAAGAAAAAAAAAAAAAAGAACGCAATCAAGGAAGGACAGGAGAAAAGTAAACAAGGAATAAATTATTTTTCTATCTTTTACAGAGTCATCTTTGAATTACATTTAATTAAACTTAGAAAAACAAATTTAAAGGTATGGTGCAAAAATGGAATGATGGGATTAATAACAAAGGTGAAATTATTCATTTCAGAAATACGAAAGTAAAACATACTTTACTTTTCATAAATCATTCTTATACATACAGGAAAAAGTATTGTTAAATATTTGAAATGGATCTTCTGAAAATATAAACATTGTGAAAGATTATATTTCCACTTGAAATAAAAAGAAAAAAACAAATTCGCCGTGGTGTAATTATTCTTTCAATTGAGTTGTAAATAATCAGTTTAATGCAACTTAAGAATATGAAATATATATATATATATATATATATATATATTTCATATTCTTAAGTTGCATTAAACTGATTATTATATATATATATATATATATATATATATATATATATATATATATATATTATTGCAATTGACACAAAAGACTAAAATTTTAATAATAGTCGAATTTTACAAATAAGGTAAAGCTAGGATAGTCTGCGCACAATTCAAAAGAATAGCAATAAAAAATCTAAATATTAATTTTTTGCTAAACTATCCATGAATAATTTTTACTTCATTTGTTTTTTATGCACTTCCATTGCTATTTTGTTGTTATGTTGCAATTTAATAGAACAGTTGTAATAAAACCAAGAAAGTTATTTTGCGCAATCTCTCCTTACAGGGTTGGTGTGATTGCGCACATGGGTAGGAGAGATTGTTACTAATAATAACTACAATTAAATTGTTAACAATAATAATTACACTTAAATGACATTGCTGTAAGGTTTTTGTGAAGAAATTTTATTGTATTGGGAGTGAATATTTCAACCTAATGCTTAAAGAATCAAAAAAAGGAAATAATTTTAAAAACGATTAAAAAATTTTAATTAAATGTAAAAAAAAATAAAGAATCAGAAAAAGCAAGTCCAGATAAGATTACAAAATAAAATTATATAACTTAATAACACGTTTAACTTTAAATTAGTCCATTTTCATTTTTAATTTTTTTATGCAAATTTACCAATAAGCTGCGTAATCTCTCCTAGCATAGAAACTAATGGGAACACTGCGCTCTCTCTCCTAAGTAGCAGATGCGTAAACTCTCCAATTTCGGTAGAAGAGATTGCGCGGCCTTTTATTTAAACATGGCCGCTACTAAAACGAACCGTTGATGTTCACATTGTTAGTCTATATTAGTAGCTCATGAGAAATCGTTTAAGTTTAAAATATATTGTACTATTGACATTGTATAGAAATTCTGATGAATAGCTATGAAAATTCAAGCACTTACTTTGGGAAAACAAAACAAAATAGCAATACTTTATCTTAGACGCTCAAAGCAATCAACGTGTGCACTTTCAAGTAGACACTCCACTACTGTTGTTGTACAACTACCTGGAGTCGCTGCGCTCTCACTCTACTCCTCCCCCCCGACCTCTATGTGCGCAATCTCTCCGACCGCGCCATCTCTCCTGGCTTTACCTTATATCTTTTTAAAAAGTCGTAGAAAAGTTTTAATAATGTTAGAAATCATTTCAAAACATCACTTATACAAATTATTTTTTGTTGTATTTTCTTTTAAATATGTGTGAAATTAGTATAGTCAGAATATTTACTAATGATGAATTGTAAATTTACAAAAGCCTCGTTTTAAAAAAACAAAATATAATTTCCCTCATTTCGAAAATCAATAAGCTACAAAAACTACACAGACATATACCTGCTAACGTCAAATTATCACCAAGCGATATTTGGCTAAATATCTTGGCCATAAAAGTAAGTCGCCAAAAATGAAACCACCTGGTCAACATCTGACTAATTTTTCGAAATTCCTATTCAAATTCAGTATTGACGAAAACTAGGAATCTTCTATAAACGGGTTTTACGCATGCATTTTAGCTTCGTACGCAAGCATTTTAGCTTCGTGTGTTTCAGCAGAAATAGCTGAATTTTTAAAACAAAAGAAGCAGGAAGCTAATTTTTCCTCCCGGTACGAGACAGAAGGACCTTTTTTTTTTTTCATCTTGAAAAAAAATCACGTGGTTATTTATTTTTTTTTTTGGGGGGGGGGGGCGAATTTCTTCCTTCCCCGGGTGCCAAAAAACGCAGCTACGCTACTGCATTTGAGAACCATCTTAACATAGCTTTACCTTTTTTAAGAATTTCACGAAAATTAGCAACATAGCTCAATTGGATTTTTTTTCAGAAATAATTATCGTTCGTGAAGCACATGGGATAACACATGTTCTCAATATGGGTGATAAAAAGGGAAGATTTTTTAGTTCTAACGTGACATTAGTCTCATTTCCTATTTCTTTTGTCGGCGATCAATTAACTTAACGATGTTTAGATGAATGAAGAGTGATCGATGTGTTTTGGATTTAGGATTTTTTAAAGTTCACACGAGTGTTTCTTTTTGTATATACATTTCTTACGCCTTCACGTTATAGGGACTACTAGTTATGGCTTTATCTTTGTACGTGACACCTCCAAAATTATTTAGTCAGCCAAATGTGGAAATCGTATTCGCATTCGCGTATTTTCATTTGGAAACACTTTTGAAGAACACACTTATATTTCTGTCTTTAAAAAAAGAGGGTTTTTTTTTTTTCAAGTTTGGATTTTATAGTTAATAAAACCTTTTTTTAATTTCTTTAAATGGTTGATACGTTAGAGCTTGTTATCCAGCTCTTTGAAGCGCTATCATGTGTTATTTTATTTCAACAACATTCCAAAATATTGAAAAAAAGAGTTGTTTAAGTTTATGTAACTTTTTGCTAGAAATCAGTTTTATTTCATTTTGAAAACCTCAGAAGTCTAATTGATTCTGAATCGTGAACACACAAAAAAGTTCCCTATTAGAACAATTTATGATTAAAAAGGATTCACAAAATGCTGTCAAATTTGCCAGTTTAAGCTGATTTTCCGGACGAGACCGTCTTGAAAAAGTCATCATCAGGGTGTGATTGACTGCAATTCCAAATATTTATGAGAAAATGGAAAACGTTATTCAATTCTTAGGTACTACACATGCCAAGCATGTATGCTTCAAAGTGAGTCAGAGAAATAGGGGAGTGTGTTTAAATAATTTTAAGTGTATTTAAATGTAATTTGAACGCACATGTTTTAATTTGAGTAAACGGATTTTATCAAATCTGTTTCGGATTGGCCCGATTTTTAAAAGAAAGTCCTGAATATTATCACTTAAAAAAACTATACATTTGAACATTAATTATATGTTCATTTTAATAAATAAGAAGATAAAATTGATATTTGAGACATAATTGCAGCTACTTTTCCATAATTGTATTAAAATATGAATTAATTTTTCTTTCACTCCGTGTTCGGGTTTGAAAATTTCGGGTTCGAGTCCGATTGAGGTTAAAGTGTGTTGGGTTTCATGTTGACTTAAAGCAGAATTTCCGGGTTCGGTTTTGCTACATTCCTACTCGCACAAGACTCAAATGTAGACCTTAAGAGGCTACTTCACTCAGAGGAAAACACCCGTTCGCTAATGTTAATCAATCCTATGGAGGAAATATTTTAAGATATCTCGTTCGCATTTCAATATTTTTAAATGATTTTTTTTTTTTTTTTTTTTTTTTTTTTTTTTTGCATTGGATAGTTGAGGTCAATCTCTATGCACGCTCCTTTTTACTTTTTCGATTTTGATTATAAGTTTTTTTATTAAGATATTTTCACTTTCGGAACCGGTTTCGAAAGTGAAAGTATCCTCAATAAAAAAAACTGCAACAAAAATCGAAAAAGTAGAAAGGAGCGTGCATAGAGATTGACCTCAACTATCCAATGCCAAAAAAAAAAAAAAAAAAAAAAAAAAACTTTTCAAAATATTGAAATGCGAACGAGATATCTTAAAATATTTTCTCCATAGGATTAACATTAGCGAGCGGGTGTTTTCGTCTGAGTGAAGTAGCCTCTTAAAAACAAACATTCTGTTATTGTGCTTTATCTCTGTTACTCATTGTCGTTTCCTTTGCTTTTTTGTACTTTACTATTGCTACTAATGTTAAGTCATCTTCTTGAATATGTGAACACTGCATCGATGGATTTTGAAAACTTTTATTTATTTATTCTTTTTTGACTGAAAATTTCCATGCTTATTAAATTTACTGATTCCTTTATAAATAAAAGCAAATTTTCTTTTACAACTGCAAAATAAAATAAAAATCATAAAAATATTTTAATAATTTTCAAAAATCACCAGAAATGTATATTGTATTTAATTTTTGAATATGTGTAAAATTTTTATTGTTATTTTATGATAAATTTTCGATTGACATAAAAATAAAGTGTACCTGAAATTTAGAATTTAAAAAAATAATTAATTCTGCTTTACTATCTGAAAAACTTTTTTTTTTTTTTTTAATGTAATTCGCACTTTCTTCTCTTAAGTGCATACTGTAATGCGTATATTTTTATATATTGTGGGATAAAAACAAAAGAGGGATAGTTGCAAAGGGGAATGTGAAACGTGCAATTCATTTGACTCCCCCGCTCTTATAGTCCACTTAGACTTTTATTATTATTATTATTATTATTATTATTATTATTATTTAAAAAACTAATTCGACTCTTAAATATGTTTGCACTAGGCTTCGCATCTGATGTGATCTAAATACCTTTGTTTATACCTATGATCACACCCCTCGAGCTGTGGTAAAGCAAGAGCCGTCGTGGTAGCTCGACATATGACCTAGCGACCGTCTCCCCCTATGGGGTTTCGCGAACGAAGTCGTCGGGGGTTCCATGGCGGTTCATCAAGGTTTCGTCTCTGCGGAAGTTTCCTCCGAGACGTGGGATTACTGCCGTGACGACCTATGTCACCAAACCTTGATAAAATAACCTGGGGGTCCGCAGTGGGGAGCGGCCTCAGGCCGATCGCAGCGCCGGGCGAGACAAAGCCCTGGTGCGTTATAAGCCCTTCAGAGGCTTGGACGCGATTGTCGTTTACGCGCGTCGGCGACCCCCGTGGGCGCCTGACGGCGCAGGATAGTTTTACCCTATACCTTTGAAAAAAAAAAAAGTTTCTTGCGCCCAATCTTTTTATGGTGAAGGCCAGTACTGTACAACAGCGTTTAAAAGCAGACTATACCTAAGCTGGTTCTCAAAAAAGAAAGAAAATTTCCCATTCAGCTGCGATAAAATGTTCTGACACATTAATGAACCCATCGTTAAATGCAAAAAATAAAGACAAAGAAATTAGCAGGCAGTTATAAATAATATGAAATCGAATAGCGTTTTTCAATTTTCGATAACTGTATTGCATCTTGTGTGATTGATTTCTGATGGCGACTTTTCTCAGGCTATAGCTTCCGAAAATTCGTTTAAAATCATTTGAATTTATCGAAATATAGAAAACGCTACTCAATTTCACATTTTTTGAATAACAGCACCTGCCAAGTTCATGCATCTAAGGTTAAATTTGACTTTTTGAGTGTCAAGAAAATAATCAGTTTTGATCACTTTAAACTGCGCAATATGTGTGTTGGTTGAAAGTATTTTACTTTTTCTCAACTATTTAAAATATGAGTTAATTAAAAATAATTTTACCTTTTCATCAAACTTTCAGACCAACAAATTTATAAGAAAAAGAAATGTAATGGAGTAAAATCTGTATAAAACGGGCCTGTGTTTAAAGAAAAAAAAAAATTTGTTCCTGCTTAAACCATTAAAATTCAATTGTAGTAAAACCTGCAAAAACGGAGCAGCCCATCTGTAAAAAAAATCTGACTTAGAGGCGAAAGTTTTATGCTTCCGATTAAAGAAATGCAGTATAATTATACCTGTTAAGACGGAAACCTGTCTACAAAACAATTTTACAGGTCATATGCCATTCCGTCTTAGCCGGTTTGATTGGATAATAGACGCGGTACCTGATATGACAAACACCTGCGTTTCAAACTCAATTTTCCCTGGCTTTTTGTGATTCCGTCTTAGCAAGTTTTACTGTATCTCAACCCCCACCCCATCCCGAAATGATACGTCTAATACACCACTGGCCAGGGGAATTATTTGCGAGATTTTGTCGGGGATCTAATATGAACACACCTTTAAAGGTGATAAACGCGGGTGGTCTTTGGGTTTAGGTGATTAGCACATCTGGTTGTTGTTTTCCCTCGATCCCAAATGTCGCACACTGCGATGACACTGCAGAATTAAGAGGCTACTTCACTCAGACGAAAACACCCGCTCGCTAATGTTAATCCTATGGAGGAAATTTTTGAAGATATCTCGTTCGCATTTCAATATTTTTAAATGAATTTTTTTGCATTGGATAGCTGAGGTCCATCTCTATGCATGGTCCTTTCTACTTTTTCGATTTTTGTTGCAGTTTTTTTTTTATTGGGGATACTTTCACTTTCAAAACCGGTACCGAAAGTGAAAATATCTTAATTTAAAAAAACTTGTAATCAAAATCGAAAAAGTAGAAAGGAGCGTGCATAGAGATGGATCTCAGCTATCCACACTCTAAATAAGAAAGAGTGACTATTCACTCCGGAAGAGTGGATATTCACTCTATCGCAGAGTCAAAATTTGCCCAACCTCTTTAGAGTGACTATTCACTCTAGGAAAAAGTGAAATTCTTGACTCCCTCAAAGAGTGAATACTCACTCTTTCAGGAGTGACTAAAATTCTTGAATAAAAAAGAGAAATTCATTTTTACACACGCTTGTTCGTAGGCGGTCACCCTCCCAAGTAGTAACCGAGCTCGTTGCTGCTTGACTTCTGCGTTCGGACGAGAACTGGTACCTACAGCTTGCTACAGCCGCTTACAATTAAAAAAGCTCTTATTACATTATTTTAGCTTTGTTTCTTTTGTGATATTCGAACACACTTATTAAATTTGTGTAGAAATCATAAATATTTACGGTGTTTCTCAACTGTGTAAATAAGAAACTGAAACCTTCTTTTTGTATCATATAATACAGAGACTGTTCGCACATTTTTTAGACAAATTTGATAAATTATTTTAAAAAATGGAATTATTTTAGAGGAAAAAATTCTGACAACAACTTATTATGTGTAATTTATATTATCGTCTGATACTTTCAAATTTATTCTTATTTCAAGATTGCGCATGCTAAAAAACTGTGAATGGGAAGATGCGTTTGCGTTTTTTTTTTCTTATTCCGAACAGAAGTATGCTAATTCCACAGTCTAAAATGATTGCAAAGCGCATAATATAGAAACTTTTTAGTGCGAAATAAACATAACAATTGATTGGAAAGTGCTATTCCAAAAATCAGTACATATACATAGTAAAAAGATACCAGATGAAAAAAAAAAAAAAAAAAACAAGGAAAAAAAGAGCCCATTTCAAGGCGGAAAACGAAGTTTCAAGTAAGGATTTATGACTATCGCAAATTTATCTTACATCGAAAACATCCATCGATATCCATCGAAAGCATTATGCAGAATTAGAATCAAGAAACAAGATTATCATACAGATTAATATTCATATTTTAAACGTTAAAAACAACAACGCCGAAATCATCTAAAAAATGTGCGAACACCCGTCTGTACATTTCCGCTATGACAAAAATTCCGTTACAACAAAGCAGTTATTTATTTATTCATTCATTTTTTTCTTGCTAATAATGTTTCCATAATTAGAGCCCGATTAAGATTGTCCGAGGCCCAGGGCCTGTTTACCAAATAGGCCCGTGAAGCCGAAGTTTACTCACTGAAATACAAAGGGGCCCTCAAATTTACTTTTCAAAACTATTTTTTAGGGGGAAAATTTCAGTCAGGGTAAAAAACGTTTTTTTTTTCTTAAATTATAGCTGTTAAATTTTTCCTAAGATTATTTCCGACACATTTATACTCTTTTTTTTTCTATAATAAATGTTATAAAATCAGTGATTAAATGCAACGTTTTTCATTTCTCTTATGTTAATTTCAAACGTGCTAAAAATGACAGAAAATTTAATCTGTATAGTTATATTTTGTTTATATTCATAAAGAGGTTAGAAATGATATAAAATATGTAGAATAGGTTATTTAAATAAAGAGGAAAATAATTAGCATTCAGAGATATTAAATTTCTGTTTATAAAATAGAAGCAAAATTGTGTTGCAGCTAAGCATAAATTTACTTCAAATATTTGTTTTCCCTGCACTTTTCTTAGCATTGGCAAATCCTGCAATTTGTAAAGCATAAAATATATTTCCTATCCATAATTCTATCGATTCATTTATTATTTCAATGCCTTTTTCAGTTTTTTTTTTTTAAATCGTGCTACTATATATAAAGGATTTCATTTTAGATGTTTCGTTTCGATAACGGAGATTACTCGGATTCTCATCCGTGAGCTGGCGCCATCTTGTGATTTTATTGGAAAAAACTGTTTTTCCTCACTCTTCAACGGAGTGAAATATCTCACTCTTGTCAACGGAGTGAACAGTCACTCTCGACAACGGAGTGAGATATTTCACTCTTTTCTAGAGAGTGGAAAGTTCCACTCTTTAAAGAGTGCATATTTATAAAATTCACTCCTAAAAGAGTGAAAATGCCTCTCACTCTTCCAAAGAGTCAACTTCTCACTCCTTCCAATTTTAGAGTGCAATGCAAAAAAAAAAATCATTTAAAAATATTGAAATGCGAACTAGATATCTTCAAAAATTTCCTCCATAGGATTAACATTACCGAGCGGGTGTTTTCGTCAGAGTGAAGTAGCCTCTCAATGCAAAGTTTCTGTTTCGGCCGTGAGTAGTGTACAAATCATGGGCGTACAGTTTTGAAAATTATTAGTGGGGCTCAAGTTATTTTTTACACAAAGATGTGCATGTGAGCGTAGAAAAAGGCAGATTACCAATTTAATGCTGTTTTCTTAACTCCCTATTAAAGAAATTAAACATAATCGTATACAGATAAAAAATCACAAGTTAAATAAAACATTAAGACAATATAAAAATTCCAATGTATAGACCCGTTTATAAAATGATATTTGCTGATATTCGCGAATCGTTTATAATAAAATCACAACGAAAGTTGACTTTGAATAAAGTCTTTCTTTTTTTTTTTTTTTTCAGAATATGGATTTCTTTTTCCATTTTCATTTTTTATATAAAAGTTGAAGCGTTAAGCATTTTATTCTAATTAAACTAGTCGGATGTGCCAATCCCAAAACCTTCTATCTCAGGTTTCGCATACACTAATAACAAATCAGCACCAATTTATATCAAGGTCTAACTGAATCTAGAGTTTGATTACATTCCGTGCATTAGTTCTTCAGATACTACTATCGCTAAAATCGTGCAAATCCTAAAAAATGCAGCATAGCAGCGCCACCTGTTGAGAGATTTAGACCAAAACCTAATCAACAACAACTTATGTCAACGTCTTACCGAATCTGAAGTTTGATAAAAATCCGTGCATTAATTCTTAAGAAATAGTTATCGTGAAGATCGTGAAAAAAGTAGCATAGCAGCGCCACCTGTTGGGATGTTTACACCAAAACGTAATCAGCATGTATTTGTGTCAAGGTCTAAAAAAATCTGAAGTTTGATAAAATTCCGTGCATTAGTTCTTGAGACACAGCTATCGTGAAAATTATAAAAAAAAAAAAAGTAGCATAGCAGCACCACCTGTCGGGTTATCTGCATCAAAACGTAATCAGCATCTATTTACGTCAAGGTCTAACTGAATCTGAAGTTTGATGAAAATAAGTGCATTAGTTCTTGATTAATAGATTCAGTATTCTATTGCGGAAATCGCGAAAAATGCAGCGCCACCTGCTGGGCGATTTTCACCAAAAACTAATCAGCACCAATTTATATCAGGGACTAACTGAATATAAAGTTTTATTAAATGCCGAGCATTAGTTCTTTAGATAGAGCGCCCGCAAAATTTTTGTCACATACAGATAGACAGACAGACAAAATCACAGACAGACATTTTCTAAAAACAGTCAAATCGTGTTCAAGACCTTCTAAAACGTATAAATCCGTCGAAAACAAGAAATCGAAAATTTTCATGAATCTAATTTCTTGTAAAAATAGAAGAAAGTAAAAACATAAAGTGAAAAAGTTTTCTTAATGTCGTTTATCACCATAACAAAAGAAAAATAAGAAAAAATGGAACATTTAAAAATTCGATAAAATACTAGAAATTAAAAAAGAGAAAAAAAAAAAAAAACATTTTTCTATTTTATATTAAAAGGGAAAAAGTGTCCATTTTAGAAATTATTGGTGGGCCTCGAGCTTCACGAGCCCATACAACTCTACGCCTACGGTAGAAATGACTAGAATAATAATGTAATAGCCAACCATATTTCAGTAAAAATATATTTTTTTTATATCTTTTTTTTTCTTTAAAAACTATAACGAACAGGGAAGACCGAGCTATGCTCGGACAAAATTAAATTTGAGTTCAAACTAGCTGACCCACCCGGCGTTGCCCGAGCCCGTGTAATAAACTCAAATCTTTTAAAAAACGAAACTCTGGCCAAGGTCTTCGATGGCTTCGACACCGTATACCGGGCAGGCTCGCACGCTCCGGAAAATCTTTTATTTCACCCTTCCATCGCCAGGGGAGCAACCTCTTTCAGAAAGAAAATCTGAGACAGGTCAACATTGCCTACGGTACTGTATAGACAAAATCGAGCTGGTTTCAAGAAGATGGGAACATTATAAGCCGTGTTATTGAAATAAGGCACAGTTAGAGAAAATAATCATGTTCAAGTATCCTTCACAAAATGACTAATTAGGAGGACTACGATGCATCTTTAAAGAACTTAATTACAAATTTGCCTTAAACTATTATTCGGAAATAGTGGTAACCGCTACTCATAAATTTACTTTAGTGTTATAGAAGGTGACTATTAAGTTAATTATAATGCTTGGAATCAGTTGCGTTCAAATCGGAAAGATAGTTGCGGAGATACGGAAACGGGGCATAGTTAGAGAAAAAACTTTAAAGGAGGGGCCGGGGGGGAGGGGATGTTCAAGTTCCCTTCAGCAAATGACTAATTAGGAGGACCACTATGCATCTTTAAAAATTCGTTCGTTTGGTTAAGCTAGAAACTTAATTACAAATTTGGCTTAAACTATTATTCGGAAATAGTGGTAAGCCTCTACTCATAAATTTAGTTTAATGTTATAAAGGGTGTGATATTAAGTTAATTATAATGGTTGGAATCACTTGCGTTCAAATCGGAAAGATAGTTGCTGAGATATGGAAACGGGGCATAGTTAGGTAAAAAACCTTGAAGGAGGGGTCGGGGGGGTGGATGTTCAAGTGCCGTTCAGCAAATGACTAATTAGGACGACCACTATGCATCTTTAAAAATCCGTTCGTTTAGTTAAGCTAGGAACTTAATTAGAAATTTGGCTTAAACTATTATTCAGAAATAGTGGTAACCGCTACTCATAAATTTAGTTTAATGATATAAAGGGTGACTATTAAGTTAATTATAATGTTTGCAATCACTTGCGTGTAAATCGGAAAGATAGTTGCTGAGATATGGAAACGGGGAATAGTTAGAGAAAACTTTGAAGGAGGGCCCCGGAGGGGGGGTGGGGACGCGAATGTTCAAGTGACCTTCAGCAAATAACTAATTAGGAGGATCACTATAAATCTTTAAAGATTGATTCCTTTGGTTACGCTAGGAACTTAATTTGAAATTTGGCTTAGGCTATTATTCGGAAATACTGGTAATTGCTTTTTAGAAATACACCTTGAAACAATGAATGCTGATTTTTACGATAATTTAGTAAAAATGGAACTAAATGGAGACGTTCGGAACATTATTACTGAGATATTACTGAGAAACTGAGATTTAAAATAGCGGTATTCTGTATATAAAACAACATTTACACGCTACTGGTGAAGCTAAAAATGTTAAAATTGTTAAATGTAATTAGACCCCTACCCCTCACCATTCCCGCAAATATATAACAAATAATCTGTTAAATAAAGTTTTCTCTATCATAGTAATATATGTCCTGTTTTAAAAAAACTTTAAACCGAGATAATTATAATGAAGAAAAACGTGCCAGGAAATGTCTTAAACATAGGTGGCGTTTGCGTAATTTGCCGTGAGTAGATGGCGCTACATTAGCTTGGCTATATGCAGATAACTGCAATCCATGTCGCACTATTTCGTTATAAATCCTTATCTATGCATCGCTACTTTATTTAATGTGTTCTGAGAAGATATTGTACACAACCAACCAACCGATGAAAAAAAACGTATTTTTAATGAGAGTTCTTTGTGCATTTTAATTAATATTTCAGAAAGTAATTAAAATATTAAAATTCTGATGTAATGTTGCACCAGGAGAGGGCTTGGACTACCTAAATCTAAATTTCCATCCTTCTAGGTGGGCTACATTTTCCTAACCATCGCCAACAGACACACACACAGACACACACACAGAGCGAAACTTTCTTTTATTAGTATAGATATCATGACCCAGAGTTGCCAAGTCTCCGGATTTTTGCACACCAGTAATTTTTTAGAGAAAATGTTGTTCTTTTAAAACGCAAAATGCTCCGATTAAATAAAACAACATTTTCTGTACTAAATTACTGGTATCCAAAAAGCCGGAGACTTGGCAGGTCTGCATGACCCATGACCAAAATGACCCACTAATTGAATTTTCTCGAACATGTGACTTAGCCTAACAGTCTTCTCGTGCCCTAAAACCAAAGGATGCAAAATTTAGTGTAAATAGTCTGGGCCGGTTTTAAGATAAAATAGCTTGACCCATAATGACCCATGACCAAAATGACCCACTAATTGAATTTTCTGCAAAATTTAGTGTAAATTGAGCCGCTTGTTAGATCTTGACCCACAATGACCCAGAAATGACCCACTAATCGTGACTACATGTGACCTAGCCCAATGATTTTCGCGTGCCCGAAACTCGTAGGGTACAAAATTTAATCAAAATCGTTAGAGCCGTTTTTTAGATAAAATTAATTTGACCTGCTTTGACCCAAAAATGACCCACTAATCGAAAGTTCTCGAACATGTGACCCAGCCCAATAGTCTTCTCGTGCCCGAAAATAGTCGGATACAAAATTTCGTCAAAATCGTTTGAACCGTTTTTTAGATACAATTAGCTTGACCATGACCCAAAATGACCCAATAATTGAATTTTCTCGAACATGTGACATAGCCCAACTGTCTTCTCGTGCCCGAAAACCATTGGATGCAAAATTTAGTGTAAATTGAGCCACTTTTTAGATCTTGACCCACAATGACCCAGAAATGACCCACTAATCGAATTTTCTCAGACATGTGACCCAGCCTAATGATTTTATCGTGCTCGAAACTCGTAGGACACAAAATTTAATCAAAATCGTTAGAGCCGTTTTTTAGATAAAATTAATTTGACCCGCATTGACCCAAAAATGACCCACTAATCGAAAGTTCTCGAACATGTGACCCAGCCCAAGTCTTCTCGTGCCCGAAAATAGTCGGATACAAAATTTCGTCAAAATCGTTAGAGCCGGTTTTAAGATAAAATTTGCATATATATATATATATATACCGCACACAAGATTTGCTCGTATTAGAATATATGATATATAGGTATAAAAGGAAAGTTTTGGGTCAGCCATTTACCGCACAAAGTTAACGTCTCCTGCTATTGTATAATAAGACTTCTTATCTTTACAAATAACGGCATTATTAACATGAAGATTAATGATTAGAATAACTTTTTAAAACAAAATAAAAGCAAAAAAAACTCATCCTTTTTGAAAGGTATGAATCCTTCTTCATCAGGCAAAAAAGTACGTACTACTAATAATACAGCCATAGGCGTAACTAGTGTGTGTGTGTGGGGGGGGGGGGGGCGTACTTACCTCAGTTAGCTACAGTGCCCACCACAGAATCCCAAATTTAAGTAAAATTCTTTTGATTGGGATACATTCAAAATTTTAATTTTCAAATATTTGAAATGTCGCACAAACAAATATAATACTTATTTCTGATTTGAGAACTAATGTAATCAAAGCTGTTCGCAAGCGTATGCAAATGTGTGCTTGATGTTAGGGGAGGGGGGGGGGGATCAAAGAAGCAAAAGTTCTATACCTTAAGCCGATAGGGATTCTGAAGGAACAAAGCTAGACCTTATCTGAAGGCTCAAAATTTGAGACAGGGTTGATCACAGGGCTGGCAAGTTTCTGACGGGCAGAAACTAAGAAATAATAGCAAGAAGAAATTTAACTGCAATGATTCATAATTCACACATGTATTTGATATGTAAACAATTAAATTAAAAATTAAAACTAAAGATTATGAATGTTATTCAAAGCAGCAAAAAGCTTCAAAATGATCATATAAATATACTTTTTTTATATAATACTAATTTTCTTTTACTTGAAAAACAGAAAGTTTCATAATGGTAATCTGATGCTGTACAAGTTTAACTATTACTATTATTATTTACAGTTGAATTTCTAAATAAAAGTAAAAAAAAAAAAAAAAAAAAAATTCTATGATATTTTAACAAATCACTGTTCAGAGAATTTTTAAATAAATAATATAATGCAATAACTTAAAGATTATCTACTATATGGAATATGGTTATATATATAAGGTTGGATAGTTTTCAACTAACAGACTTACATTTAAAAAAAGAAGTCAGATTTGTTTCTTTGAATACTGTATTTAAATGAAATGTTTTTAAACCCACGGAATTACAAGATCCACATATAACTACAGCTCCAAGTTAACAAATTAGAATAATAGAAAAAAAGGAATTGTGAAAAAGATTTTTATGTATTGCTTATACAAGAAGTAATACAGGATAAAACTTAATATTGTAAGAATCTACATAGTTTGTAGAATCTTTTAGCATTAAAATTAAAGGAAATAATGCAGGTATATACAAATAATAAAGCCAGGGAAGCACGTTAATTTAATGTTGGCTAAGCCAGTTCTTGGTGGACAGGGACACTAACTTGTGTAAAGTTGCTAAATCATGTTGGAAAATAAAATTGTCACCACACAGATCTTCCAATGATGGTATCATGAAATGCTCAAGGATTTCCTGATATATCTCAGAATTAATCCTTTCGTTAACCCTTTCGCGGCGAGCGTCCTTTAGAGAATTTTTAATCTTTTACCACCGGTTTTTCAAAACAGAAATTTTCGCCTAATTGAATCGCAGAAGTGCTATCATTAAATAAGGCAAAGCTTACAATAAAAAGTAACTGGTGGGAATAATCCAGGATTCTGAGCATCTTATGCATCACTCGTCCCCATGCAAATTTCACTGATTGTTTCATGCAGTTCTTCTCATATGCTTCTTGATTCATTCGCCATACACAAACACAAAGTCCACCATATATTACGCAAAACACACTCTCATCACTAAACAATATGGTTTTTCGATAAAGCTTTTTTTTGCACCCTTTTCTTTTTAATAGTCATGAGTGGCTTTATCTTTGGTACACAAGATTGAAATCCAAGTTTATGGAGACGTCTTAGTGTTGTAGATTTACTCACATCAACACAGTGTTCTTTCCACTTTTGATCTCACAATTCCAAAACAGTTTTTTTAGCAATACTCTTTAGCTTTCCATCATCTCTCCGAGTAGTTTTTGGCTTTCGGCCGCTATTCAAATGCTTGTTTTCAAAATGTCAGTCGTTAAAATACTGCTTTATTGCTCTACTAACACTTGGTTGAGAACATTTTAAGTAACAGGCGATATATTGCTGATTACGACCTTCTTTATGCAAATCAATAATACGATGCTTTGTAAACTCTTTTATGTCCGATGAATGGTCTATGTTTTACACAAAATGAAAACAATGATGATGCAAAGCGGTTTTATAACTTAAGAAGAAGTCCCACAGAAGATTATTTTATGCCACCTTCTAAACCAATCAGGAAAATTCATAAGTATTCTAATTTTTTGAACCACCTATAGTATTCTAATATTTTGAATAATGAAAATAATTTTACAAAAATAAAATATTCACTCAAAATTTAATATTTTACAGTTTTAATTTTCTTTAATAACATGCAAATGTATTAAAACATCCATCGCTGTTCTTTTTAAATTGTACTAGAGTGAAATAAAGCTAAATGCAATTCCAAATACAAATGCAATTAATTACTCTAATTTTTTGATTTGGAGCTGTATAATATTTCAACGAGAAAGATTTTTTACAGTTATTATTAAATTATGTTAAATTACAGAAAAGTATTTTGAGTAAGTATTGATTATTTTTCTTTTCAGTGTTTAATTTAAAATAAGTATTGGATACAGTTTTCTCTTTTGAATTTCAAACAGAGATTTTAAATACTCTAATAATTGTTTATATATAAAATTACGCAACCATATTATAACAAAAATTTTATCTGTTACATTACTCATTTTTCTAATAGAAATTTATTTATTTTAAATTAAAACTATCCACAGTATTTCATTTGTTATTTATCCTGAATAATATGTACTTAAGGAATTTAATACTACTAAAAAAGTCTCAGATTATGTCACGAAATGTGTTTATGCCAGTTGTTGCCAGTTTCTGCCGGTTAAAACCGGTTATAACCACTTTCTGCCACTGGCACGACAGAAACCACTTTCTGCCGGCAAAAACCCAGCCCTGGTTGATCATAAAATGATCTATCATGTATCATGTGATGTTGTCAAAGCCGGTACCTCAGGGGGTTCAAGGTCCAATTGCCTAAGGTCCGGGACTGCATGCAATTTTTTCTCTAACAAAATAATGACGAACTTTAGGAGATTATTTTTTTTCTATTTTCGTCGGAACAACTTGGTAATTTCCCTATACTTTGACTACGGAAATGCCCATGATAATCAGAGTTACTGACTATTTCATGGGAGAGGGGGAAATGAGGGAGACGAAAAAGCAATTAACTGCCTGGCGACTTGTAAATAAGAAAGGTAGCCAGATTCAACCCTTTCTCGCTCCTTCTTACAAACAATCATTGATATACGGGCCCCGAATGGATATAAAACGAAGAAACATTTTTTTCTCATTAAAAGACATCTGTAAGACATCCCCCATCCCATGCATTATTATTCATTCTTCAATGTCAGTTCCTCTTGTAGATAAATCCCACAACCTGTACTGTTTTCAAAGTAAAAATCACAGAAAAAAATCATTCTGCATATAAAAGTTTCATAAAAATTATAACTATACAATTCAGCTTTTTGTATCATTAGCAAAAACCATAACAAATTTCGTGTGGCCAAAAAAATAACAAGAAATGTATTATGTAAAAAATATAATTGTACAAACAGTTTTAGAACAATTGTTTATTTATTTCCTCATCAAAGATATCCCAAGATTCCGTTAAGGTGGTTCTCAAATGATATGCTAAACAGCACGAAACTTTCTGCGCATTTTGTGACTCATTTTTAAACGTAAAGGCATAAAATTAGTAGGCCTGACTATTGAAACGATTTGGGAGCCAAATAAGTTTTCCATTTTTTGATAAATAAATTACTTATCGAGTTATGAGCGATTCTTGTCAAGGGACAACACGTTTTTCCCCTTTTTTGCGCTGCGTCGTCGGAAATTCAATTCAAAACGCAGACTTTGACTGTTTTTTCTGAAAGATCTTCAGCCTTTACCAAAAAATGGAAAGCGCCTTTCTATTACAAAGTTTCTGAATTAAGAACACTTGCCAATTTCCGAACTTCCCAAGTTTCTGAACAAAAGTAAATTAAAAAATATGTCGTAAAGTAGCTAGTTTGGAATTGAGAATAGCTTTAAGGTGGTTGCTCAATCAGCTCTCTAATTCCCCTCGCTAATATTAAAGATATGGGCGTAGAAGAATGCAACGTACATTTAAAATATCTCCTTAGAAAACTACATTTTTTTAATTTCTTTTTTCTTCATACTCTTCTTAAAAGATGTGTTTTTCCGCCTTAGTTGTCAAAATATTTCTGAAATATCTGCTTAATTTAATATTTTATGAGTTAAAAGCTGACGAGCTGTGAGTAATATTTTAACACTTCAAGATAAATTCTGATAAAAACATTAGCAACTATGAATTTCATTTCAACTAACGTTTAAAAGAGTCTGTATTCACTATCTTTGGTGAAATCTTGCGGTCTGATATTTATCGCTATTTTAATACTATTTGTGTGTTTACAGTTTGATTATTTTTAATGTGTTAATTAAATAGTTGTCGTTAAGGATTATTAAGTTTAGTGTATAATTTGTTTTGGATATACATTTTTTGAACATGGTCAATTTAGTGCAAAAACAATAAGCAAAATTTCGAAAGTTTATGTTTGCAAAATGCAGTGTCCAATGTTTTATTTTACTCCTCTTTATTTTATTTTGTTCGAATTTTTCACTTCCAAATAAGCCAGAATTTACTTTATATGTATTATGTCAATTGATTTAACTGTGTAATTATAACAAAACAATGCGTGAAACTGATTTAAAACAATAATAATAAATAATCAAAAAAAAAAAAAAAAAAATGTTGCTTTAAATTGCTGAAAACTGTTTCAATTTCAGTTCTGTAAAAAAAAAAAAAAAAAACTAAAAAACATGCGTCAAGCATAGATTATGTAACACTTTTCCAACGCTTCCAAAATAATTTTACAAACCATTACCGTTTAATAATCTGGAAGATAACATCTAAGTAAACAATTTGGAAAACGCGTAACATATTTAAAAACGTAATTTCAGGAATTACCAACAATATTCGGTAAAATATCCGAATACTTTTATTCAACCCTGTATATGATCTATAGATTTGTATATATACTATATAGGTTGCTAAATTTTAGTTCAGTTGGGAAACGCGTAGCACAGTTTAAAATTCTCCTTCTGGAGTTTCTGTCAATAAACGGAAATGTGTTCGCTTACTTTTGTGGTGCCCTGTTATATGATCTACAGAATTTATACACACCAAGTAATAGACAAAAAGTGAGTTAAATTTAAAATCGCGTTCAGCAATTTAAAACGCACTTCCGGGAATTATTGTTAACAGAAAGAAGATAATTCTTTTATGTGTCCCTGTAAATGAACGATGACTGCTACACACGCAATATTCTGTAGTAAGCCTTTTGTAATGCACCTTATATAAATTTCAATGCGTTTTAAATTGTGTAACATTATTAAAATAAACCGCAAATGATTTTTCCCTATAGACCGTAATGTAACCGAATTCTTTTGAGTGTCCCTGTAAAAAGAAAACACTTCACAGTTGTCAAATTGTTAGTCATTAATTTTCCAGAAGGAGTGGATGTGAATACCGTGGCAGGGAGCTTCCTTTGAGGATTAAGAAAAGGCGACATTTTGTAATTTTCTTGTGGATGTAAGCGAGTTGGATCATTTTTAGCTTCCATACATAGTTATCAGTGCACAAATAAATTATGCTTTAAAATACGAGATATTTTTGATTGTATTACCCCCACGCGTATTACATGCTTCAGCTTCCAGATAGATTTTTTTGTAAGTAAATTTCTCCTTATCAGATCTTCCTGTATAAATAAAGAAGCTTGGTAGAAGAAGATATTATGTGACAGAAATTAAATTTCGAGATTGAAATGAAAGCTTTTTGTTGTAAATTTCATTTTTTTCTTTCTTAGTAGCATATGTTTTAAATATTAACTGAATATATGAAACTCCCTTAGAAAATCTTATTAATATTTAATTTTCAAATATCAAAAATTATTAATAAAATTTAAATTATTTAAATAGTAAAATATTAAATATTAATAAATAAGGTATGAGACCTAAAAGACTATTTAAAATTTTGGTATTTTAGCTTTACTATTACGATAGAATGTCTGCATCGAAAAAAATAATCACTTGCATCGAAAAAAATAAGGTATATTTTGTAACAATCTAACATAACATTCTCCCCCTAACCTTTCAATTAATGTAATAATTTACTATAAAATATTGATAGAAACAAAAAATTGTCTAATTTAAACAAATTTCTTTAGGATGTACACCTCTGTACCACCAATGAAATGAGTAGATTTTTAATGATAAACACAACGTATTAAGTGAAATTGTCATAGAATCTTTCATTAGAATGTAGAATTTCAATTTATCAACAGTACAAATGCAGATGAGGCCAGGCCCATGTCTCAGTCTGATGAAGTACAAATCATTTTTTAACAGATTTGGAAGGGACCTCTTTCTTTAGTTTTACTATTTTCCCCAGATTAAAACAAACTTGATGCACCCTGCTCAATCTATGAACACATATTTTATGTAAATTATACTGAAATCTAAACTGGGTATTTTGAATACATGAATGTCTTACAGCTGTATACTTCTAAAAGTAACAATTTTAAATTTATGAAAACATTAAAAAAAAGGGGGGGAGTGCATTTTTTTTTATGAAAAACCTCTTAATATATTGCAATACTTTTACCCGCCTGTGTGTTTCATTCTTATACTTTAAAAACTAAGAATGCACTAATATTTCATATGTATTCGGTATTCGGCTATACTATCGAATATTCAAAATATTAAGATATACGGACGAATATTAAAGCTGACCCACCCGGCGTTGCCCCGGCCCGTGATGAATAACCCTTACATGAACCTAAAATTTGTATTATTTTATATCTTTATTATATATTAACACCATTTTGTCTGAATTTATACTTGAAATGAAAAAATCGCGAAAAAATATTTAATTGAAAGTATATGCTATTTGGTATTTTATTTTCTGCGTAATTTGATTTTTGGAGGTCTATGCGTACCGAAAGCGAGCAAAACCGCGACGAAACACTCAATTTTTTTACTGATTTCGTCAAAAATTTCGCACATTTTATTTTGTAAAAATTATTCCTACCCGTCCGAACGTTTTATTTTTGCAGGTGGTGTAAATCTGGTCTCTTGAGATTCTCTAAAACGATTGTGTTAAAATATGGATGTTTAGTTACTTTTAACGTAGAAAAATTATCGTCTCTGTGAGGCGCGAAGTGACCTGCGTTCGCCGGTATATTTGAAAAGGTTAAAATTCATATTTTATAAAACCAATTACTTCATCGATTAGAAGAAGGTTTCAGTTTTAAGACAATATTTTTGGTTTTCCGGTATCTTTAAAATTGCGCCCCCGAAGGGCGTTGTAATAAAGGGGGAAAACGTATTCAGAAAACGTCCCTTTTTAATTTCTTTTTTAAAGGGTTAATTGCAATTATTATTGTTATTATTATTTTAATTGACTGCGGCATTTAAGACACAAGAGTACGACCTTTCAGAATATGTCATCCGTTTTTCACTTTACTAAGCGGTTTGACCGATGGAAGTTAATAAATTCTGACCCCCCTCCCCCCATCCCATCCCCGGCCCCCCAAAATTCCTTATTTTCGATCTTCATTTCCTCCCGATACGAAAATAAGGCATCCCGAAACGACAGAGATGAATTTTTAATAAGAGTTCCTTGTAATTTTTAATTAATAGCTCAGCTAATTATTAGAAATTTAAAAGTCTGAGTCTCAGGTGCACTAGGAGAGGCCTTGGACAAATTTTCAGCCTTGTGCGGTAGATTTTCTTGGCCATCGCACACACACAGACACACAGAGAGAAACTGTCTATTATTAGTATAGACTACAACTTATACAATATCACGATTTTAAATTTATGTCATTATAAAAAGAAATTTTATACATGTAAAAGTTTATGATCTTAATGCATAAATAGAAATATACCAACGGTGAGTATCTAATGAATTTTAAATGAAAAGAGAAAATGACCTAGACCATAAATGTTTTATCACAGTGCAGGCTTGTAATATTTAAGTGTGATGATGCCCTCTGTTTTGTCACGAGTGCGCTATTTCTCAAGTTCTTAAGGGGCTACTTCACTGGCTGTCCCAGACAGAGCAGCTAATGTTATTTCAATGGGAGAAATTTAGAAGTGTCATCTTTTCGCATTTTGCTCGAATTTAGTAATTTTTGTAGCTTTCAAAACCTGTACATTTAAATTATGCATGCTCCTTTTAAATTTTATTTTATTATTTTTTTTTAATGTGATATAAGTGCGTTATTTTGAAGATTCATGTTTAGTGTCTTATTGCGAAAAATCTGTTTGACATTTTAAAATTTGGTAAAGACACAATCGTAGCCTGATTATTTAGCTTTCCAAAAATGCTTTTTATTTCGATTTAAAAAAAAATTTAATCGATGCTACAATCCTAAAAAAATTGTACTGCCTTTTTTAAAACAGCCGAAAACAGTAAAATGACCGCCCCAAACAAGTTACCTCCCTTTCTTTCCGGGAACTCAACGGGAAGTCAAACGGGAAAAATCTTCATTGAGCGATAAGAAAGACCACCTAATGTGTGAAATTTTGCCTTTGGCTATCAGTATGCAACTTGTAAAGCTGCAAATTTCATTTTAAGAGCGGAGAAGAAAGTTTAAAAAATGGTATTTTGAAATGATGTAAATAGATGCTGATTATTTGTTTTACTAGGCATCATACAGATTTTTAAGAAACGTTATTGATTTGGGATCAATAAAGATTTTTTTTCACCTCTCGATATAATACCCGATATATTTTTTAATTGCCTACAATAGTAAAATGAAAAAGCGTTTATTTGCTAAACAAAAATACTAGAACTATCATTTATTCACTCGTTCTCGGAAAAAAACAAACATACAGTGGCAAGTATCATTAAAATGAATAGATAGACAATAGACATATCCAGCGAATAAATACAGTTGTATTTAAATTTTCTACAATACCTTTTTTCTATTATTTATTACATAACTCTTACTGAGTTAGTTTTAACGTTTCTTTCGAAAATATTAAATATTTATGCGGTAGATTAACTAAAAAATAACTATTGTATAGCTTTATTATTAAAATTTGTTACACTAATTTAAAACTCAGAAATGATGAGATTATACGGGTTCTCTTTTTTTCGGTAAATTTCGTGATTCTCCTTTCACAAATGAAACATTTTTAAATTATACTTCAAAGATAAAAAAAAAAAAAAAAAAAAAAAAAAAAAACATATTTCAGTGCTATTTATTATTAGTTACTATAAATGAAGCATTATTTATTTTACATGCAAGAATTTAAATAAATGTGCCAGTAATCAATTTTTTGTCAGACGTATATTTTGTTTAAAGCTGTTTTCAAATCCAGAGGTCTTACTTTCTGACACATTTCAGAATTCATTTTTCTTCGGAAACACATGAAATTGGCACTTGTTCTTATTCAGAAACTATGCAATCGAATTTTGGTAAAGGCAAAAGTCTTTCAGAAAATACTATCGAATTCGGCGTTTTGAACCGATTTCCGGACGCGACAGACCGGGAAAGAAGAAAAACCTGTCGCCAGATGACAAAAATCGCTTATAAATCAATAAGTAACTTGTTTAGCAAAACATGGAAAACGTATTCGATTTCAAATCGCTTTAATAGTCAGGCCTGCCAATTTATGTTTAAAAGAAAGTTTCGCGTTTGTTGAGCAGATAATTTGAGAACTAACTACCTCAAAGTTTGTGTAAATTTCTGCATTTCAAACAAGCGTTATAAATGCTCACTCCTCCATATGTAACAAATGTTTTTGGCTTTCTCAAATCCAAACTGACTACTTTATGACATATTATTTAATTCGTTTTTGTTTGGAAAAAAATGGAAACTCATTTCTATTCCAAATCGCTTCAATAGTCAGGCCTGCCAATTTTATGCTTTCAGAGTTCATTCTAGGCGTTTTTCGTGGGGCGGGCCGCCCTGCCTGCCCTTGTTTACAAAATCTGCCGCCCCGAGGGCCCCACTGCCCTAAAACCCCGCCCCGTGTGCCCTAACACTCAAAAACTCGACTGAATTAAAAAAAAAAAAGCTCTAAGTACTATTTTAGTAAAGTTTATCGTTAATTTCAAACGAACTGTAAGCTATTTCTATCCAATTCATTGCTTTTTACACTTCCTGCCCCACCCCACCCACGTTCCCAATAGCATACACACGCGGACACCAATTATTTTCAGTTGAATGCCCCATTCCTTTCAGTTGAAGGTCCGAGCCGCGCGTTACTCATAAATTACTCTCTCATGTTGGTGGAAATGTCAACATAGGAACAACAACAGAAAAGAGATCCCCCCAAAGATATCTCCTGATATTTTCTCTCCAAGGAAGGGGTAGTTGGGGCATATGAAGATGACCAAAAACACAAAAGATACAGTTTATAGAATTGGTTTGTAAAATGAAAGAAACGTACGCGCAATGGGATCATAAGAAGAAATATTGAAATCATCTTTCATGTTAGTGAAAGATGTAAAAAAAAAAAAAAAAAAAAAAAAAAAAAAAAAAAATCGATTTATTAGAAAACTAAACTGATTTTTTATTAAAAAGTTAATTATAAAAAATATTTTTGAATCCGGGTGTCTCAATCTGTTAGTTCTATAGCATGAATAAATCGGGATAGTACGCATGCCCGGCTTTCTCTTTAAAGGGCCCTTGGCGCAAAAATAAAATTTAAGACCTTACAACTTTTTTTCCAAAGTAAAATAATAATAACTGCTTCGTCAGGGGCTCCGTATATGCGCCGAAACTAGGCGCAACCCCTTTTTTTATACCATTTTTTTTTCTTTTGTCTCGTTTCAATACCTTCTACGCTTCTATTCGCCGCGGCATACTCTCCACTTTATGGCCGTCTTCTTTACACGTTTTCATATTTTATGAAAAGGACCTTTTCCTTATATTTCCTTTTATTTTCCCAGCTTTGATTCATCGAAAATTTATTTTTTCTTACTCACTTTACTATAAAATGTTTATTTTGAATAACTGAAATAATTGAGCCTCATTTTTCCTTCCAGATGTTGACTCATGAGGACGCATATTCTTTAAAGTCTTAAACGTAGGTTTTATAATTAATAATATAAACACGCCACGAAGGAAATGTAAAACATCAAGCGCTGTGTTGAAAGTTAAAAGTTTACTATTTTCGTCCTTTATATTTCTTGTTCTAAAAGTCTCTGTCCTGCCTGAATACAATTAGCTAGACTAAGTTTTTTATTCAAAATAAATTTCGTTTCAGCTTATTAATTTTGTTCCAATTTAAGATCTCGGCAAATCATTCGCATTCCGCGGGATGGATCTCGCAATCCTCAAATTCTGCTTATTAATTAACCCGAATAAACTCTTTAAAGCCAATCTATAACCCAATCCGAATCCAACAACAACAAGAACGAAAAATCATGCGTCAAGCATAGATTATGTAACACTTTCCAACGCTTCCAAAATAATTTTACGAATCATACTCTTTAATAAGCTAAAAGATAACATCTAAGTAATCCGAATACTTTTATTCAGCCCTGTACAGGATCTATAGATTTGTATATATACTACATAGGATGCTAAATTTTAGTTCAGTTAGGAAACACGTAGCACAGTTTAAAATTCTCCGTCTGGAGTTAAATACGGAAATGTGTTCCCGAACTTTTGTGCTTCCCTGTATAGGATCTACAGAATTTATACACACCACGTAATATACAAAAAGCGATTTAAAATTAAAATCGCGTTCAGTAACTTAAAACGCACTTCCAGGAATTATTGTTAACATACAGTAGAGAATTCTTTTGTGTGTCCCTGTAAATGAACGATGACTGCTATACACACAATATTCTGTAGTAAGTCTCTTGTAATGAACCTTATATAAATTTAAATGCGTTTAAAATAGGGAAACATTATTTAAATAAACCGCAGACGATTTTTCTCCATAGACGTAATGTAACGGAATTCTTTTGACTGTCCCTGTAAAGTAAGTATAAGTGCTATGCACACCCTATTCCATATTAAGCTTCTTCTAATGCACCTTAGTGATATATATAAATTTCAGTGCGTTTAAAATAGTGAAACATTATTTAAATAAACCGCAAATGATTTTTCCCCATAGACCGCAATGTAACGGAATTCTTTTGAGTGTCCCTGTAAAAAAACTATAAGTGCTACACACTTCCATTGAAATAGGGAACATGCTATAGATAACGATTATAACATATAAAAATTGCAGGGCAATCCGAGCATATTTACGGGAGTTAGAGCACGGACAGACGGCAGACGGCCAGACGGCCAGACGGCAGACGGCCAGACGGCCAGACAAACCGAAGTCATAAACACTTTTCAACTAGGTTGGAAAGTGTTAACAACAACAAAATTGATCTACTCTCGCCTCAAACTCGAAATACTTCAACGTGATATCCACAATCAAAGAAAATTTGATAATTTAATATAATTATCGAAAGATAATTCATAATCATATCTCAATATCTATTTTATCCTTGTATTTGCGGAGTTTCGCTGATCATTTATTTTTCAAACGAACCTCGAATTCACCGGAGTTAGCCACTACCTTCTTCATTGCACATCCCGTGGAGAGGGGATAAGCCCGCTCTGATCACGAATCAACCGAATATTGAATTATTGTACTTTTATATTAAAGCCCAGATTAGATTCAAATTTTCAGCATCGTCATTCACGTTGCAAAATTTCCCAGCACGGGCCAAACCAAACAATTTTTGGGGCTCGGTACAGTATAAAAGTTAGGTCCGCCTCGGCCCCGGCCCGGTATAAAAGCAAAAAGTTCAGCCGACGGAATTTCTACAAAACATGCCGATATTTCTGAGTCAACATTACCCTAAAATTAAAATTATTCAAAAAGCACACTTATGCATAGATTTTATTTTCAGATTATGTTCGAAATGCATGGAATGCAAAATATCAACAACATTAATGACCATTTAGACAATTAAGTACATAAACACTGATTAAAAAATTGATTCAGACAATTACATTCAAATGAAGATTTAGTAAGAGAAGAAAAATCAGGATATGAAAAATCCGTTATAGACAGTTTCCATTCTTAGCAGGTACATCGTCTATTGTATATGTATTATATTCTTTTTGCACAGATAAAGGTATGTTCGTTTAAGACACGATTTCGTCATAGACAGGTACTATTTCATACGTTTTATTATATTTTAATTAATTAAATATATTTATTTATTTTTGCCTAGAAAAATGTATGTGCTATTCTTTAAAAAGAATTTTAATTTTAAAATAATGGCAATTTAAAAATTTATACATTTTTTGCAAAAGTTATTTTGCCGGGCCTCATTTTACTGATTTTGCATGGGTCTGAAAATTTCGGTCCTGACAGACCTCTAGGAAGAATGAAGTCCAAGCTAAGCTTGGCCTAGAAAAAATAAGTCTGGCCGGCTCTGTCCGAGCCTGCAGAAAAATAAGTTATGCCCGGTTCTAGTCTCGTGAATGAAAATTTTCCCGAGCATGACCCATGGGCCCGGCCGATGAGAAATTTTTTTTTTTTTTTATGTAATAGTTTTAGAGCTAATTACTGTTGCTATTCTGCGCAGCAAAGGGGAAAGGGGAGATTTGGGGGTTAAAACTTCTCCCAGAGCATTTAAAAACTGATAAGATCTTGTGTTAAGATAAATATAGGATATGTAAAAACCAATGTAAAGAAAATCGTAAACAGCGTGAAATTTTTATAATATAACCGTTTCAAGGGTTCATAAAAGATCATCTATTTGAACACAAAATTAATGAAAGAAAAAGTTTGAAGCAATATTAGCAAAGTAGTATGTATGTATGTAACTGCTTTTTCTCTTTCCCCCCACCTTTTTTTTTTTCTTGTCTGTAGATTGAAGGAGAGACTTTTATGAAACACAAATACTAAATTATCATTTCTTGTGCTTTTCATTATGTCGATTTTTATGTTTCACGTATTTAATAAACTCTACCTTATGAGCATGTAGTAATGCAATGAAATTGTCCCCCTCCCCTGCAAATGAAGATCGTGACTGCGCCACTTTAGTCTTTATTCTATGGCTGGCGGACATATAGTCTAAAATGTACTTTAAAATTTTCGCATAAATATACATGAAGTATAATTTTTTGTAAACTACTTCCGTTATCGAGTTGTAGCGCCTCGGAAATTTGATTTAAACCGCCCATTTTGACACCATATTTTGAACGACGTCCCGTTTTTATCGAAAAATGGAAAACGCTATTCGATTTCATAGTCTCTGAATAAGAGCATATGCCAATTAATTGCATTTACGAATAGAAAAGAATTCAGAGATGAGTCAGAAAATAGTCACTTTGGATTTGAGAATAGTGTTAAGGAGAAGGCCAGCTCTGCACATAGTCCTTCACAAAAACATTTTTTCGTTGGAAAATAATAAAATTGAGTTTTTTCTGTTTGTCAGTTGGTTTCATGTAATTATTGGAACAGGAAGAGTCAAATTTAGGTTAGGTGTCCGTAGGATACTGGCGATGGAAACCAAGCAAAAATAACTCGTAAATTACTATGTCGACCATTATCCCTTTGATTTTAATGCCCTTCGAAGTGGAATAAATAAAGAAGAAAAAGTATGGGCATTGTGTAGAAAGACACCCCTGTCTTGCTCCTCCCACCCCTGAATGTGAGGCCAGTTCAAAGAATATATTAGTCAGGTTCTTTGGTGAGACTTTTTCTGAGCATAGATATTCCCAAATTAGATAATTTAATAAAAAAAACCATGAGTTAAAAATTTTTTGGCATTGGTAAATAATATCGACATTTTAAGTCTGTTTACCAGTCCGATTTATTGACGATCTGAGGCAGTATAAAAGGGAGAAATATATTTGTTTTCTGTCTCTTAGTAATATTTAAAAACATGAAAGTATTGCTCCCTCAGAGGATATGATTGCTCCCCCATTTTCTTTTCCTTTTCGGGGGGTGGGGGTGGCCCATTTCTGATTGGAGCAAAGGCGAATGATGAAAATTTGACCATCTTCTTTCTGTATACGGCTGATCGGCCGTGCTTTTTGTATAGTCAGCATTTCGAGTATCAGAATTGTCTAGTTACTTTTATTTCTAAAAATTAGTGGAGTTTTGAGTGCGTAATTTGTATTTTAAAAATCTGTTATTCAGCGATAAAGGCTTCAGAGAAAAATGAGGGAGAAAATACTGCATTTGGAGAAAAAACAAGTTATAAGTTGACCTCTCCTCCCCCCCCCCCCCCCCCCCCCCGACACACACCAGGAAAATATGGGTAAATATTCTTCTCTCTCTCTCTCTTTTTTTTTAAATATGTAAAATATCTTTTCAAAACTTATCCTTAATCTAAATGATCGGGTTTTATTGCATTGTATTTTTAAAATATTAAACACTGAAATATTGATATATTCATTCTTTTAAAAAGCATTTACCTCAATGCATATCAACTAATTTAGCATATTTCTCAACTTTATCCTCCAATTTTAGAGGTCTGCAAGGACTCGGGCCTCACTCGTGTCCAGCCCGCACAATGAAGGCATTCTTTTAAACGGGCCGGCAAAATAAAGAATTTTTTAAACAGGCCGGATAGATAAAAAGAATTAAGCGGGCTGTCTGGCCCAATATAACAAATTTAAAAGGATCGGGTAAAGCTGACAGTATATGAAAAAATTTAAATTGATCGTGCAGGGCCGAGAATAAGTTCTGAACTTTTAACGGACTCTTTGGAAACATTAATTAAACTGAATTAAAAATCACAAACACGCAAATATTAAATTATTAATTTAATATAAATATGATATTCAAAATTATTATTACACTATAAATAATATTTAAATTAAAAATTCCCGCTAAAATTGCATAAATGTGGCAGCCAAAATTTCGGCATATGGACTCTAATCGCAAATGATATATCATTACCCTTAACACATTACCAATAAACTAAATTTAGAAAACAAAAATATAAACATGAAATTAATAATTTGTTATAAATAATAAATACGGAATTGAAAAAAAGTATCTTAAATAAAATACCGTGTTTGATTGGGATAAAATGAAGTTTATTTACAAATGAGCAATAAACGTATTGATTTTATTATTTAGCTCTAGGCACAAATAAGATAACGCTACATCCAATTTTGTCAATTAACTCAGATATAAAAGTACTATTTCATTTTAATCATTTATAAAAGAATTTGTAGATCAGAAATGCAGGCATAAAAAAAAAACTTTTAAAGCTGTTCTCAAAAAACTATATATATATGCTGATCAACAACGCGAAACTTTCTGATAATTCACAGATTCATTTTTAAACGTAAAAGCATCAAATCTGCTGACATAATTATCAAAGTGACTTGAAATCGAATGCGTTTTTCTGTTTTCGATAAATGTATTAAATCTTGAGTTATAAGTAATTACTATTTCATGACGATCTTTCTCGAGCTGTCTCATCCGGAAATTCTGTTCTAAATTAACTTTAACAGCATTTTCTAAATGATTTTTTCCCCTTTATCAAAAAACGAAAAACGCTATTCAATTTTGTAAAACATAAATAAGGCTACCAGCTAGTTTTATATGTTAGATTAAAACGGACTTATATTTTAAATATTTTTTCCCACTCTCTCTTCCCGGACCTGACTATTATAATTTTCCTTCAAAATTAATTTCTAGAAAACAAAACCAGACTTTCCAATCTGGTTCTTATCGGTCTATCGACAAGAAATTTCATGACCTACTTTTATTATTCCTCTCCACATGGAGAGATAAAGATCAGAAACATATGATTCATGCTAACTAACTACGAAATGAAAAACTGTCTTCTTTCTCTCTCTCTCTCTCTCTTTTTTTTTCCACTCCTCTATCATTATGTTTGATACATTTTAGTTGTCAGAATCCCAAATTAATAAATAAAGATTACAATTAGAAGATTTTGTTTTGAAAAGCGTTTACAATAATACTACATACAAAGTAATTAAAAGGAAAAAAATAATACTTAATACCAGCAGTTTGCTATTTCTCTTAAATACTACATATTTTAACTATGCAATTTAATGCGTTCTATTTTATAGTCGTACTTTTAATATTGCATATAAATATTTAGTGTATTTATGATATTGTATGTATTTAAAAAATATATTATGCGTGAATACTTCACGATTATATTTTATATTTATTTCAACTGCTGGGTGCAGACCGGTCGGTTAACCCGATTTTACGCAAATCCGACCTGGAGTTCGGGTCGATGCTATTTTGTTGTTGTTGTTGCGAGTTGAGTAGACTTTAAATGTTTCAGGTTCGGATCGGTTTCGGGTTGGGTTTTGATTCCTTCGGGGGTTTTTTCCCCCCAAAAGAAAGTGCCGAATATTTATGACAATGAGATATTAAGAGATGTAACTGTAGACTACTTTTGCATAATTCTGTTAAAATATGGATTAATTTTCTTTTATTTCAGATTCGGGTTTGAATATTTCGGGTTCGGGTATATATTTTGGCGGGGGAGAGGGGGTCCTTGTTTGGCTTTGAACAAAACTATCGGGTTCGGGTCAAATACAGTCTGACCTGGTCAGACTAGAGTCCAGGATGTGATCTTATAATCCGATATTACCCTCTTGTTAAGGGTAGAAATGGAAATTTCCAAATGGCAAAGAAGTTTTGAAATTTATATCTACAAGTTTTTCTCGAGTTTTTTCTAGAAAAAAAATATTTAAAAAAAATAAAATCTTTTCTTGCAGTTATATTTTCTTAGAAAATATGGATTATTAATTGTTTTTTTAATTTATATCCACTACTTTTTTTAAAGTAAAATACGAATGTTGCTTTAAATCATTTTTATAGAATTTTCACATTAAGTGTACACGTTAGAGATCGGGGTCGATCTTCTTTTTTTAGACTCGGGCTGGGCCGCGACCGGACTTATTTTTTTTCTGCAGACTCTTGCCAGGCTGGGCCGTGTCAGGTGTCGAACTCCTTTTATCCCGGACTATGTCAGACCGGTTATTTTTTTTTAATGAAAATTACAGTGACATTCTATCTTTGTTCGAAGAAAATTAATTTTGTTTTATTAAATTATAAAGAATTTTTTTTTAATCTGATTTTTTTTTAAAATAATGTTTATAGATATTCAAAATTATTTTTTTTTATCTGTCTTTTTTTTCCATTTTAAACTAATAAATGAGTAAAAATTTCGGCCCGTGCACATTATTTAAAAATCTCATTAATATGAAACTTTCTCATCTTTAGTGCCTGTATTTTTGGGGTGAAAAAAATGTAAACTGCACGTAAACGCCGCATAGCTTGAAATTTTAACTTTTAAACACATAAACGCCGCGTCGTTTCTTCCGAAAATTACGGTATATGTTATTTTTTTAAAACGAATGTGATAATCAGTTTTAATTCTGAACACAAAAATCTGATTTGAAACTTACAAAAAACTTGACAATTTTTAACATTGTATCCAGTTTTAGATGTCACAGAGGTTGTATTGACACTATTTTTTACTGTTTAACTGAACACCCCCCCCCCCCTTACACACACTCTGAACACGTGACAAGATTGGTATTTTCTGTTCATGAGACGAAAAATACCTTTTTAACTTGGCTCTTCCATTTATTAAAAGTACGAGAGAATAAATACAGTTTGCGCTCATTTCTTAAGTCAACTTTTGAACAAAAAAAACCCTGCCGGATTAAATAACTTAGTCGCCAGATAAACAACTTGGTTGCCAGCGGCAACCTGACGACTGCATTTGTCAAGCCTTGCCCATGCCCAGGGGTCGAAAGTAGCGAAACTACAGTAGTTTGTAGTATAAGTGCTAAAGGTGAAAATAAGCACTCGCCAGTCATCAATCGGCGATTAAACTTGAAATACGGGCGATTAAAAATATGGAAAGAACAGGGCAAATGCAGGATTTTCCGATTTCCTTTTTTCTCTAAAATTCGCGATTTTTCCGCGCCCGTTTCACGAAATTCATGATTTTTACGCTCCCGATCGACGGTATTAATGATTTTTCCGTGCTCAATCCACAGTATTCATGATTTTTACGCACCCGTTAGACGGTATTCATGATTTTTACGCACCCGTTAGACGAAATTCATGACTTTTAAGCTCCTGAATGACGGAATTCATGATTTTTACGCCCCCGATCGGCGAAATTCATGATTTTTACACGCCCGGTCGTTGAATTCGTGATTTTTACGCGTTTCGATCGACGAAATTCATGATTTTTATGCGCCCGATCGACGAAATTAATGATTTTTATGCGCCCGATCGACAAAATTAATGAATTTTACGCGCGCGATCGACGAAATTAATGAATTTTACGCACTCGATCGACGAAATTTATGATTTTTACGCGCGCGATCGACGAAATTAATGATTTTCACGCTCGCGATGGATGAAATTCATGATTTTTTACGTACCCGAACGACGAAATTCATGATTTTTACGCTCACGAATGACGAAATCTGCAATTTTTTCGAAACTAATTGGTGAAATACACACGATTCTTAAATATTCAGTGACATAAATCTACTTACTGGCTATTAAAGAAATTATTCTCACTTGCCAGTGACTGGCTACTAAAAAAAAAATCAACATACCGGCCAGTGGCTACTAAGCGAAATTCTTTATGTTCACCTTTATATAGCGCACTACATTTTGAAGAATGTAGTGCAGCGACTAGCACGATACAAAAAACAAGTAGCAAGAAATGAGGCTACTTTTAACGCTACTTTAGGGGGGAAAATGCGCCATTCTACAAATCACGTGACCAAAACTTGCTTCTTTTGTGCAAAATTTCTTCTGTTCAACAATTTGCGAATCTCAGCTGCAGTGTATTAGTAATGCATCGCATGAAGTCATAGCTTTTTCCCATTGACACTTGCTGCTAAAATCTAGTACTAGCCCACCAAGGAATTAATTTTCTTGCTATAGCAACATGTCTATTTACTCGTTATTAGGTCTTCATATTTTAATGCCGGGTTCCTTATTATTCAAAATGTCTCTATTTAAAGATTTGTTTATTGTTTGCATTTAGAGTTGTTTTTCTGTAATTTTCTAGTTTATATCTCTTTTAATTTTGCTACGAAATTTGTAGTGTGTGTATAAACTAACATTTTGGAGACAAACACAAAACATTTTCTTGTATGTTATCTTCCTTAATTTTTTAATGCCTTCAGTTATATTGCATTTATTTAATTGTATCCCCAGAGACGCGATATAATGAGTGGTCTCTTAGTTATTTAATTAGTATCTTCAATTTCTAATGCAGATTGAATCCTTTGACAAGATCTGAAAATAGCGAAGTAGGGACTACTTTTGAAAAGTAGTTTCTAGCAACTATTTTTTAAAACAAGTAATTGTAGTTGTAGTTAACTACATTTCTGATAAAGTAGTTGCAGTTCACTACAATAAAAAAGTAATTTTTCCGACCCCTACCCATACCCATATATCAATAAAATCAAAGTTTGTAAATACACTATATATATATATATATATATATATATATATATATATATATATATATATATATATATATCATCATCATCATCATCATCAACCGTTTTCAATCCACTGCTGGATGTAGGTCTCCCCCAGATTTTTCCATTGTTGCCTGTCTAGTGCTTTAGTCATCCAATTAACACCGGCCACTTTTCTGATTTCGTCACTCCATCTTACTTGAGGTCGTCTTCTTGGTCGTTTTACATCTCTGGGATACCACTGTAGGGTGTTTGTGCTCCATCTATTGTCTTGTCTTCTTGCAATGTGCCCAGCCCATTTCCATTTTAGCCATTTAATTCTCTCGATAATGTCAAAAACTTTCGTCTGACTTCTTATCCACGTTATTCTCTTTCGGTCTCTTCTGGTTATGCCTAGCATACATCTTTCCATACTTCGCTGTGTTGTTTGTAATCTTTGTACCATCCGTTTTGTTAGTGTCCAAGTTTCTGCTCCATAAGTTAGTGCAGGCAAAACACATTGGTTAAACACCTTTCTTTTCAAACAAAGAGGCATGTTACTTTTCAGAATAATATTGTTCTTCCCAAAAGCACTCCATCCATTTCTTATTCTTCTATTGATTTCATTCATGATACTGTTGTATGAAGATATTTCTTGTCCAAGGTACACATAACTTTCAACATCTTTAATCTCAGTGTTGTTGTAGACGATTTTCTTTTTTGATGCAAATGAATTAAACATCACCTTAGTCTTTTCCAAATTTATTTTTAATCCCACATTAATGCTAGCTTCTGCCAAATCTTTTAGCATATTTTGCAATTCTTCAGGGCTATTACTGAAAATTAAAATGTCATCAGCAAACCGGAGATGGCTTATATATATATATATATATATACACACACTCGCATACTGGAGTAATGTGTAATAATTCATGAGTGTGCCCTTTTTGTCTCCGAAGTGCCCTTTTATGGGAAAGTGCACCCTGCCTGCCCTTGATCCTAGAATGAACTCTGGCTTTTGTGTTTAAAAATGAGCCCGAAAATGTGTCAGAAAGCTTCGTGTCGTTGAGCAGGTTATTTTAGAACTACCTTAAAAATGTGGCAAACACATGTGCACTAGCTTAGTGATTACCGAATTATCCGTGAATCAACAGAAACAAATGAGTGCCATTGGCATATTCTAAGAGGGTAGCACATCTGCGTTACTCTAAGATCGACACAAAGTGATGGATAAACCAACAAATTTTACCTATCATTTTCAGGTGTGTGCGTGGGAATTTTTTTTTCTATCCTGGTCATTTGAAGGGATTTTCATTCTTCATCAAAATTTGGGAGTTGGGGGGTCGACGTATATAGAGTTAGTAAAAATAAATGCTTACCCAATTGGATCTTTAAAGCCAGAATATGATACCTATCTAGGAATCAGGAATCTTAAAACCTTTATTGTTTTCAATTAAAGATTAAAAGTTTTAAATGAGACTTATCAAAATGTAACTTATTGTTCAAAATCTGAATATTGAAAAAAAGGTCAGAAATAATGTCCCTATAATTCTAATTTCGTAACAGTTAATGCAATAAAAAAAAAAAAAAAACTGTATTATAAAAAGTTAAAAACGCCTGCTCAAAGTGAAAGTCTCAGAATTATAAAGGAAACTAAAATATATTTTTTTATTTATTATTTGTGTAAATGTGTGTGCATATATGTGTGTGCAGGGCTTGACAAATGCGGTCGCAAGATCGCATTTGATCATCAATATTATTTTGGCATAGTTTTGTTTTAGCAATGTTTTTCCTATAAATAACATAATAACAGTTCAGTTATTTTGTAAACGTAATTGCCGAAACGTCAGTGAAGGCTCTCTGTTGAGACCCGAAAAGTTTTTGGTTTCTGTCTCTTTGTCTGTCTGTCTGTCTGTTCCGCGATAACTGCCGCAAAAAGGGTCCGATTAGGTTGATTTTTGGTGGGTATGTTGGCGAGGTACCCGAAATTAGCTGTATAGTTTTTGGTTCATTCGTTCGAAAAATATACAACATTTTATTTTAAGTCATAATGCTTTTCTTTTTATTTATTGTTTTGGTTTTGAAAATCTCATAATTGTAAAGGAAATTAATCTACCCTATATATATAAAATCCTAATGAAACGAATTTGTGAAACGATTTTATGAAACGAATTTATGAAACGATTTTATGAAACGCCTGATTAAACGACTGATTATGTTTCAGGGCTATTTTTAATAAAATATTAAACGCTTGATGGTGAAATTAATACCAATCTACCCTATATATATAAAATCCTAATGAAACGAATTTGTGAAACGATTTTATGAAACGATTTTATGAAACGCCTGATTAAACGACTGATTATGTTTCAGGGCTATTTTTAATAAAATATTAAACGCTTGATGGTGAAATTATTACCAATCTACCCTATATATATAAAATCCTAATGAAACGAATTTGTAAAACGATTTTATGAAACGAATTTATGAAACGATTTTATGAAACGCCTGATTATGTTTCAGGGCTATTTTCAATAAAATATTAAACGCTTGATGGTGAAATTAATACCAATTGTCCATAAAAATCTGCGGATGTCAAAACTGGTAATAGAATTTTGAAATTGGAATTAGTTTTCGAGATATTAATATTTTTCTAATTTTAATGACATTTCTGTAATGATGGCAACTAATTAGACAGTTTTTTTGTGACAAAAAAGGGAAAAAATTGAACAGGATCCCGATAGGGATTATTGATTTCTTTTTATTCGTCATTGTCAAATTGAAATTGAATTTATATTTTATTTAAATCGATAATGAAGACAAGATTGTGATTAAATTATGTTTTTCAGGAAAATTTGAAAAAAAAAATCACATTTCTATCGTCAGGATTCAATCGTCTTTCAGCATTTAATTTAATTTATAAACTGAAAATATTTTGAATAAATTCGTCCAAATGACGTCATTTATGTAAACGCAAAAGAAAGGGGGGGAAAGTAATTAATAGTAATTATTATTTATGGATATCATTTTGTTATTTTTTTTGTAAAATTTAATTAAACGAATTTATAAAATCACTAATTCGGATATTTGAAACGAATATATAAAATAATAATTGCCGAACTGAACGGAAGGAGAATAAAATATCCTGCTTGGTTTTTTCCTCCAAGCTTTTTAAAAAAGCGTCAAGACCCGTATAATAGAAAAGCACCAAAAGTTCATTGGGTTTGTTTTCATAACTTTTGGCAACAAATCTATGTATATTAACGAATCTATCCCTTTTTGAAGCTCGAATTATGCCAAACCTAAAAGCAAAGGATCCTATACTGGAAAAGTACCCGATTTTCTTATGGACAATATTCAAGTGACATAACATGATGTAAAAGTATCGCGGATAGCAAATTTGTTTAAATATCTCATCAATCGATGCCGAATAAATGCAGGCATGCATGCACAAAATATTTAATTAATTTTTTATGATAAATAATTATTATAAAATTCATATATACATATTAATTAAAATAAATAATTTACATATTTTAAAATAACATGAAAACATGCATGATGGTGCACTAAAATAGAGAGAAAATAAAACCTGTTACTGAAAATGTCTATAACATAGTACTTTTCAATACCGTGGTTCTTAATGTTATTCACAAGCAGATGGAATTTTTCTCATCCTTAAACGCAAAGGAAAACTAGAAAACAGATCGCTGTTATAAAAGTCCGAGAGGTAGCCACAATTTAAACCTAAGCATTTTATACAAGCTGGTTTTCAAGTTGTAATTGATTTTACTTATCAATCCCGAAAACAGTCGTCAGTTGTCGCAACAGCTGTGTATGAGGCCATGATAATCAAAAAATGTCCCATTAAATAGTTAAAAGCATGGCAACCCAATTACAGATTTACCAATATGTTTAAAACAAAGCACGCTGTCATGTTTTTAGAGGCCTCGAAGTCTGAGCGGGGGTTGGCGAGCGTAGCTCGCAGGGGGTACGCCCCCTAGTTTTTAATATAAAAATATTTACATTTTGATAATCTTTTAAATTACAAAAATTCTTTCAGTGTACAATATTTTAAGTACTGTTTGCAAGTCAAAGATGTTTTATTTCTTTTATATGAAGAAAGTGTCAATTCTTAGAATTTACTAATAATATTTTAAGTAGTCTAATTTGATTTTGAAAAGAGTAGTAAGTATGCTTTTGTGCGCGCAAATTGTGCAAATAAAATTTGTAGTATCTTTATATCACTCGTATATTTTTTATATTATGTATATATCATTGAAATCATTAATAAACAGGGTATTTATTCTCTTTTGTGTCGTGTAATCGTTAGTGTAGTATGTGAACAATCAATAAAATAGTTTTGATAATCACAATTTGCGTATTTTTTTTATGTATAATATGATTCTTTAAATTTTTTTGATAAGCTTGAAATTTCATACTTTTTCAATAAAATTCAGTGTTGAACAAAAAATTTTCTTTGTTATTCTATATTAGTATTTCTATTTATTCTTTTTTACATTTATTCCGTTCACGGAAATTGATTTAAGTTTTCGTGTCGAAGAAAACTTTTTAAAATGATTATATTAGTGAATATTTTTGAGGAAATTTGTTAATTAACATATCACTTTTGATATGATTTTTATTTGATTGAAATAATCTAAAAATCAACATAAATTATGTTTCTATTCCAAAACCCTTCACATCTTTGAAAACAAATTGAAGTTATATGATATTTAAAAGAGAAATTAAAACGTGGTGGAGAATAAAGGTTCAAAAATGAAGAAAATAAGTAGAAAAAAAAAACCCTTTAACCATCATATATGTATTGTATTTTTATTTCGCAGTGCTACACTTTTAGTAGCTGTAGATCTATCAACAATATCAAAATGTTTATCATGCTTCAAAGACTATAAATAAAGGGACTATAAACAAAGACTATAAAAATAATTATACTATTCTTTAACACTTTATGCCCCAACAGTACTTTAAAGTATCATTGAAAAAAACTTGTTATAAAATTCATTTAATACATCGATTAGTAATAATACAGTATACAATGAGTTAAAGATACTTTCCTTTATCTTATTCCAAAAGCACTGTTGATTGCACAAAACAAAAATATATTTAAAAGGATGATTTCTCTTTCATTTGCATCTTTTCAGCTTTCTTGATGCTGGAAGATGGTGAGTTAAAAGTTTCAGTTCTGAAAATTTTTTGTATTTATATTCTAATATTTGTACATTTCCTAGTTCTATAAATTAAAAAATATATTTTTTTTTTATTAAAAAATTTGAATGGAGATATAAATATTGTACGTAATTCCTACACATTTAGCTTTGGTTTATTAATTTTAATTGGCAAAATCCTTCTAAAATTGATTGAATGATTATGTAAATCCTCTAACGTGGTTTCAAAAATTCACGAAAAATGCTTTAGAAGATGAAATTTTCATGAATTCATATTTTGGGACATAAAGTATTAAAAATAGTTTCAAATCATCATTATTCTACGAATAAATTATCTGTACTTTTTACAAAGATTGTTGCCAACGGCTGATCCAAGGAAGTGGTCATGGGTTCATGACCGCCCCCTTGAACAAAAAAAACTTCTAAAGAATATTTTTAAAATATGTATTAAATTCTTTTAAATTTTCCCGTTGCTCAACTAAGAGAATCTTTGCGACTGTCTGAAGCTCTACTCAAATCCAAATTAGGCAATTTCTGAAAGATCCATGAAATCATTTTTAATACCAGATGCAAGACAATTACAAGTGCACGTATTCAGAACAAATATAATTGAATAGCGTTTTCCATTTTTCGATAAAGGCAAATAAACTTTCGGGGAAATATCCGTAAAACAGGTGTTTTAATCTGAATTTCAGGCCACATCAGCCAATTGCTTCCTCATGACGGCATTTCTGTAACTGCCAAGTCTTAAAAATTGTCTTAAAATGCTCATTTTAGGTATGATTCTTTGCCTTTATAAAAAAAAAAAAGGGGAAATTCTTCATGGTATCTCAATAAAATGTGTAAATTTTATATTTTTACTAAGGAAAATGACTTTCTAAAAGTTTCAGAAAAGTAGCCATTTTGGATATGGCAACTGCCAGCCTTTATAAAAGTTGCTTATTAAAAGATGTGAACCACCCCCCCCCCCCCCCTCCAAAAAAAAAAAAAAAAAAAGAAGGAGCTATGTCTTCCCGTCTAATTGCAGGGCTGGATCGACACATTTTACTGATTTTTGCATGGATCGAGCCTTAAAGTTAGTGAAAATTTACTCATTTCAAACAAACATCACAAATACTCGCTCACATATATAATAAATGTTCTTAAAAATGTGGCAAACACTTCTGCTCTAAAAACTTACTAATTTCCGAATTACAGTGAATGAAACTATACGAAAAGAATATGTGAAAAATATATTATTATTAATATCTGAAAAAGAATGTTTGAACTATTACTTTTTCATATGAAGTGAATGTTTAAAAGAGGAAATAAAATTTCTAATTCTATTGTTTCATTACATTATTTAAAGCTGTTTTAAAAAAAAGAAATAGGAAAACTCATGCATCAAGATATAGGTTATATAAAACTTTCCAACACTTCCAATATACTTTAACAAATCTTTACCGTTTAATAAGATGAAAGATGATGTCTACGTAAATAAATTGGAATAAGCATAACATATTTAAAAACCCAATTTCAGGAATTACCAACAACATTAAAAAAATATTCGAATTCTTTCGTGCATTCCTGTATATAATAAATAGATTTGTATATGTAATGCACGAGCAGGGAAGACCGAGCTATGCTCGGTAAAAATTAGCTTTGAGTTTAAATATCATGAACCATGACCAAAATGATCCACTAATCAAATTTTCCCGAACATGTGACCAAGCCAATTGTTTTCTCGTGCACGAAACTCTCAGGATATAAAAAATTCAGTCAAATGGTCTGAGCCATTATTTAGATACAATTAGCTTGACCCTGACCCATGGTGACCTACTAATCGAAAATTCTCGAACATGTGACCTAGCCCAATGGTTTTCTGGTGCCCCAAAACGGTAAGATACAAAATTTCGTCAAAATCGTTAGAGCCATTTTTAAAATAAAGTTTGCATATATATATATATATAACCACACACAAGATTTCCTCGTATTAGAATATATATAATAGAATGATAAAATTTTGTTTAGTTTGTAAACACAGCGCAGTTTAAAATCCCCCTTCTGAAATTTCCGTCAATAAACGAATATGTGATCGAGATATTTTGTGTATGATCTGTAGAATTTATATACACACCAAGTAATACACAAAAGATTAGTTAAATTTAAAATAGCGCACCGCAACTGAAAACACACTTCCAGCAATTATTGTTAACAGACAGAACTTTAACAGAATTCTTTTGTGTGTCCCTGTAAATGAACAATGAATAATATGCACACAGCAATCTATAGTAAGAAAGTCCCATGTAATGCAACTCTCAGTGATATACATCAATTTCAATATATTTCAAATCGTATAACATGATTTAAATAATACGCAAAGAGTTTTCCTCTATAGACTGTAATATAACAGAACTCTTTTGAGTGTCCCTTTAAAGTAACTATAAGCGCGACACACTTCATTTTCAATGCCGAACATGCCATAGTGAACATCAATAACATTTATCAATTGCGGGACAATCTGAGTATATTTACGTGAGTTAGAGCACGGACAGACAGATAGACAAACCGAATTCATAAACACTTTTCAACTATGTAAGGAAAGTGTTAAAAATAAAGAACAGAGACTCGCTCAACAGCGTGAATCTTTGCTGACATTATTACTCAATCACTTTGGAATCGAATATCGTTTTTTTTTTTTTACATTTTTATTTTAATATAATTTGAATTATAAAAGAATGGCTACTCGAATACAACTTTTTCCTGTTGTGTATAAAATCAATACAAAACGCCATCTTTGCCATCGTTTTCTGAATAATGTTTTGCCTTCATGGGGGAAAAAAAATAGCATCTGAATATCTGTAAATAATTTCGTGCATTTAAAAAGATATAGAATTGATTTTAAGAATGTGTTAGAAAATAAAGTTTAGACTTGAGCCCAGCGGAGCTATCTGAGAAAGTGTGATTGGAAACCTATCTCCTGTTTGCTAATCACTTTTCTCGCGGTGGGGTATCACTCTCCCTTACTATCCGCCTGAGGCAAAATGTGTCTTGTTTTATGTTGTGGGATGACCTTTCTGTTTGTCAATCGCAAGCCTAGTAAATATCATTGGACTTTAAAAGTGTCAATCTTAGTCACAGGATACGCCTTACAGATGGCAACGGTTTTTCTTTTTTCGGCTATTTCGATCTTTCAACTGAGTGAAGTAGCCTCTTTTAATCCTACGTCCTCTCCCCTTACACTTAAGACTGTCCTCAAATCCAAACAGGCACATTCTTTAAATAATTTTTTTTTTCGCAAACACATGAAATATACAGCAGTTCCTCTTATTCTGAAAGTTTCCAATCAAATGGTCTTTTCCATTTTTTGGTAAAGTCAGATCTTTAAAAAAATGCTGCCAAAATTGGCGTTTAGAACTGAATTTCCGAATGCAACAGCGCGGGAAAAAGTCTAATAACATGAGAGAACAATTGCTTGTATATGAAGATATGATTCATTTATCAACGCTTTTCCATTTAATATCTATTTCTGCGGAAACATCTATCCAAAAACTGTCGGTAGATTAGAGGATTGCTATGATTAAACAATTTTAGTATACAAATTGGGTTTTTAAATTCAGTAATACGGAAATGAAATGACCCCATTTTATATAGGCTTTTCCATTTAATATCTATTTCTCCGGAAACATCTATCCAAAAACTGTCGGTAGATTAGAGGATTGCTATGATTAAACAATTTTAGTATACAAATTGGGTTTTTAAATTCAGTAATACGGAAATGAAATGACCCCATTTTATATAGGCTTTTCCATTTAATATCTATTTCTCCGGAAACATCTATCCAAAAACTGTCGGTAGATTAGAGGATTGCTATGATTAAACAATTTTAGTATACAAATTGGGTTTTTAAATTCAGTAATACGGAAATAAAATGACCCCATTTTATATAGGTCGTAATCACCATGGCAACCTAGTATCATTACCTATCATGTGATATCATTGAATTAATTACGTATAATAGGATTTAATAGAATGATACATCTCGGTCGCTTGACGATTAATCCTCGGAATCTGCTATAACAAAGAAGTACCAATTTAAAAAAAATTCAAATTAGTTAATAAATGTTTTTATTAATATCTTTTAAAGTTTTGATTCGATTTTCCTAAAATTTGAAGTGACTCGACAAAATTCTGCAAAGATTATATATATTAAATTTCAAATCATTTGGTTGGGTAGTTGTTGTTCTGTTATATGTGGATAGACGGACAGACAGGCAGACGGACGGACGGACCAAATGACGACTATAGGTGCTACGTATTTATATAATTACGAACGGACCTAAAAATTGGGCTGATCTATATGCTCTTAATGCAGCTAAACGAAAAATAAATAGTCTTTTGCTTATTTAGTTGTGTTTGGTATTTAATATTTTAGAGGGTAAACGTTAAAATGATTTTTTTTTTAAAATAAAATATATCATTCAGAAAAGCACAGCTTCCATTTACATGGCAGCTTTGAGTGGAATGTTGTCACTGGATTGAGTTTTGTATCCTCAAAAGTCGAAAAATTGTTTGTTCTTTTTTCGGACGCCAGTACATTGTCTTTATAACGAATTTTTAACTATTCAGAGAAAATCAACTAATGATTATTTAGTTATTTGTTAAAATTCATGAAAAATTCATTCATTATATGATTCCAGATGAGAATCATTTCAGATAAAATTTACTTAATGTAACAGAATGACTAATTTTTCTGAGAAAAGGAAAAAAGGCATTTAAAAAATTGCTTTAAAAATGCTAAATATAAAGTTTATTGAAAAAAAGAGAACTCATATATTGGGTATAAAGATTGAAATCGGATCGCATTTTTGGCCCTCTCCCTAACGAAGGAAAGCATTAAAAAAGTGTAAAAAATAAAACAAAAAATCCCTGACGGCACGGCCTACAGACACAGGTAGATTTCGAATACGCAGACCGTGGGGCGTCTGTTTTTTGGGAATTGCGTGAGAAATGATGTTTTTGCCATGATGCGTTATTTGGAAACGCCCACTTCGAAACCTAACTTGTTTGCAGGCGGAGCCGGCAGGGATTATTTCGTTTTAAATTTTTTTTTGCTATAAGGGTTGGTCCTATAAAAAACTTGTCAGTATAAAAGTTTTAGATAATAATAAGAGGATTTATAATAAATTTAAGCGGGTTGGATATCTTCTGAATTGACGAAGTTATGATTGTTTTTCTTCTAACCCCCACCCTTCCCCACCCCTTGGGGTCATTTTTAATGATAACAAAAATCTGTCATACATTAATTTTCGGCCCTTTTCCTAGAAGTAATAATAACTGTAAATGGATTCAATACGTATCATAATTAAGAAAATATAGGGGATTTTCTGTTTTCAAAAAAAAAGCTCCTCATCCCCCCCCCCCCCGCCATTGGTTCTATTTTGCCCATTAACGAATTTGACCGAGATTTTATGCCCCTTGATTTTACTTGACATAGATTTAAGTGACATAGATAGATAGATAGTTTTAAACTGGGGGTGGTTTTGGGTTCTGGGAGTCAGGATCGGCGTAGAGCTGCAAAAATTTTTCAGAAATTTCATGTTAGGGGAGAATGCAATAGATAGTATTTCTTACGAAATCTACCTAAAATGTGTCTGTTGGTAACTATGGGGATAGAAAAGAGAGATTGGATCCTCCTTAATCAGTACTGCTGACGTCATAACGACGATGTCAACAATGTGGTTATAACTGTATGAGATACACACCAATATCATTACTTATGTTATACATATGTTCGCTTCTAAATATTACATAAGTACAAATTTCACATCATCGAATATAAAATGCACTATCAAAACAAAATTTTAAAACTGTAAACTAAAAAACTGATTTTGATGATTTTTAAATAATTTTCAAGCATGAACTTTTTCATTATGTTACTCTGTAACTCAACAATAAACATTTACTTTCTACACTTAATTGTTTAAAAAGTTTTTTAAGTGTATCTTAATCATTTTCTTTCTTCCTGGGGGGTGGGGGCGGGGGTGAATAGCGTGGATGGGATGCTTGAACCCAAAAAGAAACATCTAAAATTTGTCTGAAAATTTACAACTTCGAAATCTATCAACATGCAAAGAAAAATTTTGATTTTTTTTAATTTTCCTGGAAGATAGGTAGCGCTTTATTTAACTTGCTCTGAAATTTAGTTTCCTGAAATTTTCGTATGGCGTCATAGCTTGACACGAAAAATGTACTTTGGTGATCATTATTTATAGATCACTCCTTCTCTGTCTGCGAGAGTGAAAATATGTGCTTGTCATGGGGACCAGCCTAGAAAACTGCACGAATAAGCCGGGCGCTTTTTCAGAAAGCCTCACATTTTCAGAACCAGCTTCGCAAAAGAGAGAAAGCGCACCCAGCTCTATCGCCAATCGTCGTCCATGTCTTTTGTTTTGATCTGAACTTGAATGTAAAATGACGGCTGACCAAATAGCCTCTGTGTGTGTGTGTGGTGGGGGGGAGGGGGCAGGGCAATTTAGAATGATTATCTATTGTTACTTGAAAGTAAAAAATAAGATAGCTAGAACATTTTTTTTTTTTACTTTGTATGCTGGTGATGGAGAGAAACTGAAGAAAAAAAAACCTTATTGAAGTTTGAATGATATGTATTGTGAAATTAAAAGCATTTAAATATCAAAAAGCTCTTTGTTTTAAAGCAATGCACATGCATTCAATGTAAACCACAGCAAAATAACATTTCCTCATACTATCTTCTCCAGTTGATAAGATCCAGTTGATCTTCTCCAGTTATTAATATTTCTGGATGAAAAAAAACAAAACAGAAACACCTCTTTCCTGCAGCAAAAGAATGGGGTTGCGGTTTGCTATAAGTTTGACGTCACAAACAAGAAGGGGTACGTAGCGTCGGATTCAGCACCACGCCAACCGTAATTCTCGAGCCAAGGTGCTGAAAACGTGAGGCTTTCCGAAAAAACAGCCGGGGCTTAGCCCGAGACCCGTACCCGGCCCGGCAAAATGAGGACAAACTTTTAAATGGGCAGGGCCGGCAGAATAAATACAGTTTTTTAACGGGCCAGGCTGAGCCGATAAAAGAATAAACGGGCAGGTCCGATAAAAAAATTAAACGGACCGGCTGGACCTATAAAAATATTAAGCGGGCCGACCAGCCCGATATAACAAATTTTAATGTGTCGGACTTAAGCCGACAAAATATGAACAATTTTCAATCCGGCTGGGCCGAGAATAAGTTTTAAATGTGCTTCACGAGCCAATGTTAGTTTCATAACACGAATACAGAAATTTAACATGTCCAGCGTAGAGATCTGCTCCACCAATTATATCGTATCTGAGCCCCGGCTTAATCTTTTCAGAAAACTTGGGCTGCGTCAGGCCGGACTCAGGCTTGCACTTTTTTCTATATATTCGGTCCGGACCGTAACTGGATTTAGTTGTTCTCAGAACATGTGGGGCAAGCATTTATTTTTTCGTAAAAATAGTAATGAAAATTTTGTTAACGGAATCTTTGCAGGGGTCGATGCAGGTTTTTTTTCTTGGGGCCCATTTTGTGAAAAGTAGAGGTTATTTTTGTGAAATTTCATTATATTTTTGTGAAAAATAACATTTTGTAATGAAAGTCGAAATCCAGCTACTCAAATTCGAACCAAGCGTTTATTAACAAAAACTTTTTTTAAATACTTTTGCTGAAGTTTCCCTCTCTGGTGAACTTGTTTGTTTACAAATTATACATTTTAAAAGTCAAAGAATAATAAATAAATAATAAATAGTAAGTTTTTACAAAATTGAATTTTGTGAAAGCGCCTATTTTGTTAAAAGGAATTTTCTGAAGGGGCCCATTTTATCAAATTGATTTTTGTGAAGGGAATTTTTTTAAATTGATTTTTGTGAAGGGGCCCATTTTATTAAATTTATTTTTGTGAAGGGGCCCTAAATAGGTCCCAAATTTTGTCTGGATCGACCCTTGCTTTGAAAATATAATTTAATAAATTGCAGAGAAACATTTTTAAAAATCCACCATTTTTATTATACAGCTTTAAAAGCTATGATGTTTTGCACGGGTCTTGCTTACTCTGGACGCTCGGGCCGGGCCGAACCGGGCTTATTTCGGGGGCAGTGCTTTAATCTTCCTAGAAGTCTGCACCGACCGAAATTTTCTGGCATGGTCACAACAACCCTGCTTATATGAAAACCATAGACCTGTCCCTGTCTGATTCGTGCAAAAATCTCTTTAAGGAACAACTTTCTTGGGTCTACAATTTTTGCCAAAGATACTTATATTTTAAATTACCATTAATCTGCAATTAAAATTCTCTTTAAAGAATAATACATATAAATTGCTAGGGGGGCCGGGATATACAGTACTGTAAAACCTGTTATAAGAATCTGTGTATGACGAAATCCTGTTTTAAACGGAAAAATTTCTTGATCGGTGCAAAATGGATATAATAATCCGTTTGAAAATAAATAATACTTTGCCAGAGACGACACACCTGGTAAAAAAGTAACAAAACTATAACGATTTTTTTTCTCTCCTATGTGATTCCGTCTTAGAAGGTTTTTTGATATAGAATTTTTGGATTTTTAAGTCTCTAAGCCGTGTAAATGGATTAATAGTATTAATAATAATTCAGATATTTACATACAAATAGAGATCCATTAAAAAATCAATATAGTTTACAATAGGATATATAGAAAGAAATATTGTAGAAACACTATTTTGGAACGGAGGTCCCTGTACTATGCAGTCTATGGTAGAAGCCTGCACGGGCCGAAATTTCAAAGACGGGGACCGGCCCGATCCATAACAGAAAAATTCGGCCCGGCCTGGTTTAAAAATTAAAACTTCGGCCCGAACCCGGCCCGGCAAGTAAAAAAATATATTGGCCCTGCCCGGTATAAAAGTTAAAACTACGGCCCGGCCCGCAGAGAAAAATTTATTGGCCGACCCGGCCTGGTATAAATGCTAAAAGTTCGTCCCAAGACCTGCCCGGCTCGGAAAAAGTTTAAATCTCGGCCCGAGCCTGGCCCGAATGAATTTCTACAAAACATTTATTTTTACGTCGATTTGGTTAAAAATTTATCTGGTACGAGGAGTTCTGATCAAAAATACTTATATTTGCTTTTTATTGTCATTTTTATAGAAGTTATTGGGATATTTATTTTTTTAATGAATCGCTATTTGTTGTATGTAAATGTTTCAGTTATCCTTACTATAGTTAATCCATATTCCATGTATTGGAAACTTAAAAATCTGAAAAATGCTATACAGTAAAATCTTCGAAGACGGAATTGCATAGGAAAGAAAAAAAAAATGCGTTATAGACAAGTTCCCTTCTTAGCAGGTGTATTAATGTATTATATATTCTTTTCTTACGCATTAGTACTTTCATTTCGCATGGATCAACATATTTTTCAGATTAAGACAGGATTACGTCATAGGCAGGTTTTTTCTCACACGTTTTACTATATTTTAATTTAGTTACATTTTAATAAGCCTAGAAATGTACTATTCTTTATAAAGAATAAAATTTAATGTTTAATTGTAGAATAATGGCGATTTTAGAAAGCATGAATTTCGATTTTAATGTGACGTCACATGGTATAAAAGTTGAGCAGCTAGCAAATTTGTTTATATATTACATCACTTGATACAGCATAAATACAGGTAAATCTATGCGCAAAATACTTTCTATTTATTTTGTACGAATTACTACTCGGTAAATATATATTAGAAAAGTTGATATTCTTATTACTATATAAACATACATTCTAAAAATAACATGAAACTACGCATGATGGTGTATCAAAATAGAGAAAATATTTCATGAATAAGCTATACCTTTTACTGAAAAATCTAAAATTGAATCAAAACATAAAATATAAGCGTAAAATTTCAAAACACAATACTTTTCAATACTGTAAGCTCTGAAAGCTATTCCTAAGCAGACTGGGATTTTTAACCTCGAACCTAAAGGAATAATATTGTTCAATAGCACCGTTATAAAAATCAGAAATATAGCGACATATTTAACATAACCATTTCATACAAGCTGATTTTTATATGTGTAATTTATGTTATTTATCAATTCCGAAAACAGCCGTCAGTTGTAACTTGTAACGACATTGGATAACGTGATGGATGATGCCAAAGTAACCGAAAAATATCCCATTCGAACGGAAAAGCATGGTAACCCGATTACAGAAGTTAGCCGCCTTTGTAGTGATAATATAATTTAATCTTTCGTAACCTCGGAATATTTTTTAAACATTGCGTATTGACATTACTATGTTTTTAGAGGTAGCGAAGCCTGAACGGGGGTTGGTGTGCGTAGCTCGCAGGGGACGGTGCCCCCTAGTATACTTATATTAAACAAAATATTACTTATTAATTGTAAAAGCGCGTTTCAAAAATTACAGTACCATAAGAAATGTAAGGACGTAAAAATACCTTAGAGCATACTCCTATGCAAGGTCATGGGATTAATGTTAAAGAAAGAACACACTTCCTATTAATTACGGGAAGTTTTGTATAAAACTCAGTGTGTAATCAATGTTGTCTGCATACTAACATTCATAAAAATTTATGTATTTACGAATTTTGCTAACTATATTATACTTCGCATGAAAAATTGTCATCGTAATCATTGTTGTTCTTTTAACGCACAGTGATTAAAAAAATAATAATGTAAATTAAAATATTTAAAGATAATATTTTATTAATTTAAAAAAACTTATTAAAAAATTACTATATTTATTAATTGCACGGCATTTTAGCATCACGTACATTTTGTTTGGTTATTTGAGACTTTAGTAAGCGATTAAAATAATTTTAAAACATTTCTTTTAAATATTATCACTGATTTCTGCAAAAAAATATTCATTTGGGAAAAAAAAAAACTAGTTCACTAAAATATAACTTTTCTTGACTTATTTAGACATAAAAAAAAGAAAAAAAACCATTAAATAGCGCTACTTAAACTGTATATAACTGAAATACTTTTTAGTAAGTTTTACAAAAACACCGCATAATGTTTTGTAAAATTATTAATATTTCTTTTAAAATTATTAAATTATTCACTAAAATTATTTGTAAAGCGGTGTTTAAATTTGTTATTACTTAATTACGAAAATGGCCGTCAGCTAACGCTACAGCGGTGGATGCGTCCTTGGGAACAGGAGAATCTCCAAGTCAATGGGAAAATGCATGGCAGCCCTTTTACAGATGGTCGCCGTAGGCCATGATATTATCATTCAATCTCCCGTTACCAGGTAATATTTTTTAAACATAGCAAATTAGAGTGGGTTTAGCATTTAGAGCCCTATTGGGGGCTGGGCGTGTGTTGACGTGCGTATCACGTAGGGAGCAGAAGCAGAGCTCCCTTTTATAACAAATAAATCTATCCAAATAATTTTTCTAGGGATAATTCAATCACGCTCCAAAGTTTGCTTACAGGTAATGTATATCTATGAATACACAACAATATATTTTTTAAAGTAATATTGTTAATTTTTCATAGAATGTTTATGTAAATTTTCGTATCACGATAAATTGGGCGAAAATAACACAAACCACTTTTTTATGTACCATAACATTTGAGTTTTAATTCGATATCAAATTAGTTTTTCTTCTGCTCAAAAGTTGAAATCATAAAAAAGAAAGATAATACATATGGTACATACACAACGGTGAAAAATAAATAAAAGTGAAAAGCTATATTTTTATAGCGTTTTTCATTTTCCAATAAAAATATTGCATCATGAGATATTTTTAAATGCACCATGATGACGAACTTTCCGTGATTGTTGAGTCTCTAAGATTGATTCCAAACGTCCATTTTGACCCCATTTTTCTAAATATCTTTTTCATTTATAGGAAAAAAAGAGACATTATTCAATTTCCTTTTATTGGAATAAGAATTATTGTAAAATCCACCAATTTAAGAATAAAAAATATTTCGTAAATGTGTCTGTCACAAGTAGCAAGAATACAGAGAAAGCAGAGCAAGAAAAAGACAAAAACTATGCTACAGTGAAAATACAGATTTCATTTGTAATCTGTTTCATATAAGATTTTTTAACACTTAAAACTGCTTCTATTTACCCAAAAAATGAATGAGAAAGCATACTGTTATCTGAAGGGTTGCTTTACTTTATATTGTTAAAGAAATAGGAGAATTAGTCCTACTATCTTGTCTATGTCCTAGGCCAGTCCAGAAGATCTATAGAGTAGATCTCTTATCTGTAGCCCAGAGAATGAGAAGCTGCTAGAGGGAAGGTTCAGAAAGGATCCCTACACTGAGAATACAGAGAAAGGGCTGTCAAATAGCATTTATGACCGGAAACCAAAGTAATTCGTGTAATTGTTAGGAATCAATTTCTAGGAATCTTAGGAATCGTTTTTAAAGGACCCCACACGTTTCAAATTGTGGTTAAAAAAGAAGCCTACGGCTGCCTTTATTATTTGTATTATTTGAAGTATTATTTGAGCATGAAGCGGCTGCTCTAGGTTAGATTAAATAAATTAGTAGTATATTGATAATTTGTATGATAGGAATAAAAGACTCTCCACGAAATGATATCGAAAAGACAAGGGAAGAACTGAAAAAAAAGACATTTTCTTTAGAGAGAGTAGAAAAAAATTAAATGCTTTTAAGCACATCGATAAAAATATATAAAAAATAATAAATTATTGATTTATCCTTATCAATTTTAAAGTAATATATTTTTCATTTTTAAACAATAATATCTGGGACATTAATAGGAATATTTTTACATAAAGTAAAATTAATTTGTTTTATTGTCAGGCATGTATCCGGATTTCTTTGCTATGTTCCTTGAATGTTTCTTTCAAATAAAAAGAAATATTTACATCTAATATACATATAATATATAATACATATATTATACATTTAATATACATGTGAAATATAAATATTGATTAGAAAATAATTTAAGAAAACGCAATTCTCATGCGTGAGAAAAACTATTCAAACATTTTTTTAAAAATATACATACAAAGATTGAAAATGTAATAAATTTAAGACAAGCACAGATACAGAGTAGGTTATTAAAATACTTTAATTCCTTTGTGTTCTTTTTTATTAATGATATATCTTTACGGCATTTGAATTTTACAACTTAATGATTTTTTTAAATAGTTCGTACGTAAGAAAAATTAAATTTTGTGCTATTTTTTATCAGAATAAAAAAAAAAAAGAAGAAGAAATTGTTAAATCTATTTAAACGGAACCTGTCTGTAATGAAAACTGACTTAAACGAAAAATTTTCATGGTCCCCTGCCTGACGAATGAATGCCATATAATTATAATAGAAGATGAACCTGCTAAGACTTATTCAAAATTTGGGGAACCACAAATGTGGTATGCAATGTACGTAAAGGTGATATTTTAAATCTATTCTAAAACCTTCTACTGATTATAATCAATATTATGTACTTTTTAGAGTAGAATAAGACTGAAACAAAAAATACATTTATTTAAATATTTATTATATTATGTATTCATACCTGTATTTTAAAGCATATAAGATGTTTAAATTTTTGGATTGTAATGGAAATGAACTTGGCTTTAAAAAAACGATGAACAAGTCCGAATTTAAGTGAGCGCAAACACGAGATGAATCCCCGGAGCATTCACAAATTTTCACAACTTTTTCTTTAATGAGAAATGCAAAATTTTAGAGCTTATAAAGAAATTATTGATTTTAAAAATAATTCACCTTCTAAAATAAAAATAACTTTACAGTCTACGTTTAAGGTATTCTCATTTATAAATTATCATTTATAAGAAAAGGGCCTTTTACGTAGATTTCGTAAGAAATACTACCAATTACATTCTCCCCTAAGTTGGAATTTCCGAAAATTTTTTGCAGATCTATGCCAATTATGACTCCCAGAACCCAAAACCACCCCCAGTTCAAAACATTATATATATATATATATATATATATATATATATATATATATATCTTTATATATATATATATATATATATATATATATATATATATATATATATATATATATATATATATATACTAATAAAAGAAAGTTTCGCTCTGTGTGTGTGTCTGTGTGTCTGTTGGCGATGGCTAGGAAAATCTAGCTCACCTGAAGGCTGCAAATTTAGATTTAGGTAGTCCAAACCCTCTCCTGGTGCACCATTACGTCAGAATTTTAATATTTTGAAAATTAAAGTAGTTATCAATTAAAAACTGATCAAAGATCACAAATAAAAAAGTCATTATTCTGAAGCAAGCTGGCGCATGTGCAGAAACCAATTTCCGTATCTTCCGGAACAGAAGAAAGAAAGCAGAAGACATTCCGTTTTTTTAAAAAGTATTTCTAAATTTGCTATGGACAAACGGCTAAAAATACGGAAAAACCGTCTACATATTGTAAAAGAACATACTTTTACGTCTCAAACGATCTGGTTGGTTTGAAAAATTTTTACATTTAACCCTTTCAAAAAAATAATCAAAAAGCATCGAATTCATGTTTTTATTTTCTTCCGTTTTCCGAGCCTTGCATCTACCGGAATACAAAAGATACGGAAAAACGAAGATCACCAAATTAAAGAACTGTCTTTGTCCTTTTTAAAGCCACCTTTGGTTTTAAAAAATGCAAAAATTAACCCTTCGAAAAAGTATATTTTCTGTATGCTGTTTTGCGATTTTGGCAATTTTTAAAAATTCGCATCGGCGATTCAGAGACAGGTACGGAAAACTAAAAATACCAGACAATATCTACATTTATTCCTTTTTCGAGATCTGTATTTGTTTTTGAAAAATACGAATATTAACCATTCAAAAAAAATCCGTGCGCAGGACTCTCTTTTGCGAATTCAGATTTTCTGCTATATATTAAATCTGGCATCGGCTTTCTAAAATAACCAAACAATAAGCAAACACACCTAAATACATCTACGTTCTATCGGGTTTAGGCAGAAATCTTTAGTTTAAAAAATAAATCACGTTAACCCTTTCGAAAACTTTTTTAACCGTAAGTCACTTTCGCTTTTTTAACTATTTCTCCTATCTTTAAAAATCCGAATTGGCGTTTATAAACAAGATAGGAAAAACTAAAAATACCGTGCCTAATCTATATTCCTTTATTTTTTAAAATCTGGTATCCGTTTTGAAAAAAATTAATTTTAACCCTCCAAAAAATAATCCTTTCCAAAACTCACTCACGCGAATTTCCTTTTTTTGGCCCAGATTTAAAAATCGGCCTCGACTCGGGAAATGCAAGTACGGACAAACAGTAGACTCCAGATAATAGACACGTTCATTTTCTTCAAAATGCATGGTTGGGTTTTAAAAAATATCTACATTAACTCTTTAGAAACCGATCGATTACGTAACCCACTTTCGCGATTTCCGCTATTTTGGCAATGTTTACCCGTAGTTAAATTTCAATTCTACTAGGAAATTTTGTTGGGTCAAGTGTTCTGAAAAGGCTTCTTCCAGAACAGACTGCGCCGCCTGGCGGTGGAAAGTGGAACTATAGGAGTATATCTGGTTCTATGGACCCGATTACGACGGGGTTTGGTTTAAGTTTCGTATAGAACAGATTATTAATATTTTTGGTCCGTGCAACGCCGGGCGGGTTAGCTAGTATATATATATAACTTGGAATACAAGTGAAATTTTTAAATATTCCAATAATATAATATATATATTAAAATTATTTAAGTTAAAAAATATTTTCAGTAAATGAATTTATAGTTTTTATATTATTTATTTGTATTTTTATATTTTAAATTAGAAATAGTTAAAATCACAATGGTTAAATTAATAACTGCTACTTTTAGAAAATTAACTGTAATTTTAACTTGTACGTTTGAATTCACTTATTCACTTTACCATGTGCTTAGCACAAAACATTTTTGGCTTCGGATTCTGGACAAATTTATGTTGTAATGTATAGATTTTCTTTGTCTTCCTTTGTATTTATTTGTTTATAAATGGATTTATTTTCTTCCGTTTGATTTGTAGTGTTCTATTTTCAAAGGTATCCTTTTTTTTTTTTTTTTTTTTTTTTTTCCCAATTTTTTTCCAATGATTGTTAGGGCTTGGAATTGTCACAAAATTTTGGCTTTAAGCTTGTGACAGTTACAGAAAACAATCATTCTTTGCTTATAATGTGGTTTCCCAGCCCTTGAAAAAGTAAATTACATTATAAGCTTGCATTTGTGTTTTTTTTTTTTTTTTTTTACTTATGTTTCACTTTTTGAATAAATACTTCATTTGTTAGGACTATGTTTTATAATGTGTAATTTGACATAGCTATTTGGGATAATAATTTCATTGCATTTGGTCAGTTATTTCTGTTTCAATGGTTAATTTTTGCAATAAGTTTATATATATATATATATATATATATATATATATATATATATATATATATATATATATATATATATTATATATATATATATATCACTCTTATATGGACACGATAACTTCAAATTTCTGCACAAATCTCGTCCAAACTTATACATAAAATCAAGGGGCGTAAAATCTTGGTCAAGTTCGTTAATGGGCAAAATCGAACCAAGGGTAGAGAAATGGTGGGGCAGGGCTTTATGTGAAAACAGATAAAGCCCCATAACTTCTTAAAAATGATACGTATCGAATCCGCTTAAAGTTATTATTACTCCTAGGAAAAGGGCCAAAAATTTATGTATGACAGATTTTTGATATCATTAAAAATGACCCCAAGGGAGGGAGAGGGATTTAAGAAGAAAAAAATTCATAACTTCGTCAATTCACAAGATATCAAATCCGCTTAAATTTATTATAAATCCTCTTAATATTATCTACAACTTTTATATTGACAAGTATTTTTATAGGACGAACCCTTATAGCAAATAATAATAATAATAATAATAATAATAATAATAATATTACAAAAAAAAAATCTTTTCCGGCCCCGCCTTCACACACCGGTAGATTTCGAAGTGGGCAGTCCCAACTCCCGCATCATGGCAAAAAGATAATTTCTTCTGCAATTCCCAACAAACAGGCGCCCCACGGTCTGCGTATTCGAAATCTACCTGTACCTGAAGGCCGAGCCGTCAGGGATTTCTTTTTTTTAATGTAAGGCATTTAATTTTTATAAGCGCTCGTACAAACAAAATTCAGTGGAAAGGGAACAAGAATTTTCCAATAAAGTCCAGTCTAATTTTTTAAAAAGGAGAACATAAACATGAAATAAACGAAACTTTAGGACTTCTTGTACAAGACAGTTTTGTTTTAAACATATAAACCCACTAGAGCATGTCGAAATTGGAAAATGAAACAGCTCATTTTTTTTTTAATTCGACTTACCGTATAACATAAATTTAAAACGCATGAATGTAAAAATAAGTAAATAAAATAAAACAGAAATTGTCTTTTCTGGGCATTAATGGTTGGAGAAACAGAGATATCCTAACAAAATAATTTTTTTTATTCTTTCTATGTGTGTTTAATTATTTTAAGTTACTTAGGATGAATAAAGTTTACCCTTTTTTAAACCAATTAGAGGCGAATACAATTTAATTTAATTTCAAGATACAGCTGGCAGATATATTCTTGCCGAGACGGTGTGTATACTTATTTGTATATGTAAAATAATAAATGAAAACTAATGATATAATTCTAATTCACAATCACCTTTTTGTATAAATGAGAAAGTGTAAAAAACAAAACAATAAAAATAAATTTTTAGTAACATTGAACGATTGAAAATATGTCTTCCATGTTCGTTAGATTTAAACTTTATTTTTCTTTCGTTTTATATACAATTATTTCATAAAAATTTAATTTTTTAAAGAAAAAACATGCCAACTTATCATGCAGATGCGATGCATAAAAAATACATTGAATTAGAAGTATGCACGGAAAGAAATTTTCAGGCCGAACGCGACCAATACAAACCGTAGACAATTTTCCTTTTGGCCCGGTAAAAAAGCTCAAAGTTTGGCCAGAAGTGCTCCGAGCAAAACTCGGCCCGCTGAAACAAATTATTGTAAAAGTCCATTATAAAAATTAAAACTTCGGCCCAGTTTGCACAAAACATTAATTGCCTCGGCTAGGCTCGACCCACTTCGACCGGGCTGAATATAGATTTTTACGCCTATAAGGTTAAAAGTGTCTTGTACGAGAAGTCCTAACTAAAAATACTTATTTTTACCTTTTTATATCGTGTTTATATTTTTCATTTAAAAAAAAGTATTCTGAGATGTGATAGTTATTTTTTAAATGCATCTGATTATATGTAAATATCACAGTTACCATTAATATCGTTAATCCACATTCTATGGCTTGGATATTTAAAAAAAAATTAAATTATATGTAATAAAATCTTCTAAGGCGGAATTGCATAGGAAAGAAGAAAAATCCGTCTTGGGTTGGTTCCCCTATGAGCAAGTTCATCGTTTGTTGTAAATACATTACATTCTTTTCACAAGTACTGTTATCCTCATTTTACATAGATCAACATTTTGTTTTGCTTTGTTTTGTTAAAAACGGAATTCCGTTATAGGCAGGTTCTTTTTCCCAGGTTTTACCGTATTTTAATTTTATTGCCTAGAAATGCATTTACCCATTTAAATGAATAAATAAATAAATATATCAGTTTTAATTGTGAAATAATAGCGATTTAAAAATACGTGCATTTTTCGAAAAAAACATTTGGACCGGGCCAAATTTTACTGATATTTTACTGAACAGGCCAGAGCCGTGTCAGTCCAATGATTTTCATATGAGCTGGGACTGAAAATTTCTGCCTGTTCAGACCTTAAGAAGAATGTAGTCCAGCCCCGACGGCAATAAATCTAGTCCGACCCATCTGGGTCCGAACCTCTAGAAAAAAGTAATCCCCAAACTAAGTTCGGACCGCGTGTCGGGAAAGAAAATTGGGCCGGGCCATGAAGACCCTTACATCAAATAACCAAAAGATTAGTTCACAAAATTTTCTAAATTTGGACAATAAAGTTCTAATATATTTAAAAAAAAAAAAAAAAAACGAGTTTTTAGTTAACTCTGTTTACTTTCATAGATGAGTTTGAGTTGAGCGAGTTCATTTGAAAAAATTTGAATTTGAACGTGAACTTGACTCATTTTTGAGAAATTGAACTTTAGTTTGAACTAGTTCGTGTTTTTTTGTGAGCATGCCCAATACTGTTTCTAACCATACTTTTTCTTTTCTTCTAAACTAGATTAATTATTTTAATGAGTCTTTATTTGAATGTAACACTCTGAGAGTCTAAGTTATCCTTAATGCTATTATTCTGTATTCTATTGCTCCCATATAGTCTGAAATATACTGTAGAATTTGTGCATAAATATGTATGCAGTGTTCTTTAAAGAAAAAACCTTAATTGTATTTTAAGAAAAATACGATTTTATTTTATTTTTGTAAAAATTGAGTCGTGGCGGGCCTTTATTGATTTTTGCATGGTCTGGGCTTTGAACAACAAAAATATAAACGGGCCTGTCCGGGCCAAGATAAATTTTGATCAGGCCAGGCCCGTGCAGACCTCTTGACCATCCCTTGTTATATACTTAATCATCTCTACCAATAAAAAAATGTTCTGTGGACAACTTATGATTCATTCAATTTACGAATACAAGCTTCACGGTTTGGGTTTTGTTTTCGATCGCAATGTACTAACAATTGTTCGATCGCTTGTAGAATGATATAGATAATAAATAAACTTTATCCAATCAACACTACTATAAGCTCTATTATTAACGTGCTACGAAATTTATTTTCCAGAAAATTCTAAAAGCCCTAATTGACTGACTCACTTGACCATATTGTTTTAAACTATTTCATGCTGTTTCCAAGTCAGCAGCTATTGCTTTAATATAACCGCCTTTCGAAAGAGTAGAAGAAATTCTAATTGAAAAAAATCAGCTCTCATTTTCTCAAGGCGAGATGGTCGAGTGGGCTTCAAACTACCCATCTGTTACCATAAATTTAATTCTGTATTTTAGAATTTTTAGATAAATTTCAAATAAATAATTTTAAGCATCAAGTTAAAATACGAACTTATATCAGAAAAAAAAAATAGTAATTTTATTTAATAAATAGTAAATAAATAAATGATGTTAATTTAATATTTTTTATGAATTTTCAAAGAAACTTTTTTAAAAGATGTTTTATATAAATTAGTATGATTTTAGTTCGAAATTTAAGCATTTTTTGAAGAAGTTTCAAAGAATCATTTTTAAGAACAATACTAAAATATAAAGAAAGACATAAATAGCAGTAATTTTATTAATTTTAATTTGGAATTTAACAATTTTCAGATAAATTTAAAAGAATGTATTATTAAAGCGTGAATTTTAAATATGGCATTAAACAAAAGTAATTTTAATGTAAATGCAGATAAAACTTTAAAAAATGGGTAAAAAAGGAAACTGTTTCCCTTCTTTCATGGATGTATTCATACTTCTTTTTAACTATTAATATTTTCATCATTTTCCGCTCCTCCTTAAAAATTTTATTCTAACCAACATAGAGGTCTGCACGGGCCGAAATTTCTAGGCTCGGGACCGACCCGAACCGCACATTTTTTTGGCCTTTCCCAGCCCAGCCCGGTAAAAAAGTTCGACCCCATCCCGGCGCAGCTCGTACAAAAATTTTACTGGTCCGGCCTGGCCTGGCCCGTACAATTTTTTTTGACACGGCAACGCCCAGTATAAAAGTAAAAAGTTTGGACCGAGCCCGGCCCATACAACTTTTTGTAGATCTGCCCGGTATAAAAGTCAAAACCTCGGCCCGAGCCCGGCCCGGTATAAAAGATAAACATTTTGCCCGAGAACGGCCCGGCTAGTTCAAAAAAAATTTTGACCCGCCAAAGCCCAATATAAAAGCAAAAAGTTCAGACCAAACCCGGCCCATACAATTTTTTTTAGCCCGGCCCGGTATAAAAGATAACGTTCGGCCTGAGCCCATCCTGGTATAAAAGATAAAAGTTCGGAACCAACCCGGCCTGGCTGAATTTCTGTAAAACATGCCGATATTTCTGAAGCAACATTATCCTAAAATTAAAATTATTATTCAAAAAGCACACTTACTTATGCATAGATTTTTTTTTTCATATTATGTTCCAAATGCATGGAATGCTAAATATCAACAACATCAATGACCACTTACCCAATTACGTACATAAACACTGATTAAAAAATTGACTTATACAATTACATTCAAATGAAGATTCAGTAAGAGAATAGAAATCAGGAGAAAAGACAAATCCGTTATAGACAGATTCTATTCTTAGCAGGTACATCAATATTATATTCTTTTTGCACGGATCAAGACATTTTCCCGCTTAAGACACGTTTCACGTCATAGACAGGTCCTATTTCACACGTTTTACTGCACTTTTATCTTTTTTTGCGTAGAAATGTATGTACTATTCTTTAAAAAGAATTTTAATTTTATAATAATGGCCTTTTAAAAATCTGTGCATTTTGTGCAAAAAATGGTTGTGCTGGGCCTCATTTTACTGATTTTTGCACAGACCTGCAAATTTCGGCCCTTGCAGACCTCTAGGAGAAATAAAATTCAGGTTTGGCTTGGGCCAAAAAAAAAGTCTGGCTTGGCCCGGAAACAGTTATGACTAGACCCGGCCCGGAAAGAGTGACGACTAGGCCAGGTCCCATGCAAACCTCTAGACCACCATTCCAGAAAGTTATTAATCAAGGTTCATTTAATAATAATATCACCCGAAATCATTGATTTCTTTAAAAATCTATGAAAATTTTTTAACATATTTGCTATCATGTACAATAGAATGCTATCCTATTCTAGAAATACAACAGGTTAGAATAAGAGTTGAATGTGAAAGGAATTCCATTTACAATTACTGTAAAACCTAAAACAAAACCTGTAAAAACAAAAACCTGCCTTAAACGGAATATTTCTTAGTCCCAGCTAAGAACATCTGATACCATTATAAAGGATGATATACTTGCTAATATAGAAACCCGTCTAATGCGGAATATTTCGTGTATTGAGCAGGTCCGGACAACAAAATTTTATTTTTTCACATATAAATATGTTTTGCACATTTTTTTTCCTTGAAATGTATAGTTATTTATATATTTCTTGTCAAATGTAAATTCATAAAAAAAATTAAGAAATTTAAATGTCAACGATGTTTAAAAATTGATAGCTAAAGGAATAACTTCTGGATAAAGAAATAACTTATGACTTTTTTGCATACATTTTCATTTTTGAGCACAAAAAAAATAATAATTTGTCTTTGGCATTAAAAAAAATAATTTTTTAAATAAAATGTCATTTTATGAGTAACGTAATTTACGGAAAAAAACGCTGCGGCCAGTGCCGGCCCAAGAGCATTTTGCCCCCCCCCCCCCGAGTAAGGAAAAATGCTTGGTTTACATTCGTAATTTTGTAACTAAATTTTCTTTATCTCTGATTACTTTGAAAAAAAAGTGTCTTTAATAAATTTATTACTGTGCAATACATACGTTTATATTGCCTATATTTTTAATCCTAATAAAAATATTCAAATAATTTTGATTCATTACATTATGATCCATTATTATTTATCTATTTATTTATTTATTTATGGGTTACTTAGTACTTCATGGCCACGTAAAATATTTTTTAAATAATTTGACTCAAGAACTTGAAAAGATTCGTCATCTCTGGTGTAGGACAGCAAGAAAAAATTAACATGACGGACGCCTGAGGGAAAAAAAGTTATCCAACAATAAAACGAAAGAAGTTCTCAAGCAAATTACAACTTAGTTTAATATAGCCATCACAATAATTTCTTCTAAATATTCTAATATTAATTTAAATAACAATTAAAAAATATAGTGCATTTTATTTAAATTTAAATTAGAGTTACAGTGATTAATAAATTATAAAAGAAACACAGTTCAACACTACCCCTGTTGGATATTCAGATACAAAACTGGATTAAGATATATATTTTAAATTAATAAATTCAAATATAAAATTTGGTGCTATTCTACCCATTAGAATCTGAGACACAGCTACAATGTTCAACTTAAAAAGTAAAAAAGTATAGTATAGCAGAGCACTCTGTTGAAGGGACAAAGCCAAAATTGAAACAGCAAGGTTTTTAATAAACAAGTTACATATTAAATTTGGTGAACTGCTTTTCACCTTCCCATAGATGCCGAATTATAGCTATCGCGAAAACTTAAAAAACACCGCAGAACAACGCCACCTGTTGAACGATATACACTCAAACCTAATCAGGATTAATTTATGTCAAGTTATAACTGAATACAAAGTTTGATGAAATTCATCCCATAGATGCTGAGATATATCTGTCACGGAGAACGCGAAAAAAGTAGCAAATCACCGTAACATGTTGGGATATACACACCAAAAAATAACCAGCACTAATTTATTTCAAAATGTAATGGAATTTCATGAAATTCCTAACATTAGTTATTGAGATTGAGTACCCACGAAATTTGTGTCACTAAAGATTTTCCAAAATTAGTAAAATCGTGTTCGGGGCATTCCAAATCACGTGTAAATCCCTGAAAGTAAAGATTGTGGAAGGGAATGTTTTCCCGATTCCAATATTTCTTTTTTATGCATATAAAAGTAACTGAAAAAAATTGTATGTAAATAAATGAATGAAAACAGATTCCATTTGCACACTTGCTAACCTATCCAATCTATTCGTTACGTGGCAGCATCTTTTTTTTTTTTTTTTTTTTTTAATATTTCGTTTGCATTTCAATATTATTATTTTTATTTTTATTAATTTTTATTTATTTATTTATTTATTTATTTATTTATTTATTGCATTTGCTTTGGATAGCTGAGGTCGATCTCTATAAAGGCCGTTTTTTTACTTTTTCGATTTAGTTTACAAGGTTTTTTATTTTTTATTTATTAAGATATTTTAACTTTCGAAAATGAAAATAGCCTCATAAAAAAAAAAAAAACTTGCAAACAAAATCGAAATCAAAAAACGGCCTTTTTAGAGAAGTCTTCAGCTATCGAATGTAAAAAAAAAAAAGTTTAAAAATATCGAAATGCAAACGAGATACTTAAAAAAAATTCTCGCATAGGATTAATATTAGCGAGCGGGAATTTTAGCGTAAGAAATCAAGGAAGAGTTGTTCTACTCAACTTCTTTTGATTATGATTTACAAATAATGGAGTTAATATTATGGACTCCGATGGAGATAGGAAGGGAGGGGGGGAAGGATTATTGCCCCTGGATCTTATTTTATTTATTTATTTATTGAAATGGCAAAATATATTTTTTTGAAGTTAGTTTAATTTCCTTCTGTACGGGTATCATTTATACGTTCCAACTATTTTATTTTATATTTTTATTCCTTGCCGGGCAATCAATTTATAGTTTACCACTGACAAAACTAAAAATAAATAAATAATAATAATAATAAACATTGAAATCCCTCCGTAGTTCTCGAAAATAAGTTACATCAATGCCAAATTGTTTTGCATTTGTTTTCGCAAATGTTGTATCTCGCTTAAATTAATAATATTTGCTTAAATTTTAAAAATCGAGTGTTGCAAAGTTCTTACTGGTCAAAGCGTAAATTTAACTAAAAATAATCCGCATAAGCGTACAGTTAAAAAAAAAATTATTTGTGGGTTTCAGCTCTTATTTACAGAAATATGTGTATCTGAGTGTAAAAAAGATCCAATATACCAATTTAATGTAGATTTTTAAACTCCTTTTTAATGAAATTAAACATAATCGTATACTGATAAATGTCACAAGTTAATTAAACATTAAGACAATATAAAAATTAGAATGTACAGACCCATTTATAAAAGGATACTCACTGATATTCGTAATTTTTTTTATAATAAAATCACAACAAAAGTTGACTTTAAGTAATTTTTTTTTTTTTTTTTTTTTTTTTTAAGGAATAGGGATTTTTTTTATTTAAAAAAATGGAACATAAAAGTGAAAAGTTTTCTTAATGTCATTTATCCCTATAACGAAAGAAAAATAAGAACAAATGGCACATTTAAAAATTTTATAAAATACTACAAAGTACAAAATAATAAGATAAATACTTTTTTCTATTAAAAGGGGAGAAAAAGAGTCCATTTTAGAAATTATTAGTGGGGCTCGAGCCCCAACAGCCCATACAACTCTACACCTATTTTAATTCCTAATGAAATGATGAACGCATGGGTGCACGCAGAGCAAAATTCAGGGAAGGGCGACGTTTTGTATCAAATGTGCTATGATCCGCTGCCTAAGGCTGTTTTGTAAATTGAAGATTATAAACAGGAGGTAGGCTAAACTAAAAACATTTGACGGTACTACCCGTTTCAAACTATTTTTTAAACATACCAACATAAGATCAACACAGACCTGTAACAAATAATAAATATTAAATATTCAAATTTTCAAAATTTTCTACGAGTATTAAAAAAAATAAATAAATAAATAAAGAACTGATACAACAATTTTTTTTCGTCAGGTGTACTCTTCCCCATTCCCCCTATACTCCCCGGTAAAAACAATTTTAAACATATGAATCTAAAAATAAGAAAAATAACTAAAAATTTACTTTCACGGGGATTCAAGGCGACAGATCCCCTGTGAAGAAAAAAAGTTTATCTCAATCTCAATCTCCTTTCTCTCTTAGTAATAATGTGGTTCTCAAATTACCTGCTCAACAACACTAAACTTTCTGACTCATTTTTAAATAAAAAGGCAAACGGGATATTTTAAAATGTTTCTCCCATAGAAATAATATTAGCGAGCGGGTATTTTTGCGTAAGAAATCAAGGAAGAGTAGTTCTACTCAACTTCTTTTGATTATGATTTACAAATAATGGAGTTAATATTATGGACTCCGATGGAGATAGGAAGGGAGGGGGGGAAGGATTATTGCCCCTGGATCTTATTTTATTTATTTATTTATTGAAATGGCAAAATATATTTTTTTGAAGTTAGTTTAATTTCCTTCTGTACGGGTATCATTTATACGTTCCAACTATTTTATTTTATATTTTTATTCCTTGCCGGGCAATCAATTTATAGTTTACCACTGACAAAACTAAAAATAAATAAATAATAATAATAATAAACATTGAAATCCCTCCGTAGTTCTCGAAAATAAGTTACATCAATGCCAAATTGTTTTGCATTTGTTTTCGCAAATGTTGTATCTCGCTTAAATTAATAATATTTGCTTAAATTTTAAAAATCGAGTGTTGCAAAGTTCTTACTGGTCAAAGCCTAAATTTAACTAAAAATAATCCGCATAAGCGTACAGTTAAAAAAAAATTATTTGTGGGTTTCAACTCTTATTTACAGAAATATGTGTATCTGAGTGTAAAAAAGATCCAATATACCAATTTAATGTAGATTTTTAAACTCCTTTTTAATGAAATTAAACATAATCGTATACTGATAAATGTCACAAGTTAATTAAACATTAAGACAATATAAAAATTAGAATGTACAGACCCATTTATAAAAGGATACTCACTGATATTCGTAATTTTTTTTATAATAAAATCACAACAAAAGTTGACTTTAAGTAATTTTTTTTTTTTTTTTTTTTTTTTTTTTTTTTTTTTTTTTAAGGAATAGGGATTTTTTTATTTAAAAAAATGGAACATAAAAGTGAAAAGTTTTCTTAATGTCATTTATCCCTATAACGAAAGAAAAATAAGAACAAATGGCACATTTAAAAATTTTATAAAATACTACAAAGTACAAAATAATAAGATAAATACTTTTTTCTATTAAAAGGGGAGAAAAAGAGTCCATTTTAGAAATTATTAGTGGGGCTCGAGCCCCAACAGCCCATACAACTCTACACCTATTTTAATTCCTAATGAAATGATGAACGCATGGGTGCACGCAGAGCAAAATTCAGGGAAGGGCGACGTTTTGTATCAAATGTGCTATGATCCGCTGCCTAAGGCTGTTTTGTAAATTGAAGATTATAAACAGGAGGTAGGCTAAACTAAGAACATTTGACGGTACTACCCGTTTCAAACTATTTTTTAAACATACCAACATAAGATCAACACAGACCTGTAACAAATAATAAATATTAAATATTCAAATTTTCAAAATTTTCTACGAGTATTAAAAAAAATAAATAAATAAATAAAGAACTGATACAACAATTTTTTTTCGTCAGGTGTACTCTTCCCCATTCCCCCTATACTCCCCGGTAAAAACAATTTTAAACATATGAATCTAAAAATAAGAAAAATAACTAAAAATTTACTTTCACGGGGATTCAAGGCGACAGATCCCCTGTGAAGAAAAAAAGTTTATCTCAATCTCAATCTCCTTTCTCTCTTAGTAATAATGTGGTTCTCAAATTACCTGCTCAACAACACTAAACTTTCTGACTCATTTTTAAATAAAAAGGCAAACGGGATATTTTAAAATGTTTCTCCCATAGAATTAATATTAGCGAGCGGGTATTTTTGCGTAAGAAATCAAGGAAGAGTAGTTCTACTCAACTTCTTTTGATTAGATTTACAAATAATGGAGTTAATATTATGGACGCCGATGGAGATAAGCAGGGAAGGGGGGGGGGGAGGATTATTGCCCCTGGATCTTATTTTATTACTATTATTATTATTATTATTATTATTATTATTATTATTATTATTTTGAAATGGCAAAAGTTATTTTTTGCAGTTAGTTTAATTTCCCTCTGTACGGGTATCATTTATACGTTCCAGCAATTTTATTTTATATTTTTATTCCTTGCTGGACAATCAAGTTATAGTTTACCACTGACAAAACTAAAAATAAATAAATAATAATAATAAAAAACAGTGAAATCCCTCCGTAGTTTTCGAAAATAAGTTACATCAATGCCAAATTGTTTTGCATTTGTTTTCGCTAATGTTGTCTCTCGCTTAAATTAATAATATTTGCGTAAATTTTCAAAATCGAGTGTTGCAAATTTCTTACTGGTCAAAGCGTAAATTTTGCTAAAAATAATCCGCATAAGCGAACAGTTTTAAAAAATTATTTGTGGGGCTCAACTTTTTTTTACAGAAATATGTGTATCTGAGTGTAAAAAAGATCGAATATACCAATTTAATGTAGCTTTTTTAACTCCCTTTTAAAGAAATTAAACAGAATCGTAAACTGATAAATAATCACAAGTTAATTAAACATTAAGACAATATAAAAATTCGAATGTACAAACCCATTTATAAAATGATATTCGTGATTCGTTTATAATAAAATCACAACAAAAATTGACTTTAAGTAACTTTTTTTTTTTCTATTTAAAAAAAAAAAAAAATAGAACAGAAAGTGAAAGGTTTTTCTAGTGTCGTTTTTCCCTATATAACGAAAGAAAAAAAAATGGAACATTTAAAAATTTCATAAAAAAAAATTGTTTAAAATTGTTATTAACGGGGGCTATGGAGGGAATAGGGCAGAGTACACCTGACGAAAAAAAAAATGTTTCATTTCTTTTTTTTTTCCTAATGCTCATAGAAATTTATTTTTTAATATTTAATATTTCTTATTTGTTACATGTCTGTGTTGATCTTATGTTGGTATTTTTTAAAAATTGTCTGGAACGGGCACTACCATCAAATACTCTTAGTTTATCCTACCTGCTGTGTATATTCTCCATTTAAAAATTAGCATTAGGCCGCGGATCACAGCACATTTGATACAAAACGTCGCCCTTCCCTGAATTTTGCTCTGCCGGCATCCAAGCGTTCATCATTTCATTAGGAATTAAAATAGACGTAGAGTTGTATGGGCTCGTGGGGCTTGAGCCCCACTAATAATTTCTAAAATGGACTCTTTTTTTTCCTTTTAATTTAAATAATATATATTTATTTTATTTTTTTTTAACTTTCTAGTATTTTATAAAATTTTTAAATGTTCCATTTATTCTTTTTTCTTTCGTTATAGGGATAAACGACGTTAGGAAAACTTTTCACTTTATGTTCTATTTTTTAAAAATAGAAAAAAAAAAAAAGAAAGAAAGAAAGTTACTTAAAGTCAACTTTTTTTTTTTTTGTGATTTTATTATAAACGAATCTCGAATATCAGCGAGTATCATTTTATAAATGGGTCTGAACATTCGAATTTTTATACTGTCTTAATGTTTAATTAACTTGTGATTATTTATCAGTATACGATTCTGCTTAATTTATTTAAAAGGGAAGTAAAAAAGCTACATTAAATTAGTATAATAAATTAATCAGTATTTTTCTTTGAAATTTCTAAAATGTACCCACATTGACTTTGACCTACAGTCGAATAATGGTGAACATTTCTCTAAAATTTATTGTTTCCTTTTACATAAATGATATTTTTGTTTGTTTGCTTGTATCCTCAACATTTACATCAACTGGAATGTTATCCATTTTTCACTTATCCGTTCATTTATTGTATAAGGAAATCAGCATCCATGTTGCCATAAATTCACACCATTTTAAAACAAGCATTCATTTGAGTAAAAATCTCAAAGGGAAAAAAAATCATTTAGTTTTTATAACAAAAGGAATTTACCTATGTAAACATCAGGATTGAAGAGATTATGCTGTGCTTAATAAAATAAATGTAATTTTTAGATATGATAAATAAAGTAACATTAATTTCAAATTATTTAATGAATTATAAATTTAAAAAATACAATTATAAAACAACATGATTGAATAGTCTTCTATTTTTTTGTTTTAACCAATGCCGTACTGCATTTTTAAAGTCTATCTCTCCATTCAATTTCACCATTAATAAATTTTCAACATTATCAACCTTTAAACGACTTCGATGGTCAGTTACTATTAATTTAACTTGAGAAAAAACTCGCTCTACTTCTGAAGTAGACAGTGGTAATGTATTTGCAATACACATAAGTCTTTTTATTAATGGAAACCTTTCTCCCACTTCATTACTTATTTTATGCACGGTTTCACATAAATTAGCCAAACTCAAAAACTCATCAGTTTCTCCTTCTTGATAAAACAAATTTTTAAAGTCATCCCATTCTCCAAGAAGACTGTCCTCATCAATTTTATAAAAATTGGCCAGCTCAGTCATTTCAGTCAATCCATAAAATAGACTGCCACTATTTCTCATTTGTTGCAAATTTAAAGTGCTCAAAAAAGTTATCACTGACACATTTTCTAATCTGTCTGATATGTTTTTTATCAGCATATCGAGGAAATCTCTAGCTGTAGAGGCAAAAGTGTTGTCTTCTTTACAAATTGGGGCAATGATGCCAATTTTACGAGCATTCTCATCCAAATTACTGCAATGTATCCCTCCAGGTTTTCGTTTTAATTTTTTCAAAGCATCCAGAGTTGAAGCTACTTTATCTTCAAAAGTTGAAATGTCCAAATCTCTTTTTTCAAAAATCAAAGTTAATTTTGAAATGATAGCAAGGACATCACACATAAAATGTATCAATCTGTAAAAATTGAATGTTTTTACACACTTTAGCAGATCTGCTGCTGTTGGACCAGAACCACTACTGCCATTTACTGCTGCGTTTTCCAAATCAACGATTATGGCATGGAAATTTTTTCTAATTGAGTTGATTGCATTTTCATGTGAAAGCCACCTTGTAAAACATACTCGTTTTATTGTTGTTCCTTTGGCATGATTAAGAATTTTTTGAACCTCCACTAAACTTGACGTTCTCACGGAACTATTTTTATAATATTTATAAAGCATTGTCAAAGTTGAATCAAGTTTGATCAAATTTTTTTGCGATTCAAAGCTGTCTTTTGTAGCCAGAGCTAAACGGTGATTTAGACAATGAATTGAGACAATAGCATCATTTTCTCTTTTTACTTTCGCAGCAACTCCATCATGAATTCCAACCATTGCACTGGCCCCATCACTACCAAAGCCAGACATTTTCTGAAATCCTCCACAGCTTTTTACTGTTGATTGCAGTTCTGAAAAGATAACATCTGCTGTTCCATTTGGCACTTCGGTATCTGTAATGAAATATATCGTTTTTTTACCATCTTTAAGATACTTAGCTACAACTGCCAAATGCTTTCTGTTACCAATATCAGTTGTCTCATCAATCATGAGTGAAAACGATGGACTTTCATTCAAGGACTGATATACCTCATTTCGTTTAACTTCCGCCATTGAAGTTAAAATCTCATTAATTGATTCGTAGCTGGTATATTTTGCATTTTTCGCTTTTCTTATGGGTTTTAATATTGGAACGTCAAGTTCATCTATAAGAAAATCTATTAGTGGCTTAAAAACAGTTGTGTGAGGGATGTTGTGCTGTATTAAAAAGTTTAGGCATTTCATGGCAGATTTCATTGCTTGAAACACAGGAGAAGTTTCTTTAAATTGTTCATTTTGTTGGTTATCTAACCCTGTACACATAATTTCAGTTTCAACAGCCAACTTATGCATATTTGAAAAAGCATGTAGATTTACTTTATCGAGCCTCACAGTTGAGTATCCTTTTTTAATCCATGCTGAATTTTTATAAGTTTTGTCTGTTAGCAAATGCTACACAATTTGCAAAACAAAAAGTCATTTTTTTCAATAATTTCATGTTGTAACCATGGATATTTTGCCAGCCATTCTACTTGAAATTCCGTTTTATGTTTAGACTTCGAATTTTTTTTGCACGTTTCACTGTTAGCAGAATTATTTTCACTACTTGCAATTGAAAATAAATCTTGCGTATTAGATTTGCTTTCATCCTCAAGATTAGATAATTCAAGGTAAGTTTCAGGTATTTCCTGAACAGCAGATTCATCTACTGATATTTGATGATCAATTGAAGATTCTGAGGTTAAAATAATTTCTGGTTCATCAGACTCATTCTGATTCTTTTGAGATATTTCAAGAGCTTCAACTACTTGTACTATTTGATTGTCAATAGAAGAACCTATGCTTAAAATAATTTCTGACTTGTCATTACTTGTTTCATTTTCAGGTTCATTCAGATTCTTTTGAGATATTTCAAGATCTTCATATACTGGTATCTGTCTGTCAATAGAGGAATCTGTGCTTAAAATAACTTCTGGCTTGTCATTACTTGTTTCATATTCGGATTCATTCAAATTATTCTGAGATTTTCTGCTAGCTTCAAAATTTATGGTGTTATCTACCTACAAAAAAATTAATTCATTTAGTAAACTTACTCAGAAGGAAAGTTATAAATACTCAAATACAAAATAATTCGAATTATGAACAAGCTGCAGTTTTTTTCTCCTGAATTTATAATTTTTTTCTTAAAATTTCTTAATTTTAACTAAGAATATTTTTCAATCAACTTTTTCTTTTGCCTTTTTTAATACAAAAAAATATTGTATTCTAGTAGCAATTAAAAGCTCATCTATCCTTCTCCCTTCAAAGCTCCAATGACCGGATATGAGTTATTACAGGCTCAGTAGTTATTTTTTTTTAAATGAGCAATAACTAACTGCTTTGAATTATCTGAAAAAATATATTTGAGATTAATTGATTTAAATTTAGAGATCACTGTTTTGTAGCAAGTTTTACCTAATTTACTCCCTTAATTTAAGTCTGTATAATTTTCCATGCTTGCTACTTTGAAAAGAAAACTTCAGAAAAGAAAAAAAATATATTGCATTATTTTTGCATGAAAAATACGAAATGATTTGAAATAAAGAAGTATGATTTGGTGGAGTGGGAATTTTCCTTTTTTCCCTTTTTCAGGGGTCGATGCAGGTTTTTCTTTCTTGGGGCCCATTTTGTGAAAAGTAAAGGTTATTTTTGTGAAATTTATTATATTTTTGTGAAAAATAACATTTTGTAACGAAAGTTGAAATTCAGTTAATCAAATTTGAACCAAGCATTTATAAACAAAAACTTTTTAAAAATCCTTTTGCTGAAGTTTTCCTCTCTGGTGAACTTGTTTGTTTACAAATTACACATTTTAAAACATCAAAAAATAATAAATAGTAAGTTTTTATGTAATAGAATTTTGTGAAAGGGCCTATTCTATTAAAAGGAATTTTGTGAAGGGAACCATTTTATCAAATTGATTTTTGTGAAGGGGCCTATTTTATTAAATTGATTTTTGTGAAAGGGCCCATTTTATTAAATTTATTTTTGTGCAGGGGCCCTAAATAGGCCCCAAATTTTGCCTGGATCAACCCCTGTTTTTCTTCATCTGTTCAGAGAGCAAGTGCAAGTGGTTATTGTAACAAATAATGCTACATGATTTGAAACCTTTTGTATGACCTATTGCATCGCTGAACATTTATTGATATCCATTAAAGTTGCTGATTATTATTATTTTTTTCTTTTTAAATGTATTGTCAAAAAATTAAATTTGTGATCCCTCTAAAATAAAATACATTTTGTTTAAGAGCTCTCATTCTGTATCTAGTTTGCTTTCATAAAAAAAAAAAAAAAAAATAAAAATAAATAAATAAATAAAAGTTAATGCAAAGAGATTATCAATTATGCAGCGATTTCTGTTAAATAACTTAGCTTCTTATCTACAAGCAAATAACTTGTAGTAATATACTCTTTCTGAGTTTATAAAAAATCAGAAATATACCATATGATTGTATGGAAAAAAAACCCTTAAAGAATACTTAAAAATTAATTAATAAATAACTGGTAAAGAAATTTTCTTTAATTATCATCCTTTCATAGAATTGTTTTTTTTATTTATGAATTCAAAATTGAAGAATTATTAAAGTAAATGTGTTGAGCTCCCAGTTAATAATTTACTTTCACCCTTCTAAAAATCAAAATTGCATCTGTCAGAAGTCAGAGTAATTATTTTGTAACTTCTAATTCATTTGAACTTTTACTTATTTTCTTTTGTTCCATTATATAAAATCTTAACTTTTTTATAATAAGAATCCCGTTATAAAAACAAATGTGTTATTTGTAAATCTTTAGAAAGGTAAACAAATAATAAGTCATCTAATAAACTGCCCCCCCCTCCCCCCCCCCCCAAAAAAAAAAAAATGCTTTTCTCCTTTTGTTTTCTTTAGCTCATAAAATTTAAAACTTTTAAAAATCCAATGATTTTTTTTTTTTTAAATTTCTGGTCTATCTGTTACTTGTAACAACAAATAAATCGTTCATATAATTTTTTCCTCCCCATACTGAAATTGACGCTTCCCCTCTCCCCTTCTCCATACCAAACACAAAGTTTAGTCTAATTTAAATTTTTTGTCCTAACAACAATTCTATTGTTTGTATTCTGTCCTACATACAATTCTATTATTTGTAAATTTTTAGTAAAGTAAATAAATAAGTCCTCTAATAACCCCTCCTCCCCAAATAAATATGTATATATATCTGCTTCTCTCGCTTTGTTCGCCCCCATCTCACCAAATTAAACATCTTTAAAAGTCTTCGTTTTTTTAAACTTTTCTGCTCTTTCTGTTACTTTGTTGTAACAATAAATAATCGATCATATAATCCCCCCCTTCCATCCGAAATTCACGTTTCCCCTCTGCCGTCCTTCTAAGACTCTTACCCATCTCTTTAATTTTAATTTTTTTGTCCTATTTGTAATCTTTAATAAAGCAAATCTGTCATCTAATAAACTCCCACCCTCAAAAGAAATCTGCTTCGCCCTTTTGCCCCTCCCCTCTCCCATCAGTTACAAAGTTTAAAATTTTAAAGTCCTTGTTACTTTATTGCAACAATGAATTATCAACCATCTAAAATCCCCCATGCAAAATTGCTGCTTCCTGTTTACCCCCTCCCCTTTTTTTCCCTAGCACACAAAATTTAAAGTTTTTAAAACTTTATTTTTTTTTTGTCCTATTTATAAATTTTTATTAACGACTAGCTGACCCACCCAGCGTTTCACGGGCCCGTAATAATAACAATAACCTTAAGCAGAACTGAAGTTTGTATGATTTTTTTTTTTTTTTTTTTTTTTTTTTTTAAAGCCGCACCAAGGGTTTCACGAAGGAGATTAATATTCAAAATTGGTGGTAGCTGAGGTCTGAGAAATTTTTTTGTCGTTCAAGTAGTAGCTGAAAGTCCTTAATAGTTGTTAGAAAAAAAATCTACTGAATCGGACAATTTTTAAGGGAGCTGTAGTAGGGGGTCCTAAAAGGACCAATTGACAGTTTTGCGCAGGGCCCTAAGAGGAAAACATCTTAAAGGTCCTAGTACTTAGCGCTTTAGATCTTCAATTAGTCAAATCTAAGCATAGGGTATAAATTAATCATCAGAATAAGATTTTAAATAAATGCATATAAAAGGGCCCTAGGGCCCCAATTAAAAAATAAGGGTTGTGGTCCGGGCAGAGGAGTCCAAGACTCAACTTTAAAGTTATGCATTGAGAGGGTGACACAATTAGGGGGAGGGGGGTAAAAATGCATGGCGCACAAAAAGTTCAAGGGGCCCCAGAAGACCAGGGTCCTAACTGGGATGTAGAAATGGAGGAATAACTAAATGGAAAAAAGATCGGATTAAAAGGGGACAAGTTATAACAATTTAGGGAACAAAAACTTAAAGGGGACCCGCACCGGGCCCCAGGATTTTAACTGGAATGTAGAAATGGGGAATTAGAGAAAGGGCCCCAAAAAGGAAGAACATCGGATAAAAAGTGGCAAGTTATAACCAATTTAGGGCACAAAAACTTAAAGGGGCCTGGGTCTTGATAAATAATCATCTAATAAACTTTTTCCCTCCCCCATAAAATTTCTGCTTCTCCCCCTTTTCCCCTCCCTTCGGCTCACAAAGTTAAGAATCTTCAAGCCTCTTCAATTTTTTTAAATATTCTTTGTTCTATTTTTTACTTTATTGTAAGAAATATCAATAAATAATCATTTAAAATCCGCTCCCCCACCAAAATGGCCTGTACCTCCACCCCTTCTTCTTTCCTACCACACAAAAATTAGTTTTTTAAATTTCACTTTTTTTTTGCCTTATTTAAATTTTTTTTAGTAATGATAAATAATAAGCAATCATCTAATTAACCTCTTTCTATCCCCCCCCCCCCAAAAAAAAAAAGCTTCAAATTTTGCCACTTTCCTCGCCTTACAAATCTTTCAAACTTTTTCGTTCTGTTTGTTTATTTATAGTAACTAACTAGGCATCTAAATTCCTCCTCTTCCCCCCCATCCACCCCCTCTCCCCGAAATTTTCTCTTTCCTCTTTTCTTTCCCCTGTACAACAAAGTGCACAAAATAAAAAAAAACGTTGAAGCTATTTAATTATTTTTCTACCCTATTTATAACTGTATAATAATGATAAATAAACATCTAATGGAACCCCCCCCCTACACTTTGCAGTGATAATATAGTTAAATAATAATCATAATTCCCCCTTCCAGAATTTTATATTCCTCCCCTCCCCCCGCCCCCCTCCATCCTCCTCTTTACTTTTTCTTCCTGCACGCCAAGTTTACAATCTTTAATTTTCCCTTTTTTTCTGCTTTACTTGTTATTCCGCGTTCCTTGGCGATTTCTTGACATTTGTACAATAAATTCGGTTTCAAACTTTTAGTCTAAATTAGTAAATTTTGTTGTCCATTGGTGTTTAGTTTTTTTTTTCCTGCGTTTTACTGCAATTGTTTGACATTCGTAAAAATAATTCGGTTTCAAACTTTTAGCCTATAGTATAGTAATTTTGGTCCTCTGCGGTTTTTCAATGTTAGACGATTTTTAATGAGATTTTCAATGTGATTTTTAGCATTTATCACATTACGCGGTGATTTTCCGACATTCGTGAAAGGAATCCAGGGATCTTCTCTGGGATTTTTTAAATGTAAGCGATTTTTGTGCGACTTAGTATTTTTCGCGATTTGCTGTGATTTTTTTCACATAATAAGTAATCTTGTTTTTATAAAGCTTATTCGGAATTCATGTTGCGATTTTTAGAGTTTTTATCGCGTTTCTTGAAATTTTTTTACGCATGGGCCCGTCAACTATTATATAAAATATTTCTTAAAATAAAAAAAATAATAATAAAATCTAACACTAATTAAAACTATTTTAATTCTATTATTGTATTAAATATTAACAAATTGATGAACCCCTTCATAACACGATTTTCCCAAATCTAAAAATATTAACATTACCTTGAATTTATATTACAAAGGAAAAACGTGTCCGTGAGTAATGCGGACGTAATTTTGACGTTGGCAACGATTAAATTTTGCTTTTACTGCAATTTTTAAACTTCTAAACATTGCACACTTTCAATTTTTGCACCATCGAATAGCGGGAAAAAAAATCTTTATGCAACTTGTTTGAAAAAAACTGTCACAAGCTTACTGATTTTTTATGGTTTTAAAAATAATTTTCAAGCATGATTTTTTTTTTTCAAATCAATCCCTATCACGAGCTATTACGAAAGATTAACCCGTTTGCACTTAAAACAATGGTAGTTCATGACAATTGATTCCGACTGATATCACACAACAAAATAAAAACTTCAATAAACAACAATAAATAAAATGTAATATAAATAAAACATAAAATTAATAGACATGTAACCGAACTACTCACTTAAACCACTGAAATAATCTGAATCAAAAAGATTGCTGTATGTAGCAAAATCTGTGCCGATTTTTTCGGCTGTTAACTTCTGGCATGCAGCTAACACGAAAGTATCGCTTTTAATAAATTTCAAAACTTTATTTGAATAGATTAATGGTACTTTTCATATAAAAATTCTTTTTGGTGTTTTAATGAGTAATCCAAACATATATTAAAAGTAAAGTATTAGTTTTCAATTAAAAACATAAATGAGGGGGGGGGGGTCGGAAAAGAAAGTGCCAAGCCACATTTTTGGGTGAAATATAGCTAACACTGTAATCTGTTGCTTAATATTGTAAATTATAATATCCAACATATAATTTGTTTCTAATGTCATTTGGTGGCAGCCTATGTGACAGGTTTCGTTCTTGCCCCAGATGTTTATGCCCCCAATGACGATAGCTAATTAATTTACAAAAAACGTAATATTAATATCATTAAACTAATGCCATATTGTGGCTCAGAATATCTCGAATGTTACTAAGACATTGGCAAAAAAACTTTAGGTTATATATATCTTGATTTGAGTATTGGATCAAATTTCAAATTGAAATATCTCAGAAGTTCAAAAATGTGGCTTGGCACTCTCTTGCCCCGACCCCCTCAAATAAAAGTGGTTTTCACCAATATCCTGCAACCCGGGAAGGCCGACTGGATCACCTAGTGTTCATAGTAATTTGTATACATTTTATCAAAAATATGCACTCATTACGATTGTTAAATGTACTTTTAATTTTCTTTAATTTATTTCAGAGTACTTTGTACTTATTTCAACCAAAAATTTGCACGGAATTTGTGAGTCCTGCACGGAATTTCTGAAAATTCTTTAAATTTTCACTTAATGTTAACGCGAACCCAACACACTTCAACCCGAAACCGACCTAAACTGAAATATTCAAACCCGAACCCGAAATGAAAGAAAATTAATCTATATTTTAATATTTACAATTTTGAAAAAAAGTCTACAATTACATCTCGTATTAATATTTTTGTATAAAAATGTACAATATATACTCATTAATAAACAAATATAAAGTTTTTTTCATTTGAAAAATATCCAGGAATTCTTTTAAAAACTCGGGTCAACCCGACCAAAAAGAGTCAAAACTCAAACCGAAACATTTAAAGTCATTTTAAGCGTTTGAATTGAACAACAACAAATAAATTAGCGTCAACCCTACTCAAACCGAATCAAGGTCGAATTCGGGTAAAAGCGGGTTAACTGTCCCGATGCAGAACTCTACATTTGCATTTCACCATTAATATATATATATATATATATATATACCTATTCAAAAATTTTAATTTGATTAAAAATAAAATAAATAAGGTTAGACTAGTTAAAACTGCTTTTTTTTATAATAATTTAAAAATATTTTAACACATTTATAAACCCCTTGAAGCATATAATTACGTTATTTGCTCAAATCTAAAAAATATATACTATTAACATTACTTTCAATACCTAGTAATTTGCATAGATTTTATCAAAAATACGAACTCATACATTGTTCAATTTATTTTTATTAATTTTCTATAATTTATTTAAGAAAACTTATTTCAATTCAAAAATTTGCGAATTTGCATTTTATCTAAAAAATTCTATTTGCCTATTTAAAAGTTTAAATGCTGATTATAAATAAAATATTTCTACATCTTTTAAATAAAAAATAAAATTCAAGATTAATTCAATTGAAGATTAATTAAAAATTCTATTTGCCAATTCATAAATTTAACTGATGATTATGAATAAAATATTTCTACATCTTTTAAATGAAAAATAAAATTGAAGATTAATTAAAACTTCTCTTTTTAGTAATAGTAATACATCTTAAACTGATGAACCCCTTAATGCAAATAACATGATTTTCACAAATCTAAAAAAATATTAACATTACCTTCAATATCAAGTAATTTGCATACATTTTATCAAAAATACGAACTCATACATTGTTCAATTTATTTTTATTAATTTTCTATAATTTATTTAAGAAAACTTATTTCAGTTCAACAATTTGCGAATTTGCATTTCATCTAAAAAATTCTATTTGCCTATTTAAAAGTTTAATTGCTGATTATAAATAAAATATTTCTACATCTTTTAAATAAAAAATAAAATTCAAGATTAATTCAATTGAAGATTAATTAAAAATTCAATTTGCCAATTCAAAAATTTAACTGCTGATTATGAATAAAATATTTCTGCATCTTTTAAATAAAAAATAAAATTGAAGATTAATTAAAACTGCTCTTTTTAATAATAATAATACACCGTAAATAAATTGATGAACCCCTTAATGCAAATAACATGATTTTCACAAATCTAAAAAAATATTAACATTACCTTCAATATCAAGTAATTTGCATGCATTTTATCAAAAATACGAACTTGTACATTGTTAAATGTATTTTTATTAATTTTCTAAAATTTATTTATAAAAACTTATTTTAATTCAAAAATTTGCATTTCATCATAAAAAATTCTATTTGCCTATTCAAAAATGTAATTGCTGATTATAAATAAAATATTTCTACAACTTTTAATTAACAATAAATTTGAAGATTAATTAAAACTGCTTTTTTAATAATTATTATTCTTAATAATAATTTGTTAATCGTTAAATGTACTTTTAATTTTGTACGAGTTATTTTAGAAAAGTTATTTTGGCTATTATTAAGAACTTGCTTTATATATAGATAAAAATAATAATAATAATAATAAATAAATAAAAATCTGCAGAGTTGAAAATTTAATAAATTGACTGAATAAAATTGACCCAACATGTCAACAAAGAATATTAAATAAATAATTTAAAAATGTGATAAGTTTGCTATATCTAAATGTGTCTGCAAATAAAAGTTAAAACAGAATAACATACTTTGCAGAAGTTAAACAAGATTTTTAGAAGCCACAATACACAATTTTATTCAATTAATTTTACGGCTTAAGAAATCTTTACTAAGGGAGGATAAATAGAGAAAGACACATTTTATATTGTATTATTAAATTCACTTATGACTTAAATATGAAATGTAGTGTGTATTTTGCATGTTAAAATAAAAAGTTGCAACTTTTGTTTTAAAGCACATGATGCTTTTCGGCGAGCCGAATATTTGGCAAAAGAGCCGAATAATCTATTACTAATTTTAATCCCGAAGTACTTTTATCCATGTGTTCCGTGAAATTCCGGAAATGGTAAAATAAGCGCGCCTACGCTTCTGAATTTTCAGTAAATTATTCATACATTGAGGTTTTTAAATTACTTTTGTCATTAAAAAAAATATATAATAATAATAATAATAACTTACCTTTGTTTTAAGCATGTCGTCGATTTTCTTGCATCGTTTGCTGGCATCTTTCTTCTTCTTGTCTTGTTCTTTACGCTTTCTCTTGGCTCAAGGCATTTTGGTTTTTATTACGTTAAAATTTTATCAGAAAAACGAGCTCGGAATTTATGGGATGAACTATGATTATAACTGTGGTCAAAGTACTCCTTGCTCGCTTATTTATAGTTTTGGAACTGCTCTTTCCAGTCGCCTTGGTTACAGCTCCAATTGGGATCTCTTGTTTAAAACGTCTATTGTATGTACACGCAATATACTGTATAAAAGGGAAAAAAAACAGCAAACAAACAACAAAAAATTTGACTCGGCGACAATTTTGTGTCTCTAGACTACTTACCCCCCCCCCCTCCTCCTCCCCCCTCCCCTCTCCGAATTACTGCCACGAACACTATCCTTAGTTTAGTACAACTGATTAAAAAGAAAAAGAGAGAACTCTTCAGGGGCATTCATTCTCCACTCAGGAAATAGGGACGCATTTTCCTTTGGGCTATTCCGCTGGAACAGAATCAGCGGACTTATTAGGGAAACGAAAGAAACATGACGACAGAGAGAAGAATAAAACACCAAACTTCCCTGTACTATATTCAACAAATAATTTCACTACAATAACTGATTACTGGGGCCTGATTTTCGCTTAAGCCGGACCATGGGTTCCGGAATTTTGGGGTCTCCTAGATCAATTTAGGTAATTTAAATAAATGCTTTTATTAGGATTTGATAATGTTTATTTTCAAACTGGATAAATTTAATAAACATTATTTATAATACTTAATAATCCTTTAAACTACGTACAAATATTGGCAAATTGCAAAAACATACCTAGATTAGATTCGTAGAACTCAACATTAAATATCCCGAAAACACATGATGTGCCTTGAGCTCCAAATTAAATAAGTATGGCTTTATTGATTACCTTTAATAATTACCTTTATTGATTACCTTAGATTCGATCTTTGGTTTACGAGGGATTTTTAAAGAAATCCATTCTTAAAAAATGAATAAAATAATAATAATCCTTAATCCGATTTATTTTAGTTTTATGTTGCTGGCAAAATACCATTTAATACTTTACATAGTGTAATTTTTCTATTGAATATATTTTAATTAAATGGTTAAAAATTTCACCATTCCACAGTCAAGAAGAATCAGAATTTTTATGATAAAAGTAAGGGATTTTTTTTTTTTTTTTGAAAATATATTAAAAGCGTGAAGGAATGTAGTCCAATCAATACAAAATAATTCCTTTTCCCCCCTACATCACCACAAAAACCAACTAAGTGGAACGAATTTAAAGATTTGCCCAGACTACCATTTTCCTTAGCGGTTTTTTCTTGTGGTAATTTAGTCTCTGATGCTTTATGACTTTCTTTAGCATGTCTAAAGTTGGGGGAGTCGCTAACAGCTAGGTCAACCACTTTTTCTTTTGTTGAGACCCCCCCCCCCTATTTCTTTTGTCGATGATCACAAAATCCTTCGGAAAGAATAGGCTATCTAAAGGTTTATGACTCTCTCGGGCAGACTACTAGAGTCCTGTACGGGTAAACCCGTTAATTCCATTTGAAGTCAATACTCAACCGTACCCGAACCCGCAAAAATAATTTTCGGCGACCCGCAACTCGACCCGAACCCGAAATACTTCAACCCGCAATGAAAGGACAATAAATCTTATTTTAATGCTAATATGAATAGAAATGTATAATTATATCTCCAATGACAATTTTAGATTTTACGTAGAAAAATGGACAAATCTATATTATTTTATATTCCAAATATAGTGAAACCCTTGAATAGTGGACACCTCGAAATCGTTGAATACAGTTGATATCCAGTTAGATGTTTCTTTCTTGGTTTTTTTTTTCTTTTTTCGTGTCGGGATGACTTCAATTTCAATTCTGCGTGGTTTGCTCTAGAATAAAATTCTTCCTGGTCATAGTTAGGTTTTTTGCAAGGCGGATTGTTAGGATTTTCACAAAAAGTTTGAACAGAACTGCGTTTCAGATGAAAATATATACGTATTTGAATATGAATGAGTATATATTCAATTTACTTCATGAGAAAAAATAAGAAATGTAATCATAGATTATTCTTTCTTTACGGCGCAGTTAAGAACCATTTTTTATTTTCTCGGAATATGAAAAACATTACCAACATTTCGTTTATAATACACGCAAAAACACATGTATCGTATTTGTGATTAGTTTATGCACGCATATACACATGCTACGTGTGCGTAAGATTCGGAGGTACCCGCTATTACAAAGTATAAGCGTACAAATATAGAAGTGTCAGGAATTGAAAAAGATTTCGCTAAATAGAGGTGTCACACTTTATGAAGGTCTCATTGTATATATATTTTTAATCTGAAAAAATATTGTTGACATACTTTTGAAAAAACGAGTAGGCTTATTACAGAATATTGTTTGTACAGCAGTCATCGTTCATTTACAGGGACACACAAAAGAATTCTCTACTGTCTGTTAACAATAATTCCTGGAAGTGCGTTTTAAGTTGCTGAACGCGATTTTAAATTTAAATCACTTTTTGTCTATTACTTGATGTGTATAAATTCTGTAGATCATATACAGGGCAGCACAAAAGTTCGCGAACACATTTCCGTTTATTGACAGAAACTCCAGAAGGAAATTTTAAACTGTGCTACGTGTTTCCTAACTAAACTAAAATTTAGCATTTTATGTAGTATATATACAAATCTTTAGATCATATACAGGGCAGAATAAAAGTATTCGGATATTTTTCCGAATATTGTATATGTTGGAAATTCCTGAAATTACTTTTTAAATATGTTATGCGTTTTCCAAATTGTTTACTTAGATGTTATTTTTCAGCTTATTAAACGGTAATGATTTGTAAAATTATTTTGGAAGCGTTGGAGTGTTACATAATCTATGCTTGACGCATGATTTTTCGTTCTTGTTAATGTTTGAAATTAATGATTTTTTTTTTCATTCCTGATTTGCATTTGACCCTGCAGTTGTGTATACAGGTAAGTGGGCTGCACGGGACCGGGCCAATTTTCATTCACGAGACTCAGGCTTTCCTAGTCATCACTCTTTCCGAGCCGGGCCTAACTTTTTTCTGCAGACTAACTGGGCCGGGCCAAAACATTTTTTGTACTGTTCGGGTCGATTACGGACCTAGAAACTTCGACCCAGGCAAACAGGGACCCCCAATATGTCGAGATTATTTTTTTATTTATCATTATAAAAAATGTTTGGTTTCCAAATTTTTTTTTCTTTTTTTTTTTTTGCTTTAAAGAGGAAACCAACTTACCAAGTGTATGTTTATGAGTGCATAAATTGAAAGTAAAGAGCATAAGTTGCTCAATCGTTACAAAAAACTGCTGACATCAGCAACTGCTGAGTTAGGCGCTTCATTGTTTATCAAAATAAGGCATTCCTGATATAAACAACCTTATACGGAAACGTCTGTATTTCCTTGAACATCTGCCAATTTTCGATTGCGCTTAAAAGTAAGGTAAAATATTTAATTGACTAACGGCTGTTAAATGTTTATTTGTTTTGTATATAAGTGCCTCTGTAAATTAAGAATAAAGTAAAAAAAAAAAAAAAAAAAAAAAAAAAAAACTTTGACTGCGATGGAAGCAGAAGACTTTCTTTTCCAATGATATTTATATCTTGCTGCCATATAGTCTTCTTGGTTTAACAAGTTGGAAATTGTACGCCAAACGTGACAAATGAGGTGCGTTCGTACTATAGCTAGTTATATAAATATTCAGATCTTGATGATTTTTAATTCTGTGAAATGAATTATATCGTCTGCAGATTCATTTCTGTCATAAAATAAGTATCTCGGTCGCTTGACGATTAAACCTCGGAAGCTCCTCAAACAAGAAAGCACCGATTTTTTTTTCTTTTAATTCAAATTTCTTAATAAATATTTTTATTAATATCTCCTAAAGTTTTGATTATATTTTTTAAAAAATTGAAATGTCTCGACAAAATTCTGCAAAGATAATATATCTTAAATTCCAAGCCATTCGGTTGCGTAGTTTTTGCGTTGTTATATGCGGACGGATGGACAGACAGACGGACGGACCAAGCGACGACAATAGGTACTACGTATTTATATAATTACGAACGCACCTAAAAAGGGAGATGCCGCTCTTCTGAAAATATTAGGCATGACAAGACGGACGGAGTTAGGGCGAGGGTGTTAAGAAGTAGGAAAGCTTTTACAAAGAATATTTACTCAGTATCTATATTCTTTGGCTTTTACTCCTTAGTAGAATGTAGGATGACAGCTAAGACGATGCCGGGGAGTCTTAGCCGGGGGTAGAGGTCTGCACGGGCTCAGGCCGTACTTTTTTCTGAAAACTCGGGCCGGGACAGGCTTATTTTTTCCGGGCCTGGACCTAAAGATCTGCATGGCCCGAAATTTTCGGGCCAATTTTTTTTTTTTTTTTTTTTCTACAGACCAGGAAATTTCGGCCCGTGCAGACCGCTAGCTGACTCCCGGCACCAAACAGGCAGAGCCTCATTTTCGGCATCAGTTATTATTACAGATCGGGTTACATTACTCGTATTTCTGCTTCTAGTGTTTTTTGGCGCTGTGTGTGTGGAGGGGGGGGGGTTCGTGGATTGGGTTCTGCTAACCAATTTCGTAAAAGAAAATCCTGAATATTGTTTCCGATATAAATCGACGCATTTGAATAAACAAGCACGTGATATTATACTTCATATGAAGCAAAATTAATATTAGAAATGTAATTGTAGGCAATTGCATTTAAATATGTTATTTTTTTTTTTCAATCAATAAGATATAATGGGTTGCAGGTTAACAAAAGTTATTTTTGCAGAAGCAGGACGATTTCCGCATAGCTGAAAATCATTTTATCCGGTTAGAGTTGACGTCAGATGAAAAATTCTTATTCAGGACAGATGCATCGGTGATGCAAGTTAAAATGAAAAAAATCTCACCAAGTCGCGAGATAGAATTGCTGCTCTGCAGTGTTTTAATAAAATTATTAGGTGTGGAAAAACTCTGTCTCCTTAATTTCTCACTACAGGTTTTTCGTAACTTTGAATATTTATGGATGATGTGACACTCGAATTTGTCAATATAATTCAAATTTAACTAAATGTTTCTCGTATCCGCTTTCAAAGTAATAATAATGAATATCATATTTTATGAAAAAGTTTATTAAAATTTGTAAGCTTTTCAATTAAAGATTCGTACTTTATTTTTGAAAAAATCTTATTTTACGCGGAATTTCTTATTTTACACGGGCACCGTTTTTCGAAATTGTGTACAAGACTAACCATACGAAAGGCGCAACTCACGTAATGTTTGCGCTTGTAGAGGCCCTTCACAACACTAAAAAATATTTTTTTTTAAATAAAAATGTAGGGCTCTGAAAATATTTCTTGCACCAGAACCCCTTTAAGGAGAAGGCCGGGTCTGATCGCACATTAATTAGTACTTTAATGCTTTCTTTGTGTGGTCAGAGAGAGTATTTTTTTTTCTTTCTTTATTTCAGATATGATTTAAGGCAGCTAAAAGGTTGGATACCTCTATTTTAAATTATCTTTTTACTTATCTCCCTCACGTTTGGTTTCTTTTTTCTTTTTTTTTTCTTAAAAAAAAAAAAAAAAAAAAAAAGAAAAAAAAAACCCTACGTAAGATCCAAATTAGATTACTTTAACATGGTATTTTCTTGAATAAAAGAATACAGAAAGACGCGGGGTTGTATTCCAGGATTTTTACCGTTGTATGTGAGATTATTATGTGAGACGTCGCGACCATGCTATTTGAAATATCTTTGTCTTCCCTTGTTTGTCTCTTGTACTTTATGTTGATCCAGGCCAGGCCAGTACGATTGACGCCTAATCTTGTTATCGTGGGAAGGAAAGTAAAAGTCGGATATCAGAAAGAGCATCCGGATGCAAAGGACAGGGGAAATAGGTCATAACAATGCAATTGTCCAGTTCATACTTCCCATAGAGTGCCCCTATTTTCCTCTCTGGGTTAGATGATCTGACCACCCACCAAATGGAAAGGAGAAAAAAATACGTAATTACTATAGCTAGAACCTATAACGAATTGATGGGGAAGAAACAGGATGCTTCGGTAGGAATGGAGATTCTCAAAATCAGGCGCTTTTGATTATTTTTAAAAAGGGAAGGGCGCATTTTGCCGGTTTCAAAAAGGGCAGGGCGCATTTTGCCGATTTTAAAAAGGGCAGGGCACAGCGCCCTTCAAAAATAGCCTAGCGGGAACACTATTAGTATAATCGATCTTTTTTACACTCAGATACACATATTTCTGTAAAAAAGAGTTGAGCCCCAGAAATAATTTCTTTAAACTGTACGCTTATGCGGATTATTTTTAGTAAAATTTACGCTTTGACCAGTAAGAAATTTGCAACACTCGATTTTGAAAATTTAAGCAAATATTATTAATTTAAGCGAGACACAACATTTGCGAAAACAAATGCAAAACAATTTGACATTGATGTAACTTATTTTCGAGAACTAACGGAGGGATTTCAATGTTTTTTATTATTATTATTTATTTATTTTTAGTTTTGTCAGTGGTAAACTATAAATTCATTGTCCAACAGGGAATAAAAATATAAAATAAAATAGTTGGAACGTATAAATGATACCCGTACAGAAGTAAATTAAACTAACTGCAAAAAATAAATTTTTCCATTTCAAAAAATAAATAAATAAAAATAAGATCCATGGGCAATAATCCTTCCCCGCTCCCTTACAATCTCAATCGGCGTCCATAATATTAACTTCATTATTTGTAAATTTAATCAAAAGAAGTTGAGTAAAATTACTCTTCTCGATTTCTTACGCTAAAATACCCTTTCGCTAATATTAATTCTATGGGAGAAATTTTTTTTAATATCTCGTTTGACTTTGCATTTAAAAATGAGTCAGAAAGTTTTGTGTTGTTGAGCAGGTAATTTGAGAACCACATTAACACTTAGAGAGAAGGGAGATAAGATTTTTTTTGTCAGAGGTGATGTGTCCCCTTGAATCCCCGTGAAAGTAAATTTTTAGTTCTGTTTCTTATTTTTAGATTCATATGTTTAAAATTATTTTTAGCTGGAAGTATAGGGAGAATGGGGCAGAGTACACCGGATAAAAAAAAAAAAAAAAAAAAAAAATGTTGTTTCAGTTTTTTTTTTTTTTGCTCATAGAAATTTATTTTTTAATATTTAATATTTCTTATTTTTTGCATGTCTGTGTTGATCTTATGTTGTTATATTTTTAAAATTGTCTGGAATGGGAAGTACCGTCATATATTCTCAGTTTAGCCTTCCTCCTGTTAAGTTCTCCATTTAAAAAATAGTCTTATGCAGCGGATCACAGCACATTTGATACAAAACGTCGCCCTTCCCTGAATTTTAATTTTGCTCGGCCGACACCCATGCGTTCATCATTTCATTAGGAATTAAAATAGGCGTAGAGTTGTATGGGCTCGTGGGACTTGAGCCCCACCAATAATTTCTAAAATGGACTGTTTTTTTTTTTTTGTTTTTTTTTACCCCTTTAAATATAAAAAAAAATATTTATTTTATTTTATTTTACTTTCTAGTATTTAAATTTGTTTTTAAATGTTCCATTTTTTTCTTAAAATAGAATATAAACAGGAGGTAGGCTAAACTAAGAATATTTGACGGTACTGCCCGTTCCAAACAATTTTTAAAACATACCAACATAAGATGAACACAGACATGTAACAAATAAGAAATATTAAATATTTAAAAATAAATTTCTATGAGCATGAAAAAAAAAAAAACTGAACAACAATTTTATTTTCGTCAGGTGTACTCTACCCCATCCCCCCTATACTCCCCGTTAAAAACAATTTTAAAATTATGAATCTAAAAATAAGAAACAGAACTAAAAATTTACTTTCACGGGGATTCAAGGAGACAGATCCCCTCTGACGAAAAAAGTCTTATCACCTTCTCTCTTAGTGTTAATGTGGTTCTCAAATTACCTGCTCAGCAACACAAAACTTTCTGATTCATTTTTAAATGCAAAGGCAAACGAGATATTAAAAAAAATTTCTCCCATAGAATTAATATTAGCGAAAGGGTATTTTAGCGTAAGAAATCGAGAAGAGTATTTCTCCTCAACTTCTTTTGATTAGATTTACAAATAATGAAGTTAATATTATGGACGCCGATGGAGATTGTAAGGGAGCGGGAAAGGATTATTGCCCCTGGATCTTATTTTTATTTATTTATTTTTTGAAATGGAAAAATGTTTTTTTGCAGTTAGTTTAATTTACTTCTGTACGGGTATAATTTATACGTTCCAACTATTATATTTTATATTTTTATTCCCTGTTGGACAATGAATTTATAGTTTACCACTGACAAAACTAAAAATAAATAAATAATAATAATAAAAAACATTGAAATCCCTCCATTAGTTCTCGAAAATAAGTTACATCAATGCCAAATTGTTTTGCACTTGTTTTCGCAAATGTTGTGTCTCGCTTAAATTAATAATATTTGCTTAAATTTTCAAAATCGAGTGTTGCAAATTTCTTACTGGTCAAAGCGTAAATTTTACTAAAAATAATCCGCATAAGCGTACAGTTTAAAGAAATTATTTCTGGGGCTCAACTCTTTTTTACAGAAATATGTGTATCTGAGTGTAAAAAAATCGATTATACTAATTTAATGTAGCTTTTTTTACCTCCCTTTTAAAGAAATTAAACAGAATCGTATACTGATAAATAATCACAAGTTAATTAAACATTAAGACTATATAAAAAATCGAATGTACAAACCCATTTTTAAAATGATACTCGCTGATATTCCTGATTCGTTTATAATAAAATCACAGCAAAAAATGACTTTAAGTAATGTTTTTTTTTTTTTTTTTTTTTTTTTTTTTTTTTTTTGGGGGGGGGGGGGGGGACTGGGATTTTTTTTTTCTATTTTCAAAAAAATAGAACAGAAAGTACAAAGTTTTCCTAGTGTCGTTTATCCCTATAACGAAAGAATTTTTTTTTTTTAAATTTCCTAAATATATATATATTAAAAGGGGGAGAAAAAGAGTCCATTTTAGAAATTATTGGCGGGGCTCAAACCCCACGAGCCCATACAAATCTACGCCTATTTTAATTCCTAATTAAATGATGAACGCATGGGTGCCGGCAGAGCAAAATTCGGGGAAGGGCGACGTTTTGTATCAAATGTGCTGTGATCCGCTGCCTAAGGCTGTTTTGTAAATTGAGAATATAAACAGGAGGTAGGCTAAACTAAGAATATTTGACGGCACTGCCCGTTCCAAACAATTTTTAAAACATACCAACATAAGATCAACACAGACATGTAACAAATAAGAAATATTAAATATTCAAAAATAAATTTCTATGAGCATTTAAAAAAAAAAATAAAATAAATAAATAACTGATACAAGAATGTTATTATCGTCAGGTGTACTCTGCCCCATTCCCCCTATACTCCCCGTTAATAACAATTTTAAACATATGAATCTAAAAATAAGAAACAGAACTAAAAATTTACTTTCACGGGGATTCAAGGCGACAGATCCCCTATGAAGAAAAAATGTTTATCTCAATCTCAAACTCTTTTCGCAGTTAGTAATAATGTGCTTCTCAAATTACCTGCTCAACAACACTAAACTTTCTGACTCATTTTTAAATAAAAAGGCAAACGGGATATTTTAAAAGAATTAATATAGAATTAATATTAGCGAGCGGGTATTTTTGCGTAAGAAATCAAGGAAGAGTAGTTCTACTCAACTTCTTTTGATTAGATTTACAAATAATGGAGTTAATATTATGGACGCCGATGGAGATAGGAAGGGAGGGGGGGGATTATTGTCCCTGGATCTTATTTTATTTGTATTAATTTTTTTGAAATGGAAAAATTTATTTTTTGCAGATAGTTTAATTTTCTTCTGTGCGGGTAACATTTATACGTTCCAACTATTATATTTTATATTTTTATTCCTTGCCGGGCAAACAATTTATAGTTTACCACTGACAAAACTAAAAATAAATAAATAATAATAATAATAAACATTGAAATCTCTCGAAAATAAGTTACATCAATGCCAAATTGTTTTGCATTTGTTTTCGCAAATGTTGTATCTCGCTTAAATTAATAATATTAAACAGAGGATTAAATTTTAAAAGTCGAGTGTTGCAAAGTTCTTACTGGTCAAAGCATAAATTTTACTAAAAATAATCCGCATAAGCGTACAGTTAAAAAAAAAAATTATTTGTGGGTTTCAACTCTTATTTACAGAAATATGTGTATCTGAGTGTAAAAAAGATCCAATATACCAATTTAATGTAGATTTTTAAACTCCTTTTTAATGAAATTAAACATAATCGTATACTGATAAATGATCACAAGTTAATTAAACATTAAGACAATATAAAAATTAGAATGTACAGACCCATTTATAAAAGTATACTCACTGATATTCGTGATTTTTTTTTTATAATAAAATCACAACAAAAGTTGACTTTAAGTTTTTTTTTTTTTTTTTTTTTTTTTTTTTTTTTTTTTTTTAAGGAATAGGGATTTTTTTTATTTAAAAAAAATAGAACATAAAGTGAAAAGTTTTTCTAATGTCATTTATCCCTAAAACGGAAGAAAAATAAGAGAACAAATGGCACATTTAAGAATTTTATAAAATACTACAAAGTACAAAATAATAAGATAATTTTTTTTTTCTATTAAAAGGGGAGAAAAAGAGTCCATTTTAGAAATTATTAGTGGGGCTCGAACCCCAACAGCCCATACAACTCTACGCCTATTTTAATTCCTAATGAAATGATGAACGCATGGGTGCACGCAGAGCAAAATTCAGGGAAGGGTGACGTTTTGTATCAAATGTGCTCTGATCCGCTGCCTAAGGCTGTTTTGTAAATTGAGAATATAAACAGGAGGTAGGCTAAACTAAGAATATTTGACGGCACTGCCCGTTCCAAACAATTTTTAAAACATACCAACATAAGATCAACACAGACATGTAACAAATAAGAAATATTAAATATTCAAAAATAAATTTCTATGAGCATTTAAAAAATAAATAAATAAATAAATAACTGATACAAGAATGTTATTATCGTCAGGTGTACTCTGCCCCATTCCCCCTATACTCCCCGTTAATAACAATTTTAAACATATGAATCTAAAAATAAGAAACAGAACTAAAAATTTACTTTCACGGGGATTCAAGGCGACAGATCCCCTATGAAGAAAAAATGTTTATCTCAATCTCAATCTCAAACTCTTTTCGCTCTTAGTAATAATGTGCTTCTCAAATTACCTGCTCAACAACACTAAACTTTCTGACTCATTTTTAAATAAAAAGGCAAACGGGATATTTTAAAAGAATTAATATAGAATTAATATTAGCGAGCGGGTATTTTTGCGTAAGAAATCAAGGAAGAGTAGTTCTACTCAACTTCTTTTGATTAGATTTACAAATAATGGAGTTAATATTATGGACGCCGATGGAGATAGGAAAGGAGGGGGGATTATTGTCCCTGGATCTTATTTTATTTGCATTATTTTTTTTGAAATTGAAAAATTTATTTTTTGCAGTTAGTTTAATTTCCCTCTGTACGGGTATCATTTATACGTTCCAGCAATTTTATTTTATATTTTTATTCCTTGCTGGACAATCAAGTTATAGTTTACCACTGACAAAACTAAAAATAAATAAATAATAATAATAAAAAACATTGAAATCCCTCCGTAGTTTTCGAAAATAAGTTACATCAATGCTAAATTGTTTTGCATTTGTTTTCGCTAATGTTGTCTCTCGCTTAAATTAATAATATTTGCGTAAATTTTCAAAATCGAGTGTTGCAAAGTTCTTACTGGTCAAAGCGTAAATTTTGCTAAAAATAATCCGCATAAGCGAACAGTTTTAAAAAATTATTTGTGGGGCTCAACTCTTTTTTACAGAAATATGTGTATCTGAGTGTAAAAAAGATCGAATATACCAATTTAATGTAGCTTTTTTAACTCCCTTTTAAAGAAATTAAACAGAATCGTAAACTGATAAATAATCACAAGTTAATTAAACATTAAGACAATATAAAAATTCGAATGTACAAACCCATTTATAAAATGATATTCGTGATTCGTTTATAATAAAATCACAACAAAAATTGACTTTAAGTAACTTTTTTTTTCTATTTAAAAAAAAAAAAAAAATAGAACAGAAAGTGAAAAGTTTTTCTAGTGTCGTTTATCCCTATATAACGAAAGAAAAAAAAATGGAACATTTAAAAATTTCATAAAAAAAAATTGTTTAAAATTGTTATTAACAGGGGGTATGGGGGGGGGGGATAGGGCAGAGTACACCTGACGAAAAAAAAAATGTTTCATTTCTTTTTTTTTTCCTAATGCTCATAGAAATTTATTTTTGAATATTTAATATTTCTTATTTGTTACATGTCTGTGTTGATCTTATGTTGGTATTTTTTAAAAATTGTCTGGAACGGGCACTACCATCAAATACTCTTAGTTTATCCTACCTGCTGTGTATATTCTCCATTTAAAAATTAGCATTAGGCCGCGGATCACAGCACATTTGATACAAAACGTCGCCCTTCCCTGAATTTTGCTCTGCCGGCATCCAAGCGTTCATCATTTCATTAGGAATTAAAATAGACGTAGAGTTGTATGGGCTCGTGGGGCTTGAGCCCCACTAATAATTTCAAAAATGGACTTTTTTTTTTTTTTTTTTTTTTTTTTTTTTTTACCCCTTTAAATATAAAAAAAAATATTTATTTTATTTTATTTTACTTTCTAGTATTTAAATTTTTTTTAAATGTTCCATTTTTTTCTTAAAATAGAATATAAACAGGAGGTAGGCTAAACTAAGAATATTTGACGGTACTGCCCGTTCCAAACAATTTTTAAAACATACCAACATAAGATGAACACAGACATGTAACAAATAAGAAATATTAAATATTTAAAAATAAATTTCTATGAGCATTGAAAAAAAAAACTGAAACAACAATTTTTTTTCCGTCAGGTGTACTCTACCCCATCCCCCCTATACTCCCCGTTAAAAATAATTTTAAAAATATGAATCTAAAATTAAGAAACAGAACTAAAAATTTACTTTCACGGGGATTCAAGGAGACAGATCCCCTCTGACGAAAAAACTCTTATCACCTTCTCTCTTAGTGTTAATGTGGTTCTCAAATTACCTGCTCAACAACACAAAACTTTCTGATTCATTTTTAAATGCAAAGGCAGAAAACTGGAAGGTCTGAATAGTGAAGCGATTTGAAATCAAAATGAGTTTTCCATTTTTTGATCAATAAATTACTTACTTATCGAGTTATAAGCGATTCCTTACACGTGACAACACATTTCCCCTTTCTCATGCAGTGCAGTCGGGAATTAAAATATATTTAATAAAGTAATCAGTTTCGATTTGAGATACAGCCTTTATTGCGAAAATTGTTTTAAGTCATTTGCGAAAAGTACATTTTTTTTAATCCTCAGAGAAAATGAAAATTTTGTTACCTAAATTTTAAATTCATGGGAAGGGCCATTCCCCTTCCTCCAGACGCTCGTAATTGCGCCCTGGATAAACGTAATATCGGTGAAAAATTGTAGCATTTTGACGCAATTACATATATAAATTATTAAAATTAAATCACATGTTAAAAATAAATAAAAAAGATAATGATGAAAAAAAAATGAAAAATTTCATTTTATTGTGTGTTATATTAAATCAGAAATAAAATAAAATGTGACATGATGCAAACTTGCATTTTCGGAGGAAAAGTAAAGATCCCTTATAGAATATATCATGGAAAAACATTGTATACAAGGTTCCATAGAAATTTAGATATATTAGATACGACAAACAGTACAATCTGTGATAGATGAATTTAGAACATCGCAGAAGGGTTGATATAGAGTCCTGCACTGGGTAGGGAAATCTTATTTTACACGAACCAAACCCGACCCGCGGTTCGGATTGTGTCGAACTGTGGGTCGGATCAGCTTGACGCTAATTTTTCTCGTTAGGGATAATTTTTCTCTTTGGTTTGACTTTAAATGTTTCGATTTTGGGTTCTGTTTTGACTCTTTCGGGTGGGATTCAAGTTCACTCGATTTTTCAAAAAAAAAAAAAAAAAAAAAAAAAAAAAGCTTTGAACATGTTTTAAATAAAAGAACTATATCGTATTTGAATATTAATGAGTTTATATATGCTTATTTTTATACAAAAAAGATCAAATTAATATTACAGATATAATTCTAGACTACTTTTCAATAATTGTATTAAAATATGGATTATTTTTTCACTTCAGCTACGGGTTTGAATATTTCGGGTTCAAGTCAAGTTCGGGTTGAAGTGCACCGTGTTTCGGGTTGAAAATTTTTATTTGTCAGGTTCGGGTTGGATTTCGGGTTGATTTTAAGCAGACTTTTCGGGTTCGGGTTGACGAAATTTCATTTGTCAGGTTTAGGTAGGGTGGTACCCTACCCATTCAGGAATCTAATTCAGCTGTTGATTATAATTAACATATTTACATGCAGTTTGCTTCATTTTATTCTAAAACTCTAGACCAGTGTTTCTTAATCTTTTTTACCTCACGGCACACTTAAACCTATGGTTATACTCCCGCGGCGCACTAAAATTATGATGATTCAAAAAATAAAATAAATAAATAAATAAAATGGAACATATGTCATTATTTTAATTTACGAATACAGGAAAACATTTCTTTTGTTATAATGAAAACCATGACAATTTAGTATTTTATGAGCTCTATTAAAACCTTTTCACGTAAAATTGTAAGGAAAAAAAATCCCAGTATTTTATATAGGATTTATAATTATTAATGTATTATTGCAAACACTGAAAAAACCTGTAAAATTATCAGTTATTACAACACTTTTTAAGGAAACGAATTCAAATAAATAAAAAGTTAAATGGTTCAATAAAAGGCTTCAAAATAGAAAAGAATAAACTAAAGTAAAATATTCGAAAAAAACAAAACAAAAAAAAAACATTATTCAACAAAATTTGATGGAATATGCCCGACATTTAAGAAAATGAAATATTTAAGAAAATTCAAATAATTATTTTAGAATTGTTTATGCAAAGTTTGATTAATAATCTTTCGGTTCGTGATTATATATATATATATATATATATATATATATATATAGAGTATATGATTATAACATATCGACAAAAAAGCAAAACCGCTTACCTTAAATGTGTTGCAAAAGACTCTCGTGTCGATTCAAGGTTGAGTATTGAATTTGAAGCTTTACTGAAGCACTACTAAACAAATGATAATATGAGAGAACATGGGCTATGTAAAAGTCCCATGCTTATTTTATAGCTGCAACTTGAGGGCCAACTCTTGGAAATCCAGCCAATTCTCTCACCAAGCAAATAGTAGCAGGTTTATCTTATTTGGCGATGAATCCCTGAGGGAATTTTTCTTGCGACGAAAAGAAGATTTCGGTCAGACTTCCACGAATCCTTTCCTGGGATATTTATTGGGGCATGCGCGTAGCGAAGGGGGTGGTACCCTGTGCGCCCTAGCACCACCCCGTTCACCCACACACATGTAGAACACATGTAGAAGAAAACCGACATCCACGCATACCCATACAAAAAATTTATACTGAAGAAAGAAAAAGAAAGAATGAAATCAGTGTTGGAATAGGAATAAAATTAATCAATCTAATTATCACTTACTTCTGAACAGATTATTAATTTCTTGAGAATGATGATAGAATATGTTTTTTGAAAACATATCACATTAAATTGCCATTCATTCTTCTTTTTAAAATGTGTATTTTAAATCAGAAATCAAAAACTGAAAAGGTGAGATTTTCGTATCGATAGACTTTTTTATCTTAATAAGTAGCGAGATTTAGCGCAATGGACAAGGACGGGGGTTCAAATTGTTAATACATATTAGATGTCTACACAATCCCGGACTTGTCCGGAAGCCGAGTTCGAGGAAATTTTCTTTCATTAAAGCGGGGTCGGTCGGTGCTAAACGTCATTCATCCCAAGACGGACCCGCGTCTTAAATTTTTTTTCGGCAGATTCGGGATGAACCGAGCCTGTATTTTTCTTTCCGGACAGTGTTGGGTAGGACTTTTTTTTTTTCACGGATTATATTGTGGCAAGCTTCTTAATAAGTGGGGAAAGTAAACGGTAGAACAACATTTTTCTTTGTTTCATTCCTTTTTTAGTTTTCTTTCTTTCCTTCATTCTTTTTTTTTTTTTTTTTTTTTTTTACGATTTTTAAATAGTTTTATATGTTGGTTAATCACATGAAATATATTTTGCCAGAGAATGCTGTAAATGAGTGATTTTTCTTTTAAAATCTTACACGTACTCAAATCTTATCTAGGAATATGAATAAAATCTTGGACAATTTGAAAGATGTTTAAACAGACAAAAAGCTTTTTTGAGGATTTTTTTAGTATTATTAATAATAATAAAAAAAACTGCCAGTCCAAAATGATGGGTCTTCATCTTTTTTTGAGAGATCGACTAAGGCGAATACTAGAAGTAGTTACTGAAGTTTAATAAAAATTAAACAAAGCGGTCTCACTCCTCCTACGTGTGCCGTTTTGACGAGAAAGGTCGTTTGCAGGCAATTTTTAAATTACTCTTAATAAATGTAATTAAGTGAATATGCGGAAATTTATCAGAAATGCTAAAAATGTTTTGAAATCATAGTTTAAAAACAAGAACGAAAAATCATGCGTCAAGCATAGATTTATGCAACACTTTCCAAAATAAATTTTCAAATCTTTACTGTAAGGTGTAAGATGATATCTAAGTAAACAATTTTGAAAACGCATAACATATTTAAAAAACCAATTTCAGGAATTACCAACAGTATTCGGAAAAATATCTCAGCTCTTTTGTGCAGCCCTGTATAGGATCTATAGATTTGTATATATACTAAATAAAATGCTAAATTTTAGTTCAGTTAGGAAACGCGTAAGCACATTAAAATCTCCCTTCTACAATTTCTGACAATAAACGGAAATGTACTCGAGAACTTTCGTACTGCCCCGTATACAATCTATACAATTTATACACACCAAGTAATAGACAAAAAATGAGTCAAATTTAAATACGTGTTCAGCAACTGAAAAAGCATCCACAGAAATTATTATTAATAAGCAGTACTTTAACCGAATTCTTTTGTGTGTCCCTGCAAATGAACGATGAAAGCTATTACACACAATATTCTATACTAAAAGCCTCTTGTAATTCACGTTAGTGATATATCTATTTCAATTTGTTTAAAATAGGGAAACATTATTAAAATAAACTACAAACGATTTTTCTTCATAGACCGTAATGTAACGGCATTCTTTTGAGTATCCTTGTAAAGGAACTATAAGTGCTATACACACCACATTCTATACTTAGTCTCTTGTAGTGCACCTCAGTGGTATAGGTCCATTTCAATATGTTTGAAATTATGCAACATCATTAAAATAAGCCGCAAATAATTTTTTCCCATAATAGACCGCAATGTAACGGAATTCTTTCGAGTGTCCCTGCAAAAAAACTATAAGTGCTGCATACTTCATTTTCAATACCGAACATGCCACAGTAAGCCTCAATAACATATATCAATTGCATCACGATCCGAGAATATTTACGCGAGTTAGAGCACGGACAGACAGACGGCAGACAGACAGATAAACTGAATTCATAAATACTTTTCAACTATGTTGGAAAGTGTTAATACCCGTAGGCTGTAATATAACGCAAATTATTCAGTGCATTCCACCGATAACTTTTGTGTGTCTCTGTAAACGAACGATAAAAGCAAAACGTTTGTTTAACGAATACATCGAAGATACTTGGAAGGTCAACACACTGTCTCAATCAATGGCGGATCCAAGTGTGTGTGTGTGTGTGGGGGGGGGGTCATGACCCCCCCCCCAAACAGCTCTCCCAAAAGGTTTAAATAAGACTTGGTAAACGGTATTGCAAAGATTGTTCAAAATTCCGTTTTAGGCAGGTTTCCGTCTTATCTGGTATTCTAAATATTTTATATCCTTTTCTCTAAGGCCATAAAATTTTTCGTCTAAAGCGGGATTCCGTCATAGACAGGTTTCCTTTTTCAAGTTCTTATTTTATTTTTTCAAATATTGGTATGTTTTTTTAATATTCCGAAGAAACAGAAACGCTCTTTCAGTGTGGACTTTTTGAGAGTTTGTTTAGTGGAAATATATATAAAGTAGATTCAATCTCAGGGTAATGAAAGTAGAAATACATATACAGTAAAACATGTGAAAACGAAACTTGCCTATAACGGAATCCTTTCTTAAGCAGAAAGTTTAATCTTGGTGAAAGAATATAACATATTTACAGGAAATGCTGTGCCTGCAAAGACTGAAATTGTCTAAAATGAACTTTTTTCATCGTACCTTTCAATTCCGCCTTATCAGGTTTTATTCTATTTTATATATATATATATATATAATGTATACATATAAAACACAAACAAAATTCATTCCTCACGTTCATGCGTGACTATTAGTTTATAAAATGTATATTATTTATTATACTTTATATTTTATCTATATTATTTATTATACAGCTGCAGCGATTTGAAAAGTGTAAGGCTAAGTTTTAATGTATTTTGAAATTATTTTCGCAATATAATTTCATAAATCTAAAGATAAAAAAAAATCTTTTGATTGATGACATTTTATTGGGAAAATAATTTCAAAATACAGTAAAACTTGCTAATATGGAATCGCAACTGACATAGGAAAATTCCGTTTTAGACAGGGTGTTATATTAAGAGGTATATTGCCTGTTATAACTGCATTATATACTTTTGCTGGACTATAAAAAATTCTGTTTAAGATTAAATACATACAGTTTCTATTTTCACGAGTATTTTATTTGTAAATTCAGTTTATGTAAAGTGTATTGATTTAAAAATAATTGAGCTCATGAATGATGTCTAATTTTCTAAAGAAAGAAAAAACACAGATATAGAATATTTGTATGAAATATAGTAGTTATCTGGCGCGTCTGAGAGCAGGCAATTAGTTTTCTTTCTATTAGTTCTCACAAGAAGAAAACCCTCGCCTATGGAAAAATATTTTTTTCTCCAAATCAAAATGGGACGGTGTGGGAAAGTTGCTCTATCATATCCTCATTCTGAATATAAAATATCTTTGAAAAATATTAATATTAAATACTGCCCCAAGGTCATTGAATATTGAGAAAAAACGTAAAAGTTGTGCATTTTTCCATTTTTTCCCTCAAATATACAAACTATTAATAATAACTTAATTTAAAAGGATGATCATCGAATTATTATTATTATATATTTATAGTAAAATTATGTAATATTTATATCAAATTCGCTTTTATTATACTAACACAACGACTATACTTTTTTTAAATGTATGAAATTTGGCTAATTGTAATTGTTTTATATTTTTTACTTAACCTATGTAAGAAAATATAATTTATAATTTTTTTTAAAGAACTATTGTAATAAAGTGAAAATAATTTACTATTACAATTTACAAGCAATGAAGTTACCATTTTAAAATAGTCCATACTGTTTTTTGGTTTCAAAAACTGGCATTTTTATCCGAGACTCCAGACAAGTTTTAATGAGCCCATCGCGTCTCAAAGGACCACAAACAGCTGAAGAAGCCTACGCAACAAGTTTCACTCATCTTTCAGTGGCTTGATTGTGACAAGGGAATAGTTTAATCTTAGGTAAGATGTCTTCATCTATTGCCTTTGGATTTAGGATACACTTTGTAAGAATATTATGATCTAATTACTTAGTTAATGGGGGTTTTGTCACGGTCACTTCAACCCAATTTATAAAATCGATATAGTCTTTGGCTTCAAAATTGATATCAGGTAACTTGAACGTACGTAAATAATTTCTTGACTTTCGAGATTTTATTATTCTACGTAGTGCCAAAACTTTTACATAGTCCATATCGTCAGCCAACATAGCAATCAAAATATTTTCCGGATGACAAAAATAACCATTTCGTTGAATTACGGGATCTATTATTGTTTGTAATTCCTTTGGTAAATATCACGATAACATATATGTTTCATGCAAATGCTTAGTTCCGTAAATGCATGAAGGCTTAATTTTAATTAAAAACAATGTAGTTGAATAAACTCTTAGTATAAAATTTATCAGAATTAACAAATTTTCAGACGGTTCACTTGAAGAAACGTATAGCTTAAGAATTTTATTTGCAACTGTAAGCCCTCTACTCTAGAATGCACAATTTTACCAGGATTTCTTTTATACAATTTTTCGGGACACAATCCCGAAGAAATTGCTTCACATATCTCAAGCAAATAGAGTTGATCCGTGCTTAAATCTTTTTTATTAGTAATTTCTAGCAAAGCACAGCTTATTCTCTTAAAATGTACAAGAGGAAGAAGTTCACAATCAATCTTTTAGAGGTTTTCCAATAGATCCTGTAAAACTTTGGGGCCCATTTGTTGTACCGTTAAGATGCTCGAGCAAATGGCTCAAGTTAAGCTCATTGGCATGTATTTGGCAAATAAGCCATTGAAGTGGTTTTCCTTCTTTTTCTTCAAGAAATCGCATGACACTTTCTTTGCAACCCGTGTTAACTGTAGTTCCGTCACAGCCAATTGCAACAAGCTTACTGGTATCAATATTTTTTGTAGTTAATTTTTTTATTTTATTTCTTCACTTAAAATTAAAGCCTTTCCAGATTGTAAAGAAAGGTGCCCCAAATACTCAGAACCTGGTTCCTTTATTAAGCTTATAATGCTTGTAAATTGTAATAATAAATTATTTTTTTTTTTTTTGTTATTCTTGATTCTTCATCTTCAAGTATAATTTTTAAAAATAGATTCTTACGAAGTATAAAATATAACACAATTTTGTTGATTTGATTATGCTTTACAATTACCCAATTTTTATACATTTTTCAAAATTTTGAAGTCATTGGGGGCAGTATAAGCCACCTGGAATTGATATAAAAATTACATAGTTTCACTATAAGCGTATACTAATAATAATTTAAGAAGGATACTTTAAAATTAATTTAATATTAATAATATTTGTGCATTTTATATGTTTGACAAGAAAATGGGAAAATGCACAACTTTTACAATTTTTCTCAATTTTCAATGACCTTGGGGCAGTATTTAATATTCATAGTTTTCAAAGATATTTTATATTCAGAATGAGGATCTGATAGAGCAACTTTCCCACCCCGTCCAATTTTGATTTGAAGAAAAAAAAAATTTCGCTCCACCCTCTCCTCTGCTGGACATATAATGACCAACGTTTTTTTTTTTCTTTTTGGGATCTTGTTTTTATCAGGAAAAGCATCTTTTCTAAGAAGTGTTAGGCGACCAGCGCTCTTTTGCGGTTCCTATTCATTACAGGCCCTCCGGCTTTTATTTCCCGGGGTGCTTTTTTCTAACTGGTGCCTGTGGGCTGATAATATGTTTGTGGGTGGAATCAACAACAAACGAGTCAAATTGCAATTTTATTCTATTCTTTCAATGTTTTCAATCGGTTGTGCCAGTCTAAAACTTTTTAAAAGCTGTATTAACACTTAAGTTTTATTTTGCTCGTCCTTTTGTAACGGAGCAAAAAACAATGATAAGTACATTTTTTTTTAAATATCCTAAGTCTTATATTATTAAGCACTATAAAACTCAGTTTGACCACTATTTTTGAATAGATTTTTTTTTTTGCCTGATTTAATCGCAGAAAAATGTTGATAATTCTGATCTTAATCGCAGAAAGTTTTTTGAACCGAAAATAACATATTAGGGAAAGTTTTCTAATCTGAAATAGTGGTTCCAGGCTCTTTTTCAAAAGTCATTCTATTGAAATAAAAGGTTCATTTCCACCTCTTCCCATTATGTATAATGTATAATGTATATAATAAATTAAGATACAAGAGCCTCTCACTTACAATACGTCGCTGGCACGTAGGTGGTTATGAATTGTTTTAAATCGGTCAATTAGTATAAATGCGAAATCACTGCATTAAAATTAGTATAAATATTGATAACATATTGAATGTTTTCATCATTTATATAGTACGAAAGTATATTTAAATTTTTATTTATTAAAAGTATATTTTTAAATACACATTTTTAAAATCTTAAGCAATTTTTTTTCTATGCTATGCTTATTTTATTTTATTTTTTTTTTATTTGTGTTCTGAGTCATAACTAGCCGTTGAAGAGTTTGAGAAATTTTTTTGTGGGCTAATTCATAACCTTTTTGTGTGTGCACTTGTTAATTTATTAACTATGTGGTACTCTGTCTACACATTATTATTAATTATCTCTTTGGAGATTTAAATAGAATGTTACAAGAACTTGATATGTTTTTTGAAATTCAAAGATATTATATATATATATATAACTGGCGATTACTTTTACATTGAATCGTACCACAATTAACAAAAAACAAACCAAAACAAACTGTTAGATTTTGCTTTAAAATATCCTAATAAGTGTATGCCAGAGATTATTTTTCAAAAAGTGGTATGAGAAGAATAAAAAATAGACCACTGGGACATATGTGTCCCAACCCGTAATCAAAGGGTTAAATGAGATGTTTGCGAACTGTGTGATTGATTATTAAGTATTAATTTTCTAATATGAAATCCCTGTAAAAAAAGTCTGTAATTTTTACAGAAAAATATTGTATTTTTTACAAAAAAAAAACTGTTTTAAAGAAAAACAGCTTTTATCTGTAAAAAAATGGGGATTATGTAATTTTACAGAAAAAACTGTTTTAATGAAAATAAGCAGATATTTTCTGTAAATTAAACTGTTGACAGTTTTTTCTATCAATTTGAGAGATTTTTATTTTTTTTTACATTGTAGTTGCACCAGACTCGTTGAAAATTCCAAGGAGTGTAAAGTATTTAAGTTCTTAAAGGGAAAAAAAAAACGCCATGTAATATAAATCTTTTTTTCAATTTTTCTCAGAATGTATATTTTTATATATTTAGGTACATTTAAAAAAAAATCTATTAAAACAAAAATATGAATTTCATGTTTGTACGACTAATTTGTTAATTTTAAAGCTCTCTAAAAATAACTATATATGATACAGATGTTCATAATTTATTGTTGGCGTTTCCTTACCTCATAACTTTTGATTTAAGAACATAACGAAAAATATTATTACATATTCGTAAAGTACAATTCAAAAGTTTATTTTTAATAACACAATCAAAGTTACATATGCGTAAAGTTGCAACTCAAAACGTTATTAATCAAATAATGATTATAATCAAACAAGAATTATAATCAAATAAAATTTAATCAAATTTATCAAAAAATTATTAACGCACAAAGTTTGCTAGTTTTCACCATCCCTTATGGATAAATTTGATATTTTAATATGAATTATTATTTGATTATAATTGTTATTTGGTTAACAACGTTTTGAGTTGCAAATTTACACATACAAGTTTTTGTTTTATAATATTAAAAAAAACTTTTTGAGTCGTACTTTACGAATAGGTATTAATATTTTTCATAATGTTCTTAAATCAAACGTTACAAGGTAAGCATAGGCTACATAGGCACCCATAATTTTGAAAATGATTGGTGGGACTCAGCCAACAAAGTTCTGGGAAAGAGGGGGGGTCTGCCTTCCCCCCCCCCCGAACAAAGAACGAATTTACCGAATCATGAATACCAAATCAGTAAAAACTGCTAAGATAAAATTGCAAAAAACGTAAAAAATTCCGTTTCAGACAGGTTTTGGACTTAGCAGGTAAAATATCAAGGTATTTCTTTCGATGGGACCATGAAATGTTTGCGCTTAAGAAAGGATTTGGAAAAATAAAAAAAAGCGTGTATAGACATTGACCTCAGCTATCCAATACAAAAAAAATCTATTAAAAGTATTGAAATGCGAACGAGATATCGTAAATTATTTCCGCCATAGGATTAACATTAGCGAGCGGGTGTTTTCACTTAATACTCTTTACGCACTTGAAAATACCCGCTCGCTAATGTTAATCCTATGGGGACTTATTTTTCTAATATCTCGTTTGCAATTCAATATTTTTAAACGTTCCGAAAGTGAAAGTATCTTCGTAAAAAAAAATCTGCAAAGAAAATCGAAAAAGTAATCTACGGCGGAAATAGAGATTGATCTCTGCTATCCAATGCAAGAAAAAAAAAAAATCTTTTAAAAATATTCAAATGCAAACGAGATATTACAAAACCTGTCGTTGGGGGGGGGGGGGGGGGCACCGTAATACTTACCCATCATGGATATGCATAATATAAAATATTAAAATAAAATATGTGCAAACTATTTATAAAATACATTGCAATTCGAATAAAATCATGCACCGCCCCTGAATACTAGGCTTGCGCGCTAATAAAAATGGTAGCTGGTCGTAGGCGGATTATTTTTTCAGCTTCAGCGTTTGAACGGTCCCTCGAACTTCAACACCAATAATTTCTAAAAGTTTTCTTCTCCTAGTTTTTCTGAAATCAAATAAGTCAAAGAAAACTTTTAGATATTATTCGGGTTGAAGTTCGAGGGACCGTGCAAATGCTGAAAAAAAAAAAAAAAATCCGCTTGCGACAGTCGCCATTAGTTTCAGCACGCATTCGGGAGCGGTGTATCATGGGTTGATGACGTCATAAACTTTAAATGCTCTATTACTGAATTGCGTAAAAGAAACATCCTTATAACTCCAAAAATGATCATCCTATTAACTATCAGTTTACTGCGTTAGATTAAGCGTCTCATTTCCAATTAAAATATATCTTTCAATTGCAATTTGAATACAGGGTCACGAAAAATCGAAGAATGTAGAAAATATGATTCCAAATATCTCGGCAACTTATTTTTGATCGACTTCATTGTTTATGCAAAATTTATGGGGTTTTTTTTATTGTCTTTATTAAATTCACTCTTAAAAAAAAAAAAAAAAAAAAAAAAAAAAAAATTCTAAAATTTGTATATACCGTTTATCAGAACGAATATTTCGAGAGTCCGAAAAAAATAGTAATCGAGGTTACTGAAATTCAATAAGCTTCTTCCCATTATTACATACTAAGTACATACCAAATTGCAAGTCTATCTCAATTTGTTCGGGAGATAGAACTTTTAAAGACACACAGACACACACACAGACAGACGGACGGCATTTTTTTTTTTTTTCTAAATATATATGTTTTTTGGAATCTCCAGTGTCTGAAACGTGTTTTTTTTTTTTTTTTTCGATTTTTCAAACGATTGCAAGATTTACCCTGTACTACGCATGATGCGGGTAAGTAATAATGCTCCATAGAATTAACATTAGAGAGCGGGTGTTTTCAAGTGCATGAAGTCCCTTAAACACTAGTTCCGTTTACACATGTTGAACCGTATGTAACCTACAGTGAAACCTGCGAAAAAGCAATCGCAAGTGGCCGACAGATTACTCCGTTTTAGACAGGTTTATGCCTTAGTGAGTGTAATTGTATGGAAATTCTTCGGTTGGAAGCATGGAAAGTTTCCATTTTAAGAAAGGATTTTGTCACAGACAGGTCCCGTTTTACCATCAACTGAGGTAATTTTAACCCCATTTTTTATAACACCCAAACATTTATAATCTTCTCCTTTACATTCTCTACATAAATAAATAAGAAGTTTATACATAATAGTGTAACAATCCACGAGCGAACTAAAGTTAATGAGAGTTCTTTTATTTATTTATTTTTTGAATTGGTGTCAATGAAATCAAATACGTGTAAGATGTCTGCTATCAACTCTGACTGAAATACGGCGATTAGATTGCAGAAAATATTCATATAGTACTAAGTCATGCGAATCCCACTATCAGAAAATTTTAATGTTACTACAGGCGGTGAGTGTTGTGGGTGGTCCTCAAAAAATATTCCCTCTTCCGTTCTGCCCAGTGGTGTAGTCCTGGGGAAAAAAGTGGGCGGACGCTCATAGTTCCGAACATAGGGTATGTGTCACTGATAGCAAACTTGATACTGAATATTACCTTTCATTTTAAGCTGCAGAGAAAAGTAAATAAAAAATTAAACAGTTTAATTATTTTTTTTTTTTTACTTGTAATTTTTTTAATAATTTGTCCCTAATTGAAAAGTTTCGAACTTTATTTCGTGTCTGAAAATGTCGGTTCATGCAGATCACTAGACTGAAGCTATACAATTAAGTTATATCATTTTCAGTAGAGATAATAACGCAAAGAAACTCAAAAACATACATAATTTTTGTCACAATCCATACAAAGTTACAGAAGATAGAGGGAGACAGATGCATAGACAGACATGGCAGACGATCCAAAGTGATAAAAACATTTCAAATTTTGTTGAAAAGTATTAAAAATCAGTAATATATTTCTTAAAATTGTTAATCGATTAGCGTGCTTATCACTTAACAAATTAATAAGTTTGGAAAGTCCGCATCCCTACCGTCCCCTTGAAAATGAAAAGTGGGAGGACGCTTGAGATTAAATTAAAAAGTGAGGGGACACCGTCCCCTTCGACTACACCACTGGTGCTGCCCCCTTCGCCCCGAAAGATTTTGAAAATTTTTCATATTAATGGTCTAAGAATAAATGAGCCTTCCTCACTTGAATTTCCATAACGGTTTCTTGGAGCAGTAGAAATTCCAACGGAGAAATATCAACAACTTACAATTATTACAACAATTATTACACTGGCGATTTGCCTTCCCAAGCTAACTGTTAGCAATTGATCTTGAAGGTCTGGGTGGCCCGACCATTACGAAGGCTATCTGGGCCTGACCGTACAGAAAAAAAAAACAAAGAAAAAAGAAAGAAAGAAACCGGATATAAAAACTACCTGATAACAAAAACTGTGCGCTTACTCCATATAAAAAACTGTATGTTCTGTCCAGATCCGAACCGGCCTGTTTACTTTTTGTCAGTTAATGACCTGTCCGTGTAAAAACCAGTGAAATTAATCTCAGCTCAATTTTTACAAGATAAATAAATAAATAAAAATAATAGCCGATATTTTTTAATCAATGTGCTTCTACCAATAAATAAATAGCTAAATAAATAAAATAAATAAACAAATGATATTGCATACATAAATGCATGCTATATAAAAATTCGTTATATAAAAACCGTTATATAAAATTTTAAAATATAGTATTTTGAAGATTCTCATGTCAGGAAGCAATCGTAATATGGAATAATTATATTAATGATATTACTATAATTATTCCATATGCATGCAGAGCTGCCAAGTCTCCGGCTTTTTGGATACCAGTATTTTTGTACAGAAAATGTTGTTTCATTTAATTTTAACATTCTATGATTTGAAAGAAAAACATTTTTCTCTAAATAATTACTGGTGTGCAAAAAGCCGGAGACTTGGCAACTCTGCCATATGGAATAATTATATTAATGAACATTTAAATAACTGCGTTACACATGACGATTAGCTTAAAAATAATTGTCTGTCTATTCAAAAACAAGTAACTAACTCTGTCGACGCTGCCGTCGTAAAAAAAAATTTTGTGGGAGGTCTTTCACGGCTAATATTAAGAAATTTATTGCATATAAAAATATGAAAATTGGTAATTTTATAGAGAAATGTTCGATAAATACCCTGAAACAGACAGTTTTTAAATAGAAGAATTATTTTAAGAGCTATTTAATGTTGAAGTTAGTCAAAATAGTTCCGTTAAAAATGTTTTATAGGAACAAAAACTAGGAATAGCAATTTAACAATATCTTGCTGGGACATACTTGACAAGCTTGCGGTGTGCAGTGCAAATTTTTTTTTTTTTTTTTTTTTTTTTAATTTGAGTAATTTTTGAAGTTATTTATCCTTTCCAGTTTTTTTTTTTTCCTTTCAATTATTTTTTCAAAATTTTATTCAAATTTTCATTATTTCAATAGATATTTATTTCATATTTAGAAAAGGTCATTTTTTATATTGTTGCCAAATTGTGAAATAGCGCATATAATAATATTTCCTTTCAACTATTAAATGTTCACTTAAAAGCAGAAAGAAAACTTTTAAAAAACAATAATTAAACGAAGACGTGTTAAACGCAGGAAATTGGCAAATTACGTCATAAAAATGTATTTACACGGGAATATTAAAAAGAAAAAGAAAACTTTAAAATAATAATTAAATTATTAGTTAAAGGCAGTATTTCCTTTCAATTAAAACTGTATTTTCGCGTGATTATTATAAAAAAAAAAGAAAACTTTGGTAAAATTACGTCTTATTTAATATTTTTTTTTATAACGTCGTTATAAATTTCTAGGAGGCAGTGACATTTTTTACTTAGCTATTTTATACAAGCTGTTTCAAAATGTTTAATCGATCTTATTTAAACAATCGCGAAAACACCGTTAGCTGTCGCGACAGCAGGTGATTCGGCCTTGAAATCCCGCAGCCAAACGGAAATGAATGAAATCCGATTACAGAAGACCGCTACTGGTCATTTAATTACAATTCAATATTTCGTAATCTTTTAAAACCACAGCAAATTGGCGTGTTTTTAGAGATTGTGGTGTCTATAAGGTTGGCTCGTAGGGGGCAGAACTCCCCCCCCCCCCCAACTAGTAATTAAAAAAATTATTAATAAGATAATGTTGGTAATTCTGATCTTAATCGCAGAAAGTTTTTTGAACCGAAAATAACATTAGGCAAAGTTTTCTAATCTGGAATTGTGGTTCCAGGCTCTTTTTCAAAAGTCATTCCATTTAAATAAAAGGTTCATTTACACCTCTTCCCATTATGTATAATGTATATGTATATATAATAAATTAAGATACAAGAGCCTCTCACTTACAATACGTCGCTGGCACGTAGGTGGTTATGAATTGTTTTAAATCGGTCAATTAGTATAAATGCGAAATCACTGCATTAAAATTAGTATAAATATTGATAACATATTGAATGTTTTCATCATTTATATTGTACGAAAGTATATTTAAATTTGTGTCTGAATTTTTAAGTACACATTTTTAAAATCTTAAGCAATTTTTTTTTTCTGTGCTATGCTTTTTGTGTGTGTGTGTGTGTGTGTTTTGAGTCATAACTAGCCCATGAAGGGTTTGAGAAATTTTTTTGTGGGCTAACTCATAATTTTTTTTTCTTTCTTATAAGTGACATCCAAATTCAGAAGTAGAGAGGAAGGACTCCTGTTTAATTGTGTGTTTAGTATAAAAAAAATATATATTTCCCAAATTTTAAACAGATATTATTTAAATAATATTACTAATAAAAGCACATATACATTATGAATAAAAAATCCCTAAGTTCAACATATCAAGAAAAAACAATTGTGTTCATGGTCGTATGCAAATTTATAATGAACAATTTCAGTTTGTCTTTTTATGGAGAACATTTCAATGAGTTTCTAAATAATCAAATTTTCATAAACTGTAGAAAATTATTTTTTCAAAATGTGCATTGATAAATAGCTATATAATATTAATTAACAGATTATAACAAATAAATTGTAAAAAATTAATGTTCTGTGTCTTGTCATATTAAAAATTCATATTTATAAATACCGTCATATTAATAATTTATTTATTGGAAGGATTATATCACATTCAGATAAAATAACATATTTATTAAATTTACACTTTATCAATTCCATATAATATAAGAAAGCTAAAAATATGACAATAAATAAAAGTTGAAAACTTAAATTTATTTAAAATTCATATATCTAGTCCAAACTGGTAATATGGTATGGTGAGATAACGCATAACATTAACTTTTGGAAATTTACATTAATAATTAATTATAATTTTATTGAATTTAAATAATGTTAACATGATTAAATTCTGATTTCATAAATTAGGCCTCTGTAGGAAAATATATATATTTATCATTCTAGATACAATATTAATTTTATTAGCATTTTTTAGTACTGGGTGTGATTTCCAATAGAATATTGAAACGTTTGGCTATGCCTTTTAAAACATGGTAATCTTTGTAAATAAGATATTAGTACAACTCTGAAATCTTTTACTATCTATTGAAATATATTATGTTTTGTCTTAAATATGTTTGTCTCGAGATAATAAAACCCTCTATATAAAATGTTTTTTTTTTCTCTTAAGCTTTGTGATATTTTTTTTCTGTATTTCTAAATTTTGGAAATTTTAAGTCATTACTATTAAGAGATTTAAAATTTTTAGCACATCACAAGCATAAGGAATAGTTATTTCATAAATATAAATCTGATTACTTTTTTAAATAAAAATATATCCCTTATGTCTTGAGAGGAAATGGGGGGGGGGGGGTAGTTACTGGGTGAATACGCAGGATTTTAAAATATATATTAAAAATATATATATACTATTTCAAAAGAAATTACCTGGAGAATGCAATGTTCTTTAAAATCAAATATATAAAAAATGAATTTGTTGTACATTTTTGTAAAACCAAGCAATTACCCAATACTAATTTTGCTGCAAATAATAATAATAGATTGGGAATAATGTCTAACTATTAACTGGATAAATTGTGCTTCAGAGGAAGAAGAGTAAGTCGTCTACATTGTACAAATAGTACAAACTTTCATTTTACAAATAGTAACACCCATTTTTTAATGCTTTATTTGAGTTCTTTGTATCAAAATCAGGCCAGAAAATGTATATAGTCTATGTACTTTTTCGTAAATCTTCGTAAAGTTGAAAGACTGCATTAAGACTGCATTAAGACTGCATTAAGGCTTTACTAATTTGATAAAAAAATGGTTATCCAGCAAAAAATTCTAGTCGTCAGTAAAAAAATATTTACCCATCCCCTTTCCTCCACCGTCATTGAATGAATTATTCTTGAAATTCTAATTAAGTTTTATATGTTTACTTCAAATGAATTATTTATAATTACTTTTATGTTAATATTTTTTTTTTAATGAATGTGATAGATTAATTAGTTTCTTAATTCTAAACACAAAAATCTGATTTAAAACTTACAAAAAAAAAAAAAAAAAAAAAAAAAAAAAAAAAAAAAAAACACTTGAGCATTGTATCCAATTTTAGATGCCCAGAAGCTGTGGATTGACAGTATTCTCTTACTGTTTTATTGAAACTTCCCTCCCCCCATTTTAATAACGTTTAATAAGCTAGCTGGCTAGAGCGGAAAAAAAATTGCGTTTTCTGTGTATGAGATGGGGAATGCATTTTAAATATGATTCTTCCATTAAAACTGCAAGAGAAGGAGAAGATCATTGCTTGCTATAAGCACAATTAGGGGTTGAGGAGAGAAAAAATAATATCTGTGTTCATTTCTTAGGTCAATCATTGTTTGAAAAAAATAAATAAATAAATAAAACCTATCAGATTAAATAACTTGGGTCGGCGCATTTGTCAAGCCCTGATAAGAGTACCCATAAATTAGAAAAATAATATTCAGATCTTATGAGGAAAAGCACCACGAATATTGGATTAATAACCAGGAAAAATTTACAGAATATCGAAAACTGTAATAAACAAGTTGGAAATTGTACGTCAAACGTGACAAATGAGGTGCGTTCGTACTATAGCTAATTATATAAATATTCAGATCTTGATGAATTTTAATTCTGTGAAATGCATTATATCGTCTGCAGAATAATTTCTGCAATAAAATAAGTATCTCGGTCGCTTTACGATTAAACCTCGGAAACTCCTCAAACAAGAAAGCACCGATTTTTTTTTTTAAATTCAAATTTCTGTATAAATGTTTTTATTAATATCTGCTAAAGTTTTGAGTCGATTTTCATAAATTTTGAAATGTCTTGACAAAATTCTGCAAAGATAATATATCTTAAATTTCAAACCATTCGGTTGGGTAGTTTTGCCGTTGTTATATGCTGACGGACGGACAGAGACAGGCGGACGGACCAGACGACGACAATAGGTGCTATGTATTTATATAATTAAGAACGCACCTAAAAAGATAGAAGTTTGTGTTTTTCTGCTGTATTCTGAAGAGACTGAAGCGCGGAGCTTATATAATATTTGGCAGGTACCTATATATCTAAAGTTATGCACCTCGAAGATTGTTTTTTGGATTTTTTGATAATTAGTCAAGATATCAATTAACAAGAACGAAAAATCATGCGTCAAGCCTAAATTATGGAACACTTTTTCAACATATTCAGAATACTATTGTAAAACTTTACAGTTTAATAAAATGAAAGTTGATGTCTGAATAAACAATTTGGAAAACACATAACACATTTGAAAACTTATAATTTCAGCAATTAACATCAATAGTCGGAAAAATACCTGAATTATTTTGTGCAGCCCTGTATAGGATCTATAGATTTGAATATACAGGGTGTCCCAAAAGTCTCCGTACAACTTCAAAAATTTAGTACAGAAAAAATAATAGGACTACAGCAAAAATAATTACAACAGTACATAGAATAACTTAAAAAGTTTTTTTTCTACACCTTAGTATGCTTGTACATGAGATCCTTTCGTTGCACGAAGAATATCACGTCGATATTCCAATTCCATCCACGTTCGTTTCAGCATGCTAACATCAACAGTGTTACAACTGTTTGATGAAATCCGAACAAAATTTAATAGTCTCGTGGAATTGAAACAAAAGATCCAAACAGCAGTACCTACTGTTGATGTTAGCATGCTAAAATGTTCGTGGATTGAATTGGAATATCGTCTTGATATTCTTCGTGCTACGAAAGGAAGTTTACTAAGGCAGTAGAAAAAAACTTTTTAAGTTACTCTATGTACTGTTGTAATTATTTTTGCTGTAGGCCTATTATTTGTTTTGTATTAAATTTTTGAAGTTCTACGGAGACTTTTAGGACACCCTATATATTACAAAGCATGCGTTAAAATTTAGTTTAGTTAAGAAACGCATAGCACAGTTGAAAATTCCATTTCAGCAATTTCCATCTGAACAATAAAACGGAAGATTGTGGATGATTTGTGCAACCCTGTATATGAGGTATAGAAGTTATACATAGGAAGTAATAGGAAAAAAATTGTTACATTTAAAAACGCATACCACAACACAAAACGCACTTTCAGCAATTGTCCATAGGCGGTGCTGTAGCGAAATTATTTTGTGTGTCCCTGTAAATGAACGATGAATGCAATGAACACTGTATTCTATAGCAGGTATTTTGCACTTCACCTTAGTGATACATATCAATTTTAATATGTTTGAAATAGTGTAATATCATTAAAATACACCGTAAACAATTTTTCGAAGTAGACCGTAATGTAACGGAATTCTTTTGAGTGTCCCTATAAATCGGACATGTCATATACGTGGCCCGCGGAGTACAGTTGGCCGACCGACAAATTATCTGTGGCCCGCCAAGTCTTTGGCATTTTCCTCACGTTTCATTCAGCTCATGTTTAATAGTTTAATGCAGAAAATACACTTTGTACGAACACATATGTACAAACCGTGGGTGCAGTGTTTCAATGTTGAAGAATTTTTATTCAAATCTAACGTTATTTCAGAATAGTAAATCTTCTATTTTTTCAATGACACACATTCTGTGATAAAATAAAGAAAAGATTACTAGTAAAAAAAAAAAAAAAAATAGCTATTTTGAATTTCATGGCATTAGAGATGGGAGCGCTGAAAACTACCCCCATGAAAAGGTCCCCCATACGTAATTTTGACGTCACAGCAGATGGGGGCAGATTTCCAGTCCTAGTGAATTTTACTTTCGTCGAAAATTCGAAAACTTCCCCCATGAAAAGTTCTCCCAAACCAGAAGGGGGAAGTTTTCTAGTGCCAGGTAATTTCCTTTTTCACTGAGATCTTGAAAACTTCCCCCATGAAAAGAGTCCCCATACGTCATTCTGACGTCATAGCAGATGGGGATACATATCATGGGGGAACTTTTCCAGTGCTAAAGAATTTTCTTTTTACTGAGAGCTTGAAATCCAGCCCCATGAAAAGTGTCCCCATACCTCATATTGACGTCACAATATAGGGTCACATATCCTAAAGCTCCTATAATAGCTAGTGTAGTCATCTACTTCTTTCGAGAGCTGAATATTTGGCACTCGAAATGTGTTTCTCTTTTATGTCTAGTTATTATTGTTACTGTGAATTATTATTATACGGCCTTGAAGAAATGCGCAGGCGAGATTTAGTGCGTAATGTAAAAGTATCTTGCTTACTTTTCATATTCGGTTATCAAAGAATTACTAGGCGAACGAAAAGGATTTAAGTATTAATGTGATATAATATTGCTCAAAGCATAATCTGGTAGAAGGTTCATGGAGACTCGTCGAAAACAAAGATTTTTGTTATATTAGCGGAAATTGTGTGCATGTGATATTTGTTGTTGAGTACAGCATCAAATGTGAATCTTTAATGAAAAATTCACATAATTTTTTTTTTTTTTTTTAAATAAGAATTTGCTTTTTTTTGTTGTTGTTAATATACCCAATCAAATATCCCATTTTTAGAATCAGAAGATCAGAATTTAGAATTGAAATCTACTATCAACTTCTTCATTATTATCTTTAAAACTTTGTTTATGAAAAAAAAATAACCATATTAATTGAAAGGTAAACAAATCTTAAGAACAAACTAAGAAGATACTATGTCATTAGTGTACAGCAAACTTACAAATAAATAATTATATTGTGGTAAACGAACATTAGCTTCAAAAGTATAAATGGAAATTTATCTTTTAGTAGACCATAAGATACATAAGAAATCTGATTTTTGAACAGAATTTGTAACAAAATTACTATTTTTTTAATTGATTAATCTGTGATACCCCATTTATATGAGCAAATAGATAAATAAATAGAATGCTAAATTCATCTTTAAAAGTTAGACTTAAAATTATAGAATATGCTGATTAATTAAAAGATGATAAAAATATTTAAAAAAGATTTTAATTGGTTTATTGTATTCTCTGACGGCGGCTATGTTTATGCCTGAAAGTACTGAGAATTAAAATAATTATAACATTTTTCTTTCAATATTTCTGTCATTTTTTAAGTATTTAGCACATTGTGTAATTTTAAGCCTATTTATAGTTTAAGAAAAACTATTTTTACCAAATTGTTCTACGATTGTTGAGGCAAAGGCAATTTTTTACAGAACTTGGCTTTTTTTTTTCAATTTAAAGCGACTATGAACAAATAGTTATTATTATTATTATTATTTTCATTTTTAACATTTTACGAAAACGAAGAGCCTATTCTCAACAGCTGTAATTCTTGAAAAAAAATCGAGACACATTAAAATAAAATCCTCATAAATACTACAATTTATTGGTAAAGTAGACATTGGATGCAGTACCGCGTTAACCGTTAACCATCGGGGTCTTGGTCCGGATCCCAACCTCTCACAGCTATCTGTGGATCATAATGCATTTTCATGGTTTTGAATTTTTATTTTAAAAGGATAAGTTATTGCGAACTACTAATAACGCATTGGAACGAATTTAAATAGTAAATTTCACTTTAAATTTTCTGCTATTATATAAAACCAAGTCATTAAATATCCATCATCAATTTATAACATATATAACTAGAAATTAAAAATGGTTTTTCTTTACTTTCTTTTATAAGCATAAAATGTTCATCTTGAAAATTACGCCTATTTTTTTAATGTATTTCATGTTTTTCCCAAAAATTTCCGTATTAATTTGACATCGAATTCGACTATACACCCAGAAAAAGGAATTGATTAAAACTACAAAACACGTTTTGTTGAGTACATTTTGGTTGTTTTAGCAAAATTCAAGTAAAATTGAACCGTTTTACTTGAATTAACAAAATATTTTTTGCTGACGGTACAAAATTTTTTTTTGGAATAGCAAAAAAAAATTTTTTTTGTTGATTCAAACAAAATTTTCATTGACCTATATTTAAAAAAAAAGTTTTGTTGGGTCAACCAAATTTTTGTTGATTGAACAAAACTTTTTTTCTGGGTGTAAAAAATGTACAGATTTTTTACACTTGGTAGAAAGCGCAAACAAACAATTTTTTTGTCACTTTTTTAAGATAAGGCAACTAGAAAGAAAAATAATAAACATTATTTAATTTCTTATTTTAGAATTTAAACTTTGATTTCTCAAAGCATAATCGTAAATTAATTAAAATTAAATTGCTATTTCATAAAAATGTATTTTTTTATATACAAAACTTTTCATCCTTTTTTATTTCTAATTTATTTTTTTAAATTTTAATTCGGTAATAAAAACTGTTTTCGGAAACAAAAAGTGGAGAAATTATATTTCTAAATTAGATGACGCATGTTTTTATTTCCATAAGTTCCTTATCCATCAAATTAAGGTGTTTGTGGTTTGGATGTAAGTAAATTAGTACAGGTGTCGATTTCCAAGATTTTTAAGGAGCCAGTGGCTTCTTAACCTAAAAATTCCAGTTGCTATGCTACACTGTGAAAGAAACGCATAAAAGTAATAACGTTTATGCGTGAAAAAATTCAGGAATACAAAGAGAAAAATAATTTATTTAATAAATACACATGTACAACAAAACACATACAAATTACATCAAATTTGTGTATTTAATGTAATCACATAATTCTTTTAACTTGGATATAAATTAAGTGTAACATTAATCTTGAACTATGTAGAGTCAGAAGATTAAGCTGAGCAGGATACATGTTACAAAAAAAATGTATAAAGTAAGCAATCATGGTAGTGGGAAACATTAGGAAAGCAGTATTTCTTTTTTTTCAATTTGTCATACAAGCGTACATATAAAAAATTGTGAATGTGTGATATTATTTTACACTATAAGAAACAAAATAACAGTTTAAACATTTATTTTTCATGAACACACAAGAAAAATTAGCATTAAAAAAATCTTATCATCGTCTAATTACAGGGGTGATTCTGTTCCCAATTTTTCATAAATTTAAGCTTAAATTATTGCAAAAAATGCATAATTAGCGCATGTAGGGGATTTTCCCTCTTTGCTGTAACCTTTTTAGAAAATCTGCTGCGGATTTCAGATTTTTTCTGTATTTATTTATTTCTTTAACTCAAAATTAGACTTGGACAATTAATAAAATTATAAAAATTCAAACTTTTGCGAAAAGCACTTCTGTTCGGATATATCTAAAGCAATAACTTTCGGTTCGCAAAATTTGGACATTAAAAATGTAACGGAAAAATATCGCGAATTTTGACAAATGGTCACCAAAAACTCAATTTCTTCAATCGTTCGCAGAAAAAATTGCCAATTTCGTCAATGGATCGGGAGGGGAAATCTGAATGTAGCAAAAATATTGCACATAAACGGAAATTTCGTCAAGGAATCGCGAAAAAATGCGAATTTCGTCAAAGAATCGCTGAAAAAAATGCAAATTTTACCAATTTCGCCTACGGATCAGGGGAAGAAGCGCGAATTTTGTCAAAAAATCCCGAAATAAGAAACCAATTTCATCAAAGCATCACAAAAAAAAAAAAAAAAACTAATTTCGTTAAAGAATCGCAAAAAAAACCACTCAAATTTCGCCAAAAAGATCCCCCCCCCCCCCAAAAAAAAAAAAAACGCGAATTTCATCAAAATATCGATAAAAAGCCTTGAATTTCTTCAAAAGATGAAAAAAAGAAAACGAATTTTGACAAAGTATCGCTAAAAAACTCGAATTTTGCCAAAGGATCGCAGAAATATACGAATTTCATCAAAAGGCCATGAAAAAATGCATAATTAGAGCATGTAGGGATATTTTTCCTCTTTGCTGTATCCTTTATAGAAAATCTGCTGCGGATTTCAGATTTTTTTTCTTTCTTTCTTTCTTTTTTTAACTCAAAATTAGCCTTGGACAATTAATAAAATAATAAAAATTCAAACTTTTGCGAAAAACACTGCTACTCGGATATATTTAAAGCAATAATTTGCTCTGTTAAACTGAACATTCTTAAATGTTATTAAAAGAAAAATAACAAGGTTTGTTATGTATTTTGACTTTAATCTTTCTTCCTGTGCACGTATAAATAAGTATCGATATTGGTTTTGTAGATACTTAAGGTTTGTTGTTATTCAGAAAAATTACGTTGAATTTAAAATTACATCGATTAAAATATTATTTATAAGTAATATTGCGCACTATAAAAGCTTAAATGTAATAAACAGTAAATTTTAAATTAAAATTTACACAAAACTTAAATATATTAATAAATTGTTAATTTTTATTAAATTATTGTGGTGGACTTTTTTGCAGTTTGAAGAATAAATATTTGTAATGCAAGGCATAAGCATTTTATGAATAAACTATTTTCTACCATTTTCTGTTCTATAGATATACTCCAACCGCTTTCCCCAAAAAAGTATTTTTCGTAGCTAAAAATAAACGCTGAACATAGACATTTCAATACGAAAAAATATATCCATAAATGTGGAAATATATATATGAAAGAAATATAGAAAATATTTATTTCTTTTAGGTTTCAGAATTTAATAAATTTAACACTTTCTGACATGGAGTGTTGATATTGAGTGTGGGATGATGGACAAAGATCGAACATTATAAGTTGCGTTGAAATTTTATTGACAAGGGAAATTTGTAAAGGATTTTTTAAAGAAAATACACGTGGAGACACTAAATTGCAATTTCGTGATCTATCGTCGCTTTTCAAGTTTTACTAACAGGAGTCTTTGACGAAATTCCCTATCTTTGTTCGCGTCTAAATGACGAAATCCTCGTTATAATAAAAATAAAATGTGTGGTTTCATCTTCATATTAGCCATAAAATAGCTAAAGAATAAGAATTTGGGACAACCACACGCAGAATGTAGAGAAATACACAATGGAACAACATTTAAGTTCAAAATAAAACATGATTAAAAAAGATTGATGGGAAAAAATTAAGTACATGAAATTACCCCATTTGAAGCAAAATCCAAATTTGAGTCAGTACATTATACAAGAATTGGAGTTTGAAGCATATGTTGCCGAAAAAAAAAAAAAGATTTATTGGACCATGGATCAAGGAAATGTAATGTATAGCCAAGCTACATACCCCAATATATAAAACCAGCAATAAATATATATTATAATATATTTTTTTTCCTGTAAATTATATTTTCTGATTCCCCACTATTTTAATAGCCTGAAAAAGTGAAAATATTGCAATAAAATTTTGAAAAGACTTATGAAAGACTTGCCGAATCCCTTTGTGAGAAATTATCAAGACGACAAGTTCTACAAATTTCCACTTTTTGCGCTTAAACAGCTTGAACATACACTGCACATTGTACTACATGGTTGCTATTATAGGGTTATTACTAATTGAATTATTGTACTTTTCTGCATTTTTATTGATGTTGTATTTAAAATGATGCGAGGCTAATTTCATATTTTAGTAGAATATTTTTACTGTTTGGAAATTTAACTAGCTATTTTTTCTACTAAAATCATTAAAGCATTTTCTTGCATTTTTCTTGATGTATTTCAAATATTGTTAGCCTTATATCATATTTTTAGTACCATATTTTTACTGCTATTAACATTTTAATATAATTTTATCCTGATACTTTTTTATAATAAAATTATTAAAATATTTTTCTGTAACTTTCCGAAATATCAGAAAAGGTATGGGTTTAGTAACTTGGAAACTTTTCCGCATAATTTCCGTCTCCACCGCCGATCGACGATTGGGACTTTAACGCTTTCTGATTATTTGTAAAATCAAACGCTTTTTAAGTCATTTCCGGTATTTTGGAGGATTATGAAGATTTAAGAAGATATGATATAAGAAATTAATATATATTATTAGATTATATAGAAATATTAGATTATATAGAGATTAGATTATATAGAAATATAATTAGATTATATTACTATAATATTTATTATATTACAGTTATAAATTAATTAGATTATATAGAAATTAATAGATATTATATATGAAACCAAGTTCAACCAGAAATGACTTAAGAAGCGTTAGGTTTAACAACTAATCAGAAAGCATGATACTCGCGATCGGCGGTGGAGAGGGAAATTATGCAACTTTTCCGCATTTTATTTTCTACATTATTTATATTTACGCTATTTGTTGAAAAATGAAAGTCCGTCATAAATTTCTCATTTTTTTTCCATAGTAGATTTCAAAAATAAAAAATCATTGACCATCAGTCAAATACTTCCGAACCGCCCTATATCAGTTTTTTGCGTTTTCCCGTTGATTTTTAACTTTCTCTTTCCTTATCGTATCTGTCATCCGCAATGGTTCCAAGAAGTTGACAGGAGAGCAGCAGGGAATCTGTGGGGAGCGTTCGGCAAGATTATGTCATAAATCCTGAAGTAGCTTCTTAAAAACTGTACGTTCTTCAAAAGTGCTTGCCTGGCAGAAATATACAAATTCGACTCTCATGTATGACTAATAACTAGATGGGACTAATTGCTTTTGGAGGTGTCACGTATAACGCCAAAGATTTCCCATAGCTAGTGAAGGGAAGTCGTAAAAAATGCACCTGCAAAAAAACCCCTTTATAAAATCCGATATCCACAAGACATCAATTAATCTTAATTCTTCAAAACAACGTTAAATTAATGGATTTTCAAAAAAAAAAAAAAAAAAGAAAAAAAGAAATTGGAGTAGAAGCTATTCTCACGTTAACTAACGATCGGTCCTCTTTCGGGTGTAAGTGTTTTCAAGAAACAATATCCAACATTCAAGCTTAATAATAAATCCTAAGTTCATTCACTTTTAATAATGATGTTTAAAAAATAGTCTTAATATAATAGTTTAAAATTTAACAATTTCGTCTCAAATAGAATTTGTTCCTATTTCAGTACTCATGTAAAGATAACGTTATAGAAGCTTTCTAAAAAAGGAAATATTTTAACAAAACAGAGAAAGAGTGCAGGTGTGCAAGTGCCTTTTACGGAAGTTAAAATAATCATTATTAGTTTCTAAAGATGAAGAACATGTGGTATTTATTATCATTGCTCTGCGACTCTGAAGGGACTATCTCAACCAAGAAATTTGCGTAAATGCAAATAGTTCAGTCCGCTTAAGAGTTACTGGCAGCCTTGTGGTTAAAGAGGTAGTTGACGCACCCTTTCACACCACTGATTGATAATATACGTGAAATTGTCGTAATCCCGTCCTCTTTATCATTCATATTAAGAACAAGTGTTATTCCGTGTGCTTAATGGATAATTATTTCTAGTAAAATAATTCAAACGATCATCATTGAATTTGTTAATTTTTTGTTTCTGGATTAATGCGCTATTTCTCGGGACATTTTTTTTTTGCAATATTCAGATAACTTCAGAATACCAGAATATTACAACTAGAATAAAAAAAAAATCAGCAATTTCTTTAAATTTCGGATGTGTGTTTTATTTAAACATCTCTAGAACCTTTACGAAAAAATGTTTCATAAGTCTGCAAATCTTTATGAAATAAATAGTTTCTATCAATTCTTTAAATATCAAAAAATAAAACTAGGACTGAGATTAAACTACTAGAAAATCAATATTGCCATAATAAAAAGATATCTTAAAAAAAAAAAAAAAATTGCGCAAACATCGTATTTTTTAAGCATTACTTTTAACAACCCATGCTAATTATGAGTACCTTACCTTTTATATATTTTTTATTTTATTCTAGTCTATATATATATTTAACTAATAAAGACAAAGAGTTTTTAATAATAGTTACCGATTAACTAATAGAATCAGGATAAATCATGTGCATTGCTCTTGCCCAAATCCCGGAAAATAAAGCACTATATTGCAAGACTTCAACTTTTGGTTATAGGGAGAAATTAAACTAAAGCTGTTTTAGAATTAAAAAAAAAAAAAAAAAGAAAGAAAATGAGTAAAGGATTCACGCGCCACTTGATACACATTTACATACAACTTTACAGGATATTAAAATGATTACGAAAAAAGTGGAAGAAATAAGATAGATCTTATATTTTTTAATAAAAAATAATAAAAGCTTTTTTTTAAAAAATTCCTCAATAAGAATTTTATTTTTACAATAACAGCGTGTTTACCTGCAAATTATTAACATTTGAATATAAAATTAACATTTCTGATATTTTACCTTTTCCACTTATTCTCCACAGCTTTAGCTGAAAAATTAAATTTTAATACTAATTATAGTAGCCTGTTGTCGTACACTAATAAAAACAATTATAAAATCATTTAATTTTTATAGGTTATGATAAGTATTATTGTTTCAGAATATTAAGAAAGAAATATATAAAAATATAAAAAAATATGCAATAAAAAATTATGTCTATAAGAAAATTATGCAATAATGCAAAATCAAAATTACAGCTTCGAAAGTTACGTCTGTCTGAGTTTTTTTGCGTTAATATTGTTTTCATATAAAACATGTCTGTAAATAAATTATGTTTCAATCAGAAAAAGAAATTTTAAGGTAAAATTTACTAAAGACAAAGACTTTATAGGAAAAATTATGTTTCATTAACTTTGTCGCGTTAACTTATGACATTTACTTTTCTTTTCTTTCTTTCTTTCTTTTTTTTTTTTTTTTTAATAAAAGAAAATTAGCGAGATCATTTCCATTAACAGAGAAAATGTAAAACGAAATAAATTTTATACAAAAATAAACTAGATATTTTACGTAACTTTACTTAGTTATTTTTTGAATACAGAATTAATCTTTGTAATAGATGTATAGTCGTAGGGAAAAAAAAAAAAAAAAAGTAAACATTCTCTACTAACTCTGTAAAAAATTATCGTTTATAAGAAAGTTCCTGGTACCAAACTATTGGAAATAAAGTCTACTTTTAAATGATATATATAAAAATGATAGAATTAATTTAAATTAATGGGCAACCTGCATATCAAAACAAACTCAATCTTTGTTTTTTTCATTCAAAAGCAATACCCAATTAAAACATCATAAATGAATGTTGCACCCTTTTAGCCAAAATAAAAATGTTCATTAAATTCGTACGATTAGTTTCAGAGAAATTAGTTATTTTAAAATGCGCATATTTTGGAGGCTATATTCAAATTAAAATTTGTTACTATATTGTTGAAATGACTATGTCACTTCTATAAATTTATTTTTTCTTGCCAACATGACCATTTCACTCCCTTTATGTGTTTCAGCTATTGCTAAATGAAATAAATAAAAAATATATATTTTTTCAAATTATGCTTTTCTCTGCCCCCCCCCCCCCCCCAACAGCATTTTGACGTTTTATAAACATAATTTAAAAACTACTTAGTTTGAAGTCAGTTATTTACTTACTACTTAGTAGAATATTACCTTTTTTGAACAGAAGAATTAAAATTTCTTGTATATATATATTTTTTCAAATTATGCTTTTCTCTGCCACCCCCCCCCCCCCAACAGCATTTTGACGTTTTATAAACATAATTTAAAAACTACTTAGTTTGAAGTCAGTTATTTACTTACTACTTAGTAGAATATTACCTTTTTTGAACAGAAGAATTCAAATTTCTTGTCAAAATTAGATGTTGCCAATGAAATAATCAAAATTTGGGCTGTTTTTATTTGTAGATGGCCTCCTAAAGAAATTTTATGTAAGCCATTTAAAAGTACACTACATTTCCAATCTTTGGTGTCAGTAACTTTTTTCTAATATAATTTTTCGCAGAATTAGTAGGAGTGTTTACTTTTACCAACAAAAGTGCAACTTTTATATTTTCAGCGTCATTTTTTCGATGCCGCCTTTTTCTCGACATTCGCTGCTCTCATTTCAGCAAATTTAAATGATTTTTTTTTCTTTTTCAACGTTATCTGCACATTCGCCGTTTTTTTTTTTTTTTTTTTTTTTTTTTTTTTTTTTTTTTTTTTTAATTTCAATTACATCTTTTTTTTTTTTTTTTTTTTTTTTTTTCAAATAAATTCTTTACATTTCGGAACCGGTTTCGAAAGTGAAAATATTTATCATAAGAAAAAGTTATCTACATTTTGTTCCACAAAGTGGATTCCTTAATAATTTGAATATATTTTAATTAATTTGAGATAATTTCATTAATATTAGATCGCTTTAAAAAGATTTTCATCTTAACAGATACCTTATTCTTTATAATTATAATCTGTTCTTCAAAACCATGAAATTTACCGTTTAAAAAGTTTTCCACTACACATACGGTCTGTTCTCACTGGTTTTAGAATCAAATCTATCTTAATTTAATTGTAAAATCCATAACATCTTCCAATTGTACATAAAAGACAACCGCTTATATATATATCTATAAAGTGTGCGATTCTTATAATTAAGTCTGGTGAAACATATTTATAGCCAGCTCATTAATACAAAACATTAGTGCATTCAAGTGATTTGAAATCGAATATATATATATATATATATATATATATATATATATATATATATATATTTAAACAAATGCATTTTGAGTTATAAGAGATTGTTGTCTCACAATGACCTTTAGCGCGCGAATACTTTGATATTTGGCCTAGCCAAATAAAGACATCGAATATTCGGTACTTTTATGTTATATAGGAATATGTTATATATGTTATATGAATATATATATGTGCATATATCACAGGTGCCCTTCTAGCATAAAAGTGCTAAATATTCAGTATATTCCTAATAAATAAATATATTTATATATATATAGAGAGAGATAAGATATACTGCATATTGGTATTATCAGTGTTGACATTCTTTTTAAGGTTCATCTTACTTTGCCGATGATGGATGGTGGGGCTGTTCTTTATAGAATACAAAAGTTTTTGCGGAGGTAATTAAACATTTTAAAGATATATCATTGATTTAACAATTTTTTTTAAGTATATAAAATTTATGTCAAGATATTTTGTGAAAAGTATGTCTTGTGGTTCAAACTCCCTGAAAATATCAATAAGTAATCATAAAATCAACATATTAGGCATTTCGTATCTATAGAGGTATTGAGAATTTTGCTAATTCTCGAGACTTATGCTATAGTCGTGCAAAGACACTCACAAGCTAATTTTAAAACAATGGCAGCATTCTTTCAAAATTCTTATTCGGATTTCCCTATTTTTAAATTATTTATTTATTTATTTATTTATTTATTATTATTTTTTTTTTTTGCATAGGATGTCTGGATTGGGCATCGTTTTATTATTTTGATTTTGTGTACAGTTTTTTGTTTTCTTAAATGCAGTTTTCAATTTTGCAATGGTTCCAAAATTTGAAATATCTTTAGGAAAAAAAAAAAAAACTACAAACAAAATTGGAAAAAAAGGGACACCATTATACTAAGATATCACATGTAAAAATACATAAATAAAACATTGAAATGAAATGCAAACAAAAAATTTTCAAAGAATGCTGTCATTGGTTTAATACTTTACAAGTAAGTGTCTTTGCATGTTTAAACATAGATTTGATTTTTCTTTCACATATATTTTTAAATTTATACTATTTTGAATCGAACAAAACAAACAGCATTAAAATATTCAAGTATTGTTTATTTCTTTTATATATATCATATTTTTCTAGTTGTGCACACTGTTTGTAAAGAAAAAATCATTTGCAGAAAGATAATTCTTTTGCACAGAAATGTATAAAAGAATCATATGTGCAATCACCACCTGTTGTTTTCTCAATTAAATGAGGGAAATTTTATTTATTGCCAGGGGTCGATCCAGGTAAAATTTGAGGCCTATTTAGGGTCCTTCACAAAATTTTATTTAATAAAACAAGTCTGTTCACAAAAATCAATTTAATAAAACATTCTTCATTAATTACTTTATTAGGTTTTAAAATTTGCAAACAAAACAAATTCACCAGAAGGGAAAAGTTTAGCAGAAAGATTTAAAGAAGTTATTATTAATAAATGTTTGGTTTGAATTTGAGTAACCGGATTTCATATTTCATTACAAAATATTATTTTTCACAAAAATATAATAAATTTCACAAAAATAACTTTTACACTTCATAAAATGGACCTCAAGAGCGAAACCCTCCATCGACTGCTGGTTGCAATTATAATTTTATTTTTAAGGTGCATCACATTTAAAATGCATTCTAAATGAAACAAATAAAGTTTGCACTTTATATGTGACAAAAGTGTAGGTGAAGATTTTAGGTATGATCTTTTCATATATATATCTGTGCAAAATAAATTATATTTCTGCAAAGCATGTTTTCTAAACAGTGTGCACAAGTAGCAAAAACACGATTAGAAAAAAATGCGTGCCAAGTTAAAAATCAATTTGAGCTTGTGTTAAAGTACTTTTTTTTTTTTTTTTTTTTTTTTTTTTTTTTTTTTGACCGGGTTCTAACTTGGTTTCATGCTATTTGGTTTATTTGATTCAGAATTGTATAATTTTTTTAAAAAGATGAAAACAAAAATTGATTTTTGGAAAATTTAAAACAGCGTCCCCTTAAAAAGTTGATAGATAATTTCTTCAATCATAGACTTTGTTTTCATTATAAACAACTAACTAGTTATTTTATTCATTATAAATGACCAATTAATAAGTATATATAAATGTATTAATATTTTTTAGCATGTATATGACCACACATGATTTAGCTATTTTTGTAAAAAATATTTGGACTAGTATTTCTGTTAAAGTTTCTAATTTCTTCCAGCCAATCCTATCTGTTGGTTCCACGATATTCACTAAAATTTTTATACATTTTTAGACAATATACAATATCATTATTAGCGATTCGAGTGCTCGAATATGCCATCTGGTGGAAAAAATATATAATTTCTCGCTTCCGGAAAATCCTGTTAAAGCCCATTGCATTACATGCATTTTTAATTTGTTCATAATGATTTTTTATTCAATTTCAGATTTCATGTGATATCAGTGTTCTGTGTTTATATGACAATATAAAAAATATCTGAATTTGAATATCTAACATTTTCAAATGCATTTACAATAAATAATGATTTCAATGACACTTTAGCATTAGTTGAACATGCATCCTGCCAAGGTTAACCCTTTCCGGCGCTCTGTTTTTAAAATGATGAAATTATGGACTGACACCAGAATTTACCAAAGAATTTATTAGAAAATAAAAACTAGCTTATTTCACCGTTTTTTATAAAAGGAAAAATTTAATTAAATATTCTTGGTACAGTTTGTCAGTTTTGGAATTAAAATTAGGTCTCCTTTTTTGTGGACACCGCCCACTAAAGGGTGAAAGGGACAATTTTCTGGTACCAACAGCTGTGATAAGCGCTCTATTTAGGCCTTTTTAAGTCTCAATTCTTTGCTAAAGAGAACCATCATATTGAAATTACAGGGTGTCCCACAAGGTACGCAGCGTCTAATATGTACAGATTCGGATAGAGCACGTCAATATGAGTATTTTGAATGGTAACATGTGGGGTCCCTGAATATAGCGTGATAGTGTAAGTAAGGTGTGAAGCTTGTCATATGAAAAACACAAGAAATGAGGATAAAAACTAAAAGAAAATCAATGTTTATTGAGAACTATCGGCTATATTCGGGGACCCCACATGTTACCATTAAAAATACTCATATTGACGTGCTCTATCCGAATCTGCACATATTAGACGCTGCGTACCTTGTGGGACACCCTGTACAATCAAATGTTGAACAGTTTAATTAGTACAGTGATCTCTCACTTATACGCGATGTTCAAAAATTACTTTTTCATACCACTATTTTAAAACAGTAAAATTCCATTTATAAATTCTGCAATTTAAAAAGACGAAAATTATCCTTAAAAAAACTGGTGCTGAAAAATGATTTCCGTGTATCGCGTATAAGTGAGAGATCACAGCATTTATTCAAAACAAATGTTATGACAAGTATTAATAAGTACTATATTAAATAAATTATGGAATTGGTAATTATCAATTTCAGTAAAATCTGTGTAATTGAAACCAATTTGGTACTGAAATTTTGTATGTTTCCAAAAAAAAAGGTTTATAAAATTTTACTCGCTAATATAGAAATTTGAGCAACAGAAATGTTCTTCAGTCTTGTGTGATTTCATCTTGGTAGGTTTTACTAATTTCTGCGGTAGTTTCATCGGTTAGTTTATTTTTGTCTTATTGTCTTGCTTACTGTTTAATACTTGCTGTTTTATGTAGTTACACAAAAAACTAATTATAAAGTTTTGATCATTTCACAACTAAATTTCTTAATTTTTAATGAATTACAAAATTTTTTAAAAGTTGTGTATGATGTATGTATGCAAGGTTTGGCAAATGTGAATAGGTCGCTATTGGCAATCAAAATATTTGAACTGGTGACTATTTTTATATTACTTTCCAAAATTAATTTTTAACTAAGTTAAAGAATTAAAACCAATATTTGATATAGTGTATCTATAGAAATAGTTAGTTTTTGTCGATCAATTTATAAACATTTTGAGTATCAATGATTAAATAATATGCATGTGGGAGGGTAAAACTTTATTTTCCAACAACCAGTAATTTTTGTAGGTTATCGCTTTTTCCCCTATTTACCTGTATATATATATGTGTGAGTGAGAGAGAGAGAGAGAGAGACTGATCATAAATTTGGTTTTGTTTATATCAGTGTCTTTTTAAAAACATTTTATAAAAACCAGAAGTGGATTTTGGCATAAATGGGTTTCTCTGTTGGGCCCAATCTCAAAATTTCATTTACAGAATTTCTCTATTAAAAAAAGGCGCTTTATATAATTTCATTCCAAAAAAAGTATACTCTTCATAATTTTTTGATTTTAATAAGGTTTGAAATGTGAAGCTTGTATCAACAAATGCTTGGATAAATACCTGCATAGTCAGTAAAATGGGACATGACATGTTTCATCAGAAAAATCTGATTGATAGTTAAATCTGTTTTCTCTATCGCTAATGATTCTGATGCTAGGTTATATTCCAATTTTATGTATTTTTTTTTTATATAAAATGCAGATAGTCCAAGGTATTTTGCATACTGTACTTTGGCGATTTATTGCATTCCTTTCATGTTCAGTTGAGTTCAGACTGGTGAGCAAGCTCGCCAATACGCTTGTAAAATATTTTCTATTTCTATGGATTTTTATATCAGATTTTCAGAGCATTGCTACCTATTATCAAGCAGAGTGGGATAAGTAGTATTTCTAAACAGATTTACATGTAGTTCAAAGGCCTTATCTCCATCTGACCTGTTGCAGAATCTCGATTGTACCAGTGAATGAGATGCAGTTTACACAAGTCCCTTTGGAAGATGGAGTAAGATACAGAAATTATTGGTTCTTTCAATGCTCCATATTGTGTATGAAAACTGTACAGCTAGTGTAGAAAAAAAACATGCAGTTCTTTTGTATATTAAAGTATTGATTGAACAAAGGGTTGTGCTTTCCATTAGTCATTTCTGACATTTTCATTGTTGTTTTAACTTATAGCCTTAAATTGATTTTATGACAACTTCTATTTTTGTATTTTCTTAAATGCATATGAATGCTTATATCCATGGTAAATGCATTTAATTTTTTCTTTAACGTACCCAATGTTTATCAACCCTGTTTCCACAGGAGTTCTTACAGACTAACAAATTGCAGCATTCATGCTATATACTGCCAAACCAACTCTTGTAATTATGCATATAGTGTAATGTATTGTAATAATGTAATTTATATATTGTGATAAATGTCTTTCTATATTTTAATTGATTGTTTTGACTATTTTTGAAACACAATATTCATTATATTTTTCTGAATACATGTGCACCAATATTTTTACTGTCATTTATCAGATTGGTTTTAATTATTGTTTTAGAAATTAATTCAATCTTGTAAGTGATTAAAAATACATTATTTCATCTTCTATAACCTGTACACAATAAAAAAACTATTTTAAGCAATTTTAGTTAAGCAATTATGAAAAATATTTATCAAAAATACTTAACTATCTTCTTATTTCTGCATTTAAAGCCCCCAATATAAATAGCTTGATACTTAATGCAAGCTGTATTTCAAAGCATAAGGAAATATATTTTTACTGGGACCTGAATTTATAATACATTTCCCAAATTTCTTAAAATATTAATTTAGCTAGAATGATTGTTTACAATTTAACTGTACTTACAAAAATTCAAAATATTTATGATTGTCATTACATATTTAATTTTTCTATTATCAAATAAATTTTTAACATTATTTTCATCACCACTTTTTCTAAATATGAATGTAATATTACTTTTATGATTTTAAACAGATTGATTTAAGAAAAAACTTATTAAAATCATCAGATTTTGAATAACCTTGAAACAATAAATACTCTTGCTACATCTATATTTCTGGAATAAGTTGCAAATATTTAGAAATTATCTAATTTTTTACAGATCTATTAAGTTAGTTAAGCGAAAAAAAGTAACAAAAAATGGCCGTCACGAGTTCATTTTCCTCTCCCTCTCCCATCCATTTTTCAAATAATAACGTCTCAGGGGTTCTCAAATTCTTACCATGTATTAATTCAGGTTTGCTGAAACCTATGGAGTTGCGCGGCACAGTTCTTAAAGTTAATAACACATAGGGCAAATTCGCTTCCCAATTAGATCCATTTTCCACGCATAACACTTTCAAAAGCCTTTTAACTGTTCTGTGCCAGCGTTCAACACTATTGCTTTCTGGTCGACATACACTCGAATTACCTGGCGGGTCCCTTTCCGTAGTCCCGACCCGACTCCTTTGGTGGAGGAGGTGACCGGGAGCGGAACGGTGCGCGGACGCTCCATGGTTTGCGTTCGTTGCGAGACGGGGACAGGAGACGACCGGTCTGGGTTCCTCATCGTGGTCCGCCAGTGGAAGGGATTTCTGAAAGCAGGAGACACCGCGCATAGCTCTTAGGGTTCGCCCATTCATGGGTTGAGGGCTCGTGGGTCTCCCCCTCGTAAGCGCAGGTTCTCTGCGACGCGAGGATAGGCCAATGCTTGGAGCCTCCTCCGTAGGTGGTGGAAAGATTTTCCGCAAGACCGTTCCTAGAGACTTCGAGGGTCTCTGGTTCAGCAGTTGGAGCCAATGCCAGCCGGATCTCTCCAAAACTTAATCGAGGAATTGACGGAAGCAAGGATCGATCTCTGTAGAGCAAGATGGTGGTAACTCTGTAGTGCGCCGAGCGTCGGGAGATACGGCGTGTAGCAACTATCTGCGACGTAGCTGCGACAGAGGTGAAATTAGCCGTCTAAGACGACCACCAGTACATCCTCTGAAGCTGGAGAGTTGTGAGCCGACCTCAATGGTCACCGCAGGAAGTGCCAGAATCGAGGAGACGATCACCATCCAAAGGCAGTCGCGGCAGGCCGCCAGGGACGCGAACGTTCTCTTCGAGGAAGGGGCTAGCCCGCTTTCTGCCATGTGGTTACGAGGAACCAGGCCGGAGGCTGCCGACTAACGCGGCATCGATCAGCCAAAACTCGAGACCTCGGTCCAAAACCCCAGTCCGGCACGTCTCTCGTGCAGCCAGGAGTTTCCACATTTGGCGGGCGGACGAGTGGCTCACCTACTACGCTTCACTAATCTCGATCGGGCCCGTCTCTTTGGCGCGCTTAGAGGGAGTTTCCACGTCCTCTAGAGTCCGATAGTGGTTTCTGTAGGGTCCTTCCGTTTTTTGAGTGATATGCTATTTGGATTATCTCGTTGATTGGGGGTCGCTTGGTTACCACCTAGTTTCGCCTAGGTGTGTTCAACCTCGCGCCAATCAACGTAGGGACAGCCTATCCGAATCCCTTCTTTGGGAAAGGACCGAATTTCCTCGTGGTCCTGGGCCGGAGAGAGGCGCCTCTTGCTCTTTTTTAGTGTGAATAACATGTAAACCTCACGGCCGATGAGACTAGTTGCTTGCCCCTCTATGCATGTCAATGTTCGGAAGCCGTGAGAAAGCAAGAGCCGTCGTGGTAGCTCGACATATGGCCAAGGGACCGTTTCCCCTTATGAGGTTTCGCGAACGGAAGTCGTCGGGTGTCCCTCGGCGGTTCATCAGGTGTCTGTCCCATGCGGAAGTTTCCCATGAGCGGGGTTGCTTTCGTAACGACCAATTCGTCGACACTTGGTAAATTGGCTTGGGGGTCCGCAGTGGGTAGCGGCCCCAGGCCGATCGCAGCGCCGTGACGAGACAAAGCAACTGGTGCGTTAAAGCCCTTTAGAGGCTAGGGCGTGATGGTCGGAACGCACTTCGGCCACCCCCGTGGGCGTCTAACGGCGCGAGCTCATTTTTTTATACACTCGAATTACCTATCTTAACAACGAACTTTTTAAGAAATGCGGTCGTTAAATCACTTACGAAACTTCTTCCTAGGTCTGTCTGTATTTTTCTTGGAAATCCTAATCTGCTAAATATCAACATAAGGGCTTCAATAATAGTCTCAGACTTTATATCGGACACCGGTATGGCCTCAGGATATTTCGAGGCCAAACAGACTACCGTAACCATAGATTTATTCCCTTTGTTTGTAAGGGGCAGACCAGATCACATGATAACTTAGAAAATATCTCCCCCACTATCGGCACAAGTTTAAGCGGCGCCTTCTTTTTTCTCCAACTTTCCCTATCCTTTGACACGGGTCACATGTTTTGACAAATTCTTCAATTTCTTTGATAATATAACGTAACACTTTATCCTTAGTTTTTGTTTCCCCTAAGTGAGACGAAATTCCCTCGTGGCACGCGCCTAAAAGATCCACGCAATATTTTAACGGAACAACCAATTACATTCTCTCATTTTCGTGATTGTCCCTCGTGCTTCTCATTATAAGGAATTTCTTATATCATAATGGGACTTCTTAACTTTCGTCGTTTCTCTAATCTCTTTAAGAGATGGATCTAAATCTTGTTCTGTTTTGAATTCATCCCTTCCTATTTTGGCTAAGTTCGTATATCCGTCTTCTTGCAACAAAGGCAGTAATCCCTTTTCTATGCTGTCTAATTCTAACTGACATTCCAAATTTTCTCCCTCTATTTCCGAAGTCACTGCTTCTTTTTTATCGCTTTCGAGTGAATTTCCCCCTCTTCCTCAGAGCCAATATTTTGTTTGCTTTCCGGATCTAAAGATTGATCAAAATTACTTCTTGTTTGAGCTCGCGTCAATACTGCATTTACTAATTTAGGCTGTTCTTTTACTCGCTCTAATAACTTTTGCGTTTCGTTCCCTAACAAATAGTATTGTATATCTGACTCTCCACTGGTCACCCCTGCTTTCGTCTCAATCATCCCCACACCTTTAATCTCTAAAAGAAACATCTGCTATAGACAAACAGTACAGTTTACAGTCTAACAGAGTTTTAATCCACACGTGATCTAAATTCAATTTATCCTGACTGACAAAATCATAGGGGACTATGTCGAGGGCGGATCTGCTGTCCCTTAACGCTGTCGTTTCCTTCCCATTCACTAAGATTTTACTCAGGTAGGGAGAAAAAGATTCCTGTAACGTCGGCTGTCTATTTAAATGGCCGACCCTCGCAATATATCTTTCTTTCTTTTTAATTTCCGGACAATCCCCTTTGTAGTGGCCGCTTAATCCGCAACCATAACATTTGATTACGCGTCTTTTTTCGAATGCTCTCTCTTTTTCCTTATTTTCACTCCGTTCTCTCCAATTATAGTTTATCTCCGAACTCCTATTTCCATTCAGCGTATTGTCAAAAGTCTTGGATCTTTCAAATCTCTTATCTAAAGGGAGTTTCGGGTTCCACGTTTTTTTGAAGGGCGTTTAATTGCTTCGTAAGCATCTAAGAGCTTTACTAATTCTTCAGGATCTTTAACTTCTGCCCAATTGTCTATGAAATGTTCGCGCATTTCTGGAGATGCCCTCCTCTTGATCTGATCTGTAACAAGTAGATTTTTCAGTCCCTCAAAATCCGAAATTTTTAAGTATGAAAGCCAACCTTCCAAAAAACTGTTAAGTTCAAATGTTATATCTTTCCAAGCGGAGTTAGGGTTTCTGGGATGCTGACTAAATTTTTGTCGATATGTTTCTGCATTCAAGCGATAACGCTCTAGCAGTTTCTCTTTCACGTGCTGAAAATCATCAATTTTGTGTTCGGGTTCTCTTAAAATTAATTCGGCCATTCCCACGGGTAATAGTGATAGCAAGTTCGTCACCAGTTCATCTGAATTTAAATTACATTTTATTGCTTGTCTCTTGAATAAATTTAGAAACAACGAAATATCTGAATTCTTTTCATCAAAGCGATGCATAATTGTTTTGAGGGGTAACTTATTCGTCCTGTCGGAGATGCTACCAGATGCCGTGCTCCTATCATCTGTCTCTTGTGTTTCTTTCAACCTAGCTAATTCATGTTCACGTTCTTTTTCTTCCTTCTCTGCCAATAATTTATTTTCCCTATCTTTTTCCATATGTTTAATTTCCGCTAATGCAAGCTCTTTATCGAATCCATCTGCCGATTTTATCTTTTTTATAATTTTCGGTACTGTATCAATCTCCTCCAAATTGACCTCAAATTCGTGGGCCAACATTTGTAAATCAGCTTTCCTAAAATATTTTAATTGCGACATTTTTAATGTTTGAAATTTAAAATTATCTTTACCACAATTATAAAACAATGCAACTAAATTTTGCGCTTTTCCTACCAATTGCACTTATACATTTCTGAAATTACACTAAAAAAATATGCATAACAATAATAATTTGGGAACATCCAATATATATGAAAATAAGCAACTTTATCCTATCTTCTAAATTCACCTTTGGCATTTAGGTATAAAATACATACGGGATAAATTTTACAAAAAACAAAAATTCCAAAAGTACAGTAAAAAATTTAAATTGCATAAATCTTATTCAAGTGACTTTTCTTTTAATCACTAGTGGTCTTCTTCTCTGCAGCCACACTTAGAAGATTTTGAAAAACTCAAAAAATAAAATTAATTCTCTTTTCTAATCATGAAATGAGTTTGATATTTTTTTCTATAATGATCTCTCATTTACAGTTTCAGCCAAATTTATTTAATGATGATATTTTTTTTGTAATACTGCACAATGCCTGCATTAATTAAAATATTACGTTAACTTAATCTTAACTATACAATATTTGCCTACTATATAGGTTACAGTTATTTTGGAAATATATCTAATAATACTTTTCATTTCTTTTTCTAACTGCGCAACTTTCAAAATAACTATGCTCTCAAAAACATACAACTCTTTTTTTTCACAAGCTGACTGCACTATCGCTACTAGAACTTTACAAACAATAATACAAAAAAATTTACGCCACTCTGAATAGTAAAAGAGCTTATTTTCATATCAAAGGGTTGATGTCTCTTTCAGGGTGTCTTTTATCTTTCTCCACTCCTCAGATAGGGGTCTTTCTCAGCTTTTCAGGGTGTCTTTCGTCTCGCTCCACTTGTCAGAAAGGGGCCTTTTCCAGCTAACTTTGTCTGTCCATGAGGGAATCTCCTTCTTTCCGTCGCTCTTTCTTCTATGTTGGGTCTTCTCCTGAGGCACTTTGACATACAAAGTCCACTCTTTTTCTTTAGAAACTGTTGTTAATCCTTGCAGATTGATCCCACCGCTGCCACCAGTTGAATGCCTTTTCAACGCTGATCCGAATAAAGATGTTTTTGGTAGCTATTGGAACAATGTGAAGAAAACAATTCTTTGCCTCTAACAGAATTTTTATTGTATAAACAAAAAAAATTCTTTATGGAAGTAAAAAATATGGTATTATAATTTTGAGAATTAAAATGAATAAAAATGAAGGGTCCTCGGCATGATGATTAAGTTCAAAAGAGAAAGTTCGGACACAATGTCAAGGTTCTTAAAATACTTCAATGATGATGGTCAAATTGGATTTCGTAGAGAAATCAGGTAATGTCTCTATAAGTCTTTTTAACACCAATGAACGGCTTGTTGCCGGAATAGCGTATAATCTCGCAGGCACTTGGCGCGCCCTTACTCTCGTCAAGAAATCTGGCACTTCTCTTTCGGGTAACTTTTCTCTGATACTTGGAGTATCACAAATTGAGGTCTGTCACCTCTCAGCGTCTATCTCCGCTGCTAGGAAACTTGGCGTCTCCAGTTCACTCCACAGAGGAACAAAACTTCTCGCTCCTTTTCTCGAACTGATTGTCCAACTCAAAATTATCTCGCTCAGGATTTTCACAGTGGGAGGGGATCTGGTCAGAGGAGGGGCACGCTAGGGCCACTCATCGTTTAGGAACCTCTGGGAAACAGCCGCGCCATTCAAAACTAGTCCGTTATTGGTTTTTCCAAAACAGTGGACATAAGTCGTGTTATATTCGCTTTCTTATAGAGATACTTTTTTCTCACGGGACGGGCAAGTATTAGAGCAAAGTATTTCGTCTTGGGAGATCTAGGCTATCCATCACTGTTCTAGAGCTTCCCTTGATTCGCAAAAGAAGTTCGGCATTTCACACCACTTCAAAATAACACCGACGTGAGAAAATGTGCATGAAATAGTCTTTCTAAAATCTTCTCACAGGAAATCTTGGACCACACGTATAAGCACATAAATGACGAAAATCAATTCTTTACAACAGTGATAAAATATACATATAATACTTGATAAACAAATAAATGTTACCATTTTTTCAAAATCGAGATTAAAATTTTTTGGAATTAAATTGCTTAAAATACAGCAAAAACTCAATGAACAATTTTAATAAATTTCATTTAAAAGAAGTAATTTTAAAGCATCTCCAGAATTTTTGGGGGGTTTTCGTGTATACAGGCTCCAGAAAAAAACGGACAACATCGCTCAAAACACTAAAAAAGTCTTCTTCTAAAATGGAATCGGAAAAATTATAATCCTTTTTTGGATCTTCAGAGTCTGTAGTGAGTGGATCTTCAGAGTCTGTAGTGAGTGGATCTTCAGAGTACTTGTACTTCAAAAGTACTTGTATAACTTCAGGACTAGAGCAAAGCTCTTTAATTGTAATGCACTGTAAAAAAATTGTAAAAAGACAGGCCGATTTTCAATCATACATGTTTTTGGAACAGATGTGTTACACTCACGCTAAAATGTAAACAAAAGATTGGCGACTGTTTGGTTGGCGCGATTTCCAAGACTGCGCCAAACGAATAACTTAATACAATGGCTAGGTTGCCATTAAAGGAAAAAATCCCCTAAATTTGGCGACTTTTTTCTTTTTTTTAACCGATTAATTTTTTTTTTTTTTTTTAGCGTGAGTGTAAAGCATCTAAGCCATGTTTTTTAACAATTTTAACCTGTTAAAAACATCATAGTACATTACGACAACGTTATTCTGTTAGAAAACGTATTTTGAAAGAATGTACTGTCTAGTTTTTTAGATTAAAAAAATATTAATTATGATTTAGAAAAATTGTCTGGCTCTGATGGGGCCTTTCCCCCCCCCCTTCCCCCCTATGCTCACCATTCCGACTCCAATCAAAGTATCAAAGCGCACATCCAGATTGCTCCTACATCTGCATCACTCCACCGCAGCCTGCTGCGAGAGAACTTTTATATTTTTGAATCTTCTGATGCCATCTCCATAGACTGTTCTCATCTAGATGTGAAGTAAACGTGGGCATTACGCCCCACGTAGGCATTCTTCAGTAATCGTCTTTGATCTTTGATCCACAGTTTAACTGTATTTTAACACGAAAAACCTGTCTACGTGAATTTCGCGTATACTCGCAGATACACGTGCATACAGGGAATTTCTTTATGCGGCGACGGAAGTGAGTGAAGTGAAATGCGAGGCGTCGGCCATGTTTGTTGTATGTTTATTTCATGATGAAAGAAATGTTTACAGGTCCGAAAATCGTTTGACAAGTCTTCGCTAAATTTAGTTTTTCAAACTACAACATTCAGATGGATTTTCGAATAATGTAAGTATACATTTTTGTTTATTAAGATAATGTAGTCTTGTTATAAATTATGTACACGTGCTTGCGGATTTCATATCATTTAGAGACAGGGCTTGATCCAAAGTTTCTTTGGGGGGCTATTTTGTGAAAATATAATTTTTTTTGTGAAAAATAATATTTTGTAACCTACACTGTAAAAAATTTCCAACCCTTTTCCGCTTCGTAAAAGATAAATTTCCTTTACGATACGGAAAGCAGTCGATAAAAAAATTATTCCGAATCTCAACGGAAAGTTTTTCTACAGTCATAAAAATAATCTATTTATATCAGATTAGTTTCCGAAGGATGGAATGTAGCATTTGCCAGACTTACTGCGCAGTTTTTCTCTCTGCTGACGTGTGAAAGGTGTTGCGTCACGTGATTGATAACAGAAGAGAATCACGATTTTCAAGGAAGATGCCATTAGCCATGTTAAATGGCTATTGTTAATGGCATTGTTAAATGTTGGACAACTGTTCTACGTAATTCTAACTTCGCAATGGTAAGTACTAAGATTTTTTTATATTTTGGATTTGATATGTATGTATATTTATTTATAGTGCAGGATTATCAAATCGAATAGCATGTTTAAGGAGCCGCGTGGCCTGATAAATAAAATGTGTATTATCTTATTTCTCGCTCACTTTATTTTTTATGAGAAAATATCCCCAAATTAAAAAATATTTTGATGTGCCAGACATTTCTAAGTTAGATATTATCTTGCTGAAAACTTATTTGTTGTAGACTGTTTCTTAAATAGTTTTTTTACTTATTCTAAATTCAATTCCTTGTTTATTTGTTTAATTCTGTAAGAGACCCAGTGTTGAATTCAGGGGTTGGCCCGAAGGGAACGTTGCCCCTCTGGAGCATTGAAATGCCCCCCCCCCCCAAGAAAGATTTTAGATTTTATGCTTTTAATGCTCAAAAAGTACAATTTCCACCTCGGAACTCTATAATGTCCCCCCCCCCCCCCCACACACAATTCCACAGAAATTCCTTCCGGAGAAAAATGTCTGAATTCAACACTGAAGACATCAGTAACATACCTATGATCTTAAAATAAATTCATGATATTTTTCTGTGTTCGATGAAATATCAGAATCATATTGTTTTTTTTTTAGATACTACATTATTATAGAATCAATTTAACATTTTATTATTTGTAGTGTATTAAAATTCAATTGAAAAGGAAGGTCATTTAAATTCTATACTGTTGATTAATAAATTGAGAAATTTATGTTAGGGTGTTATAATGAAATTTATAATGGTATATGGTAAAATAAATTTCAGTAGTCTTTGCATATCAGACAAAATTTTACTTGTAACAAATGTAAAGTTGAATATGCTTAATACCTTGAGGTTGATTTTATCTATATTCATGCTGTAAAAGCTTGCACACAGAAGTTTCAATCTTGGGCAGCAGAGATCAACTGCCCCGCCTTGGATATTCAAATTTAATTGACTAAAATTTATTTTTCTCACATTATCTATAGTATTAAAAACCGTTCGCGTATCTATGTAACCTCAAAAACTCGAAAACCACAGGGCGCAGGGATAGGAAATTTTGCACACGGGTAGCTGGTAGGGGTTCACAAGCCCATGAACGATCGGGGCAAAAAATTCGAAAATTTTAAATAGATTTTTCATAGATTAAATATTAATTAATATCTATCCACAAAGAGATCTCATCAAAAATACGCTTTTTCACAGAGTAATCTTCGGTTGGTTGGTTGTATAAAATCTCCACAGAAGTAATTAAATAAATCAAGGTAGGGATGATTGCAATTCCCAGTCGAGTGTTTAAAATCGATGGATCAGAGATTATATGAGATGTAGACAATCAACTTAATTATTGACCGTTGCCAAATGCTAAAAACTTAATTTTAAAAGATTTTATCGACTTAATGAATGATAATTAGCTGGGTTTAAGGGTTTTTTTACATGACATATATTAGTATGATAGAGATTATTAATACAGAAAACTTTATTTAACAGATTATTTGTTAAATTTTCGGGGGATGGGGAGGGGTGGGGGTTAACGGCTTTTTATTAAATATCACATATATTTTACTTGACCGCGCGCCACCTGGCGGCGGCTTTTTCATTAATTGACCCTCCTTATTAATAAATCCAAATCTACTGCTCTGATTTCAACTGAACTAATAACCAGTTAACAAATTTAATATATTTTTTTTAATTCACCCGTAACGTTAAATCGCTGTTTTATATAGATGATACCGCTATTTTAGAATAACAATTTTCATAAAAATTAAATTTATGTTCCTAATAAAAGTACAGAGCCAGTATTCAGTTATGCATACCAACAGTCAAAGTTAGTGATTTGTTGTTGAGCACTTGACTGCGCGCCTCCCTCAAGGTTTTTTCTCTAACTGTGCTTTATTTCCAGAACTCAGGTAATTATGTGCAGAACTTCTCCAAACCAGTTCCATTTTGCTAAATTATCATAAAAATCAGCATTCATAGCTTCAGGGTGTACTTCTCGAAAACAGTTTACTGTATTTCCGAATAACAGTCTAAGCCAAATTTCAAATTAAGTTCCTAGCATAACCAAATGAATCAATCTTTAAAGATGCATATAGTGGCTCTTTTAATTTATCATTTGCTGAAAGGCACTTGAACAGCCGCTCCCCCGGCCCCTCCCTCAATGCTTTTTGTCTAATTGTACCCTGTTTCCATATCTCAGCAACTAATTTTCCGATTTCAGTGCAACTGATTCCAAACATCATATTTAACTTAATAATCAACGTCTATATCATTAAAATAAATTTGTGAGTAGCGGGTACCCCTATTTCCGAATAACAGTCTAAGACAAATTTCTAATTAAGTTCCTAGCTTAACCAAACGAACGAATTTTTAAAGATGCATAGTGGTCCTCCTAATTAGTAATTTACTGAAGTGAACTTAAACATTCGCTCCTTCCCGGCACCTCCTTCAAGGGTTTTTTTTTCTCTAACTATGCCCCGTTTCCATAACTCAGCAACTATCTTTCCGATTTCAACCCAACTGATTTTAAACATTATAATTAAATTAATAGTCACCCTCTATAGCATTGAAGTAAATTTATGAGTAGTAGTTACCACTATTTCCGAATTATAGTTTAAGCCAAATTTGTAATTAAGTTCATAGCTTAACCAAACGAACACATTTTTAAAGATGCACAGTGGTCCTCCTAATTAGTCATTTTCTGAAGGACACTTGAACATCCCCTCCTTCCGGCGCCCCCCTCAAGGTTATTTTCTCTAACTGGGCCTAATTTCAATAACTCGGCTAATAATGTTCCCATCTTCTCCAAACCACTTTTGTAGCCCGTCTACTATTACGATGCCTTAAGCAACGGGAGCCTGTGTCAGATGTTCGTTCGTAAAGAGGTTTGTTTAGAACAGAATGCTCCCCCGGTGGTGGAAGGTGGAAATAAAAGATTTTCCGGAGCGTAGATTCTGTCCTCTTTCGCCGAACAAATTCCCCAGATACCCTGTTGTTTCCTCTGACAGCCCCTACGACCGAATGGAGATGACAGGGAAGGAAGTTAAAACGTGTTTGAAGAAACGCGAAAAACTGAACTTCAAAAATGGGACATTTCCGAACCCTTTTCAGAAAAAATATCTTCCCCTCAAAAACGATTAGGCCACTAATTACAAGATTTCGTCCAAAGATGTTCGGTAAAGTCCGGACTCGCGGAAGCAGTAATACGTCTCTATCAATCAAATACTTCCGGTAGGAAAATACCTGACGAAAGTTCTTGAGAGAGACTCTTTTTTTTATCCTAAAAAAAAACCAAGCTGGCCATTTTGATTCGCCTCTAAACTGATTCCGTCGGGTCGCTCCAAACTTCCTCCAAAACTGTAATCGATTAGTTGAATAATTGTCATTAGGGGGTAACTTTACTTGATACGTATAATGTTTCAAATCACCGAAGTACCAATCTATCTTTCTCCGCTTATATATTCAATCTATATTCTCACATTACCTTTTTTCCTGTTGAAAATTTTTCGGAAGCATCTTTTACGTTTTTATTGTTTTTGAAATAAAATACAATTCAGATTTTTAAACATTTTTATTACATATACATATAAATATTTATCACATATATACGTATCCACATATGTCAATACATATCCGTTCCGTAGTCTTTTATTTATTCATTTATTTATGTATTTTTTTTAATTATTAAATGCTTAAAATTGCAGCCATAACTATATGCGAATGATTTGGAATCAAACAGCGATTTTAAGTTATTGATGAATTTATTACATATTGAGTTATAATTGATTGAAAATAGACTTTGACACTATTTTATCGAAGGTAATTTCTTGTCTTTATAGAGGAAAAATATATACTGGATTTCTTGATATCCAAATAAGAATTTCGACTAATTTCGTAAATTTACGAATAAATATAACTTCTTTGATTGTATTAAGGTGTTTTACAAATAATTTATTATTTTTGGAGAATCGTAAAACTGGATTAAAAAAAAGGAAACTTCTTCAAACATTTTCTCCCCCCCCCCTCAAATGAAAAGAAACGGTAAATAAAATTCAGCGGTTTGGATTAGAATTCTCAACTGCGTCGGGTTAACCGCACCTCACCGAACTCGTGGTTCGGGTCGGGTTGTCGCTACATATTTTCGTCGCGGGTTGGATCCATTGACTAGAAATATAAATAATAAATAAATAATAAAATAATAAATAAATTATATTTCTAGTCAATGGTTGGATCCGGGTTTGGGTTGACTTTCATTGTTTCGAGTTCGGGCCTTTTTCGGATTTTGACTCTTGCGAGTTGGGTTCGGGTTGACGAGATTTTTCAAAGTAATTTTCACGATATTTTTTCAGGTTAAAAATCTATATACAATAAGACCTCCATAATGGAAACTCCCGAAAAGCGGACACCTTTTATTCAACGAATACTTTTTCAATTCCTAAATACTCGTACGCTTAAATATATCTCTGATTAGTGGGCACTTCCTAATCTACACACACATGTGCGAGTGTATGTGTGCATAAATTATCACAAATACGATACATGTATTTTTGTTTGTTTGATAGACGAATTGTTGGTAATAATTTTCATATTCCGAGAAGAATAAATGGTTCTTAAAGAAGGAATAATTTGTGATCACATTTTTTTTATAAAGTACTCTCGTGCAGTAAATTAAATATATGCTTATTCAGATTGAAATAGGTATTTATTTTCATCTGAAACATAATTCTGCTGAAACTTTTTGTGAAAAGCCCAACAATCCAACTTGCAAAAAAACTTACTATGACACGCAAGAATTATTCTTGGGTGAAACCTACCCACAGAAAGAAAATTAAAGTCATCCTGACCCGAAAAAGAAAGTTAGGGATAACCCGACACGATGCAGAACTCTATTCAACGATGCCGAAGTTTCTATTCAGAGGTTTTACTATAATTGAATATTAAAAATATAGATTAGTCCATTTTATTGTATAAAACATAAAATTGGTATTAGAGATATAATTGTAGATTACTTTTCATTGCATTAAAACATGATTTACTTTCATTTTATGTCGGGCTCGGGTCGGATTGCCGGTTGAAGTATTTCGTGTTTGGGTCGGGTACGACCCGAATCTCCCCCCCCCCCCCAAATTTTGCGAATTATTGAACATAGGAATCTTCACGATCTTCTGATTACATTTTTATGACTTTAATATTCTATAAAATAAGTCATATGCACCTAAATATGCTGAAATTTAAACTTATTTCATACTAATGCTTTCTACGTTGGGCTTTCTTTTAATACACATTTATTTTACATGACAAAATTAAGCATTAATACAATTATATATTTTTAGTCATTATTTTTTAGGAAACCTTGATGTCTCAAGCAAGCCTGATTTTCCCTTATTTTCCTCTTTCGTTCAAGATAATGGGATTTGTTGTGTTAAAGAGCCTTTAAATATATCTTATTATTATTTTACTAAGAAGTAAATATTTACATTCAACAGAATTTTTATTTAAAATTTTAAAAAAAGATATAAACGTTTTTTTATTAAGCAATCTCTTGTTGCGAATTTATTTATACAAACTCCCACCAATAATAGATTTTGGATACATTGACCACGCAGTAACTTTTTAAAGCGAAAATCAGTTCACTGAACATGTTAATATTTTCTTCTTGACCTAAACAATACTTTAAAATTATAAACTAATTCTTCTTCAAGACAGTATCACCCGATTGGCTAACTATTTTGTATAAATCTCAGTATCTGAACTTAATTTTTAAAAAAAATTGCGATTTTTTTTTTTTTTTTTTTTTTTTTTTTTTTTTTTTTTTTTTTTTTTTAAAGACAACTGTAAGTCAACATTTTTGGCCTTTAAATTCAGTAAGTAACAAAAAAAAATACACTGGTGTTACTAAAATGCTGTAACTGGCACCCAATTTTTGAATATCATTTTATTCAATTTCATATCTTGCGTATTCTTTTTCGAATTGTTAAAGGATAATCTACCCAATCGAGAAAATTTTCTTTTAATATGACCAAATACTTTAAGAGCATCTTATGTTACTAATTGCTGTAAATAATCCCATTAAAAAAAGGGAAAAAAAAGGAGAGAGAAAACATTTTATGCTAAATGTTGAATATTTTTTATCTATATTATTTTCTGTCAGTTGTATCATGTTGTGTGCATATGTTTATACGCGTTGACAATGTTTTAAGATAACTCTTTGAACCTGATAGGTTCATTAATGCATGTTAAATTTCATACTATAATATACATACAAGCATGACCTTAGACTTACTATATATAGTGTTGGTTGTAGAAAAAAGATTATTTTAACCCTAAAAATGGAAAATTAAATTACAAAAAAGGGGAGAAACATTGTATAAGAATTGTTCTTTTTTTTTAAAAAAAAGGGGGGGGGGGAGGAACCAGTTGATTTAAACCACGGTTGATTTAACACAATACTTGTATCGAGCATAATAATTAGCAGCATATGAATTAAAATACAAATGTTATGCTGGATTATGATTATATTGAAAAATTACTCTTTGCAATACTATTAGTATGGGCGAAACAATTTTGGTAATACCATATTTATGCAGCGATATATCAATGATATGTTATTAAAAGATGAAAATTTCTCTTTATTTTAATGATAATTTATAAGTATGAATGAATCGAATTAGTAAAGTAATAAAATTTCAAGATTTTAATCTTATCATATACGATGATTCCTTGAAATAAAACGTGTGATTAAAATAAAAATGTTCCATTTAAAACAAATATCTTCAGATCAAAATTTGTGTGTATTTCTAAATATTAAACTGATTAAAAAGTGCTCGCATTATATGAGAAATACAGTTTGAGTTTTATTTAGACGTAATTAGTACAAAACTGTTTCGTGCCATTTTCTGAGTGCGCTGTACCAATTTACTATTAGACAATTCTAATTTTCATTCACTTGATATTTTTCTTTCTCTGAAATGCGAATTAGAAAGTTTCTATAACACTTAAGGTGGTTTTTTAAATATTTTCCCTCACTCAGTAACTCAAAATATATATTCACCGACTCATTTTATACATAAATGTAAGGAATTTTCAGGCATGACTATTGGGGTAATTTGAAATCGAACAGTATTTTACATTTTCTATAATTGTATATCATATTGAGTTCTAATTAATTGCTGTCTCAAAACAACATTTCCCGGGTTGTAGAATCCAGAAACTCGGCTTAAAACGCCAATTTGGACGGCATATTCTGAATGGTATTTTGTCTTTATAAAAATATGAAAAATGCTTTCCGATTCCTCAGTCCATGAAGAAGAATAACTGCTTATTTTGTGCATGAACAATAACTTTGTGAATATGTCAGAAAGAAGCCAGTTTGGATTTCAATGCTTCAGTAATTTATATATTTTTTTAAATAATTTGTTTCTTATAAAATATGTTTTCTCCCTCTCCTCTCTTTTAATAACCTTAGAAAAGGGAAAATATTGCAATAAAATATTGAAGAGACTTATCTAGCTTCATGAGAAATTAAATACAGACAAGTTCTAGAAGATACAAAACAAGTTCTAGAAATTGCCATTTTTCGTGCCAAAACGGGCACTGGACATTGGATATGGCTAGTATTATGTGGTACCACTAGTTTAATTACTGTAATTTTCGTTCATTTTTCTGGATGTTGTGTTTCAAATAATGCGAGGCTAATTTCATATTTTTAGTACAATATTTTCACTGCTATTAACAGTTTAATAGACTTTTATCCAATTACTTTTTTCCAATAAAATTGCTAAACATTTTTCTGTAAATTTCCTATATATATATATATATAAGAGGTATGAGTTTAGTAATTCGGAAACTTTTTCCTTATTCATTTTCTACATTATTTATATTTACGGTAATGGTTGCAAAATAAAATTTCGTCAGCAACTGCGCATTTATTTTCCATTGTAGAATTAAAAAATCATTGGCCACCGGTCAATTTCTGACGAACCCCCCTATACGTAGGTAGATGATAGATATCATTTAGATAGGACATCACGATTTGCTTCGAAATTGTGTACTTTTAATTTATTTTATGCCGTGTCTTATTGTTATGTGATATAATATAAATGATAAATTTTACTAAAATGTTTACTTGAAAATAAGCACTAATTTAAACTTCTCACAAGGTAGATACTCATAATAAAAACTGCTATTTAAAATATATATATATATCGTTAATTATCTTATTAGTTATGTATAAAATCTTCACTTAGCTTCAAAATAATCATTTCATAAATATAGTACATATCAAATAGACAGAAAATCAGACAGAATGTATTTATTTCGAAAAACAAAACAGGACTAGTCAACCAAATGTATTAAATAGGATATTGAATTAATATAATTATGTAAATCAATGGTGCCATTTATCAAACTACGTTTTAAACTTGCAATCTTTTCATTTAATTCTCTGTATTTAGTTTTCGATGCTGGTGCTCTTGAGCTCCCTACTCTGAGCATTCGCATAGTTGCCTCTTTCTCTTCTTGCACATCCTTTATTAAATAATTTCTTAATTATGATATGTATCGAATCCGTTTGAAATTATTATTACTTCTAGGAGAAGGGCCGAAAATTTATGTATGACAGATTTTTGATATAATTAAAAATGGCCCCAAGGCGGGGGGGTAAGGGTGTGTTTTAGAACAAAAAAATTTATAACTTCGTCAATTCCCAACATATCAAATCCGCTTAAATTTATTATAAATCCTCTTAATATTATCTAAAACTTTTATATTGACAAGTTTTTATATGACCAACCCTTATAGCAAAATAAAATTAGAAACAAAAAAAAAATTGTCGGCTCCGCCTGCAAACAAGTTATTTTTCGAAGTAGGCGGTTCCAACTCCCGCATCTTTTTGAAACTGATACATAAAATCAAGGGTCATAAAATCTCGGTCAAGTTCGTTAATGGGCAAAATCGAACCAAGGGGGAGGCTTTTTGCGAAAACAGAAAAAACCCCATAATTTCTTAATTATGATACGTATCGAATCCGTTTGAAGTTATTATTACTTCTAGGAGAAGGGCCGAAAATTTATGTATGGCAGATTTTTGATATAATTAAAAATGGCTCCAAGGGTGGGGGCGCGAGGGGGGGTTTAGAAGAAAAAAATTGATAACTTTGTCAATTCCCAAGACTTCAAATCCGCTTAAATTTATAATATAAATCCTCTTAATATTATCTAAAACTTTTATATTGACAAGTTTTTTATAGAACCAACTCTTATAGAAAAAAAAAAAAAAAAAAAAAAAAAAAAAAATCCTTCGCCTGCAAACAAGTTAGGTTTCGAAGTAGGCGGTTCCAACTGCCGCATCATGGCAAAAAGGTCATTTGCTCCGCAATTCCCAACAAACAGGCGCCCCACGGTCTGCGTCTTCGAAATCTACCTGTGCCTGTAGGCCAAGCCGTCAGGGATTTTTTTTAATAATTACGTGTAAATACATTTTTTATTTGAGAGGAAATATAATTCTTTGCGCAGTTTTACAAATTGGTAACAGCATAAAAAAAATAACCTTTTCTAAATATGAAAAAAAAAATATTGAAATAATGAAAATTTGAATAAAAAATTGAAAAAAAAAAGAGCTCTAAAGAATTAAATTAAAAAAATAAGCGCAGTTTGCACACAGCTACACGACATTTTCAAAACTGATCAAAAAGTACTCAAATCTGATAGTCAAAATAGCTTTGAATCAAAATGACTCAAGTTTGAAACATGTATATACTCATTTCTGTAAAAATGCACACACTTAAGAATAAAACATAATGTACTTATATTTGAGTATGTCCATCTTTCAAAAATGAATATAAATTGACATCTATGTCTTTAGTTTTTAATATTTCCATGTTTCAAAAATGTGTTTCAACTGATTCTAATCATTTTTGAGTATGTCCATGTTTCAAAAATGATTATGAGTATAAACTGACCTCTATGTTTTCAGTTTTGAATATGTCCAGGTTTAAATATTCTGAGAATTTCTGGTATTTCAGAATTGAAATCATTGGGTCGTCCTATTTGAAACAAAAAGTTTCATAACAAAATGAAAACATCGATTTGCTCAGATTTGAAAGTGTCATTTTTCTCAGTGTAGCTTGAGAAGTATATCCCTACAAAAAAAAAAAAAAAAAAAAAAAAAAAAAATTATGCATTGTTTTGTTCTTAAATTTTTTTTTAATGGAACGATTCTGGCCGACTTTAATATTAAAAATCTCTTTAAATAATTCTTCGATTTAAAAACTGTCTATTTCAGCGTGTTTATCAAAGATTTCTCTATAATAATGCTATATAATTATTGTTAGTATAATTATTATTAGTAGTAGTAGTATAATTATTATTGTAGTTATCATTATTATTATTATCATCAATGCATTAAATATGCGAGATAAAATATTTCTTAATTATTTTAGCAAAGAAGATTGTTGCAAATTCATCATTAATTGTCAGAAAACTATACCAATTTTTGACTTTTCTTTCAGACGCATATAAAATACAAACATTAAAATTAAAAAAAATTGTACTTACATAAAATAAATATGTTTTTAACGTAAAAAGACCACTTTCCTCTTTGCTGAAGAAATACAATTTCATGTAATTTTCCAAGTTGAACTGATAAGAAAGATAATCAACAAGAAAGGATTTATCTTAATGGTTTAGTTTATTGCTTTTCTTACTTAATGGTTTGAGAAGTGTCATCTTGAAATTAATAGTCACCTCGAACATCTTTGGACGAAATCTTGTAATTAGTGGCCTAATCGTTTTTGAGGGGAAGATATTTTTTCTGAAAAGGGTTCGGAAATGTCCCATTTTTGAAGTTCAGTTTTTCGTGTTTCTTCAAACACGTTTTATTTTGCTTCCCTGTCATCTCCATTCGCTCGTAGGGGCTGTCAGAGGAAACAACAGGGTACCTGGGGAATTCGTTCGGCGAAAGAGGACATAATCAAGATGTTCGAGGTGACTATTAATTTCAAGATGACACTTCTCTAACCATTAAGTAAGAAAAGCAATAAACTAAACCATTAAGATAAATCCTTTCTTGTTGATTATCTTTCTTGTCAGTTCAGCTTGGAAAATTACATGAAATTATATTTCTTCAGCAAAGTGGTCTTTTTACGTTAAAAACACACTTATTTTATATAGGTAGAAATTTTTTTAATTTTAATGCTTGTATTTTATATGTGTCTGAAAGAGAAGTCAAAAATTGGTATAGTTTTCTGACTATTAATGATGAATTTGCAACAATCTTCTTTGCTAAAATAATTAAGAAATGTTTTATCTCGCATGTTTAATGCATTGATGAAAATAATAATAATAATAACTATAATAATAATAATTATACTACTAATAATAATAATTATACTAACAATAATTATATAGCATTATTATAGAGAAATCTCTGATAAACACGCTGAAATAGACAACTTTTAAATCGAAGAATTATTTAAAGAGATTTTTAATATTAAAGTCGGCCAGAATCGTTCCATTAAAAAAGTTTTTTGGGAACAAAACAATGCATAAAAAAATATTTTATTTTTATCTTTATTTTTTTGTAGGGATATACTTCTCAAGCTACACTGAGAAAAATGACACTTTCAAATCTGAGCAAATCGATGTTTTCATTTTGTTATGAAACTTTTTGTTTCAAATAGGACGACCCAATGATTTCAATTCTGAAATACTTTCTCAGAATATTTAAATATGGACATATTCAAAACTGAAAACATAGAGGTCAGTTTATGCTCATTTTTGAAACATGGACATACTCAAAAATGATTAGAATCAGTTCAAACACATTTTTGAAACATGGAAATATTAAAAACTAAAGACATAGATGTCAATTTATATTCATTTTTGAAAGATGGACATACTCAAATATGAGTACATTATGTTTTATTCTTAAGTGTGTGCATGTTTACAGAAATGAGTATATACATGTTTCAAACTTGAGTCATTTTGATTCAAAGCTATTTTGACTATGTAACATACTCAGATTTGAGTACTTTTTGCTCAGTTTTGAAAACGTCGTTTTTAGAGTGTAGCTGTGTGCAAACTGCGCTTATTTTTTAAATTCTTTAGAGCTCTTTTTTTTTTAATTTTTTATTCAAATTTTCATTATTTCAAGATATTTTTTTTTTTCATATTTAGAAAAGGTCTTTTTTTTATGTTGTTGCCAATTTGTAAAACTGTGCAAAGAATTAAATTTCCTCTCAAATAAAAAATGTATTTACACGTAATTATTAAAAAAAGAAAGGAAACTTTAAACTAATAATAAAATGATCACGTATAAAAAGCAAGAAATATGGAAAACGTCATACAAATTGCATTTACACGTGAATATTAAAAAAAGTAAGAAAATCTCAAAATAATTAAATTATTACGCGCGAATCGCATTTAACGGGGACAATTACGTCATATGTAAAGTACCGAAATATTGAATATCGTCATATGAAAAATGCCTAAAATAATTAAATTATTGCGCGCGAAAAACTTTTAATGGTGAAAATTATTTCATATTTAAAATTTTCATATACTGATATTCCCAAACATTTAAATTAAATAATATATTTACACGCGAATCTTAAAAGAAAAGAAGTAAAAAAAACATTAATTAGATTTTTGCACGCGAAACACACTTAATGGTGAAAATTACATCATATATTTAAAACGAGTTTCTTATGGACATTATTAATGTGATGTTTACATTGCAAATCACATGGTATACAAGCGCGACTCACGTAATACAAGGGGTTACTTACAATGTATGTAAAATGTATGTACAAGGTATTACGTGCAATGTATGTAAAAGGTATGTACAAGGTATTACGTACAATGTACTACATAATACAATGTATTACGTAGGTTTTTTCTACAAGCAGCGCGGCTAGCAAATTTGTTTATATATTTCATCACTTGATGCAGCCTAAATAGAAATAAATGCATGCGCAAAATACTTTCGATTTATTTTATACCAATTACTATTCGATAAATACATATTAGAAAATTTGCACATACTTATTAATTAAAATAAGCAATTTACGTTTTAATAATAGCATGGAAATATTAGTGTAAGTGCGATTATAGTTATGTTATCAATGTTACAGTTGAAATATATGTTATCATATTCTGTGAAATATATTAATGTCTAAAGATCATATGCAGGACTGCACCAAACATTTCGAATGCATTACAGTCGAAAATTGTTGGAAGTCAATTTTAAACTGTGTTATGCACTTTTAATTTTATCGTTGAATTAAGTTTTAGCATACCATAACGTTCTACATAAAAACATAATGGTTGCATAAATAAATTCGAATACCGTACTGCCTATGGGTGGTAATAGTTAAAATATATTTTTCAACTGAATTAAAAATCTTCCGGGACGGGCCGCATGATTTTTCTTTGTCTTTTTGTTACAGCATCCTGCGTAGACTGAAAAAATAAAATATAAATAAAAATAAATCGTTCAATCTGTTATTTAAATATATTTATTCATATACTATATACTTATTATTTATAAATAAATATTTATGTAAAAATCAATTTTATTCTGTTAAGTGGCTAATTTTACTAGAAAGCAAATATGACGTAATTTCTTTCATTTGACTTGTTTCATGTATAAATGCTTTTTTCTTTTAAAAGTAATTTATATAAACGGCACGTACTGTACAATATTTTAAATACCTTAATGATTTTCGTACTCTTTACTATTTTTCAACTGTCGGAGTAGTTAGAATTTTTCTGTTAAACATCTGGTCGATAGCTACAAACAGGTGTGACATATGGCACTTCTGAAACCATTTAGAATGTGAAGGAGGAGCTGTTTTTTTTTTTTCATTAATTATACTTAATACTCACAAACTGATAAAAATCCTTGAAATTCTCCTTTTTCAGTATACCCAAAATGCTTACAGTCAGTTATTCCACTGTAATCCTCAAGTGCAGTACGCCTTTCTTATAAAAAGAATGTCTGAAATTAGTTATATGAATAGTGAGCGTGGAGGTTTACTATTAATTTATGAAAATTTTCTCTTTCGAATAAGTAAAAAAAAAACAAAATAAGCAATATTTAACAATTTTATTGGAAAAAAGTAATTGGATAAAAGTCTATTAAACTGTTAATAGCAGTGAAAATATTGTACTAAAAATATGAAATTAGCCTCGCATTATTTAAAACACAACATCCAGAAAAATGCACGAAAAGTACAGTAATTAAACTAGTGGTACCACATAATACTAGCCATATTCAATGTCCAGTGCACGTTCCTGCTGTTTAGGCACGAAAAATAGCAATTTCTAGAACTTGTCTTGTATCTTCTAGAACTTGTCTGTATTTAATTTCTCATGAAGCTAGATAAGCCTCTTCAATATTTTCACTTTTCTAAGGTTATTAAAAGAGAGGAGAGAGAGAAAACATATTTTATAGGAAACAAATTATTTAAAAAAAAATTAAAAATTACTGAAGCATTGAAATTCAAACTGGCTTCTTTCTGACATATTCACAAAGTTATTGTTCATGCACAAAAGAAGCAGTTATTCTTCTTCATGGACTAAGGAATCGGAAAGCATTTTTCATTTTTTTGTAAAGAAAAAATACCATTCAGAATATGCCGTCCAAATTGGCGTTTTAAGCCGAGTTTCTGGATTCTAACACCCGGGAAATGTTGTTTTGAGACAGCAATTAATTAGAACTCAATATGATATACAATTATAGAAAATGTAAAATACTGTTCGATTTCAAATTACCCCAATAGTCATGCCTGAAAATTCCTTACATTTATGCATAAAATGAGTCGGTGAATATATGTTTTGAGTTACTGAGTGAGGGAAAATATTTAAAAAACCACCTTAAGTGTTATAGAAACTTTCTAATTCGCATTTCAGAGAAAGAAAAATATCAAGTGAATGAAAATTAGAATTGTCTAATAGTAAATTGGTACAGCGCACTCAGAAAATGGCACGAAACAGTTTTGTACTAATTACGTCTAAATAAAACTCAAACTGTATTTCTCATATAATGCGAGCACTTTTTTAATCAGTTTAATATTTAGAAATACACACAAATTGTGATCTGAAGATATTTGTTTTAAATGGAACATTTTTATTTTAATCACACGTTTTATTTCAAGGAATCATCGTATATGATAAGATTAAAATCTTGAAATTTTATTACTTTACTAATTCGATTCATTCATACTTATAAATTATCATTAAAATAAAGAGAAATTTTCATCTTTTAATAACATATCATTGATATATCGCTGCATAAATATGGTGTTATCAAAATTGTTTCGCCCATACTAATAGTATTGCAAAGAGTAATTTTTCAATATAATCATAATCCAGCATAACATTTGTATTTTAATTCATATGCTTCTAATTATTATGCTCGATACAAGTATTGTGTTAAATCAACCGTGGTTTAAATCAACTGGTTCCTCCCCCCCCCTTTTTTTTTAAAAAAAAAAGAACAATTCTTATACAATGTTTCTCCCCTTTTTTGTAATTTAATTTTCCATTTTTAGGGTTAAAATAATCTTTTTTCTACAACTAACACTATATATAGTAAGTCTAAGGTCATGCTTGTATGTATATTAGTATGAAATTTAACATGCATTAATGAACCTATCGAGTTCCCTAAAGAGTTATCTTAAAACATTGTCAACGCGTATAAACATATGCACACTACATGATACAACTGACAGAAAATAATATAGATAAAAAATATTCAACATTTAGCATAAAATGTTTTTTCTCTTTTTTCCCCCCTTTTTTAATGGGATTATTTACAGCAATTAGTAACATAAGAGGCTCTTAAAGTATTTGGTCATATTAAAAGAAAATTTTCTCGATTGGGAAGATTATCCTTTAACAATTCGAAAAAGAATACGCAAGATATGAAATTGAATAAAATGATATTCAAAAATTGGGTGCCAGTTACAGCATTTTAGTAACACCAGTGTATCTTTTTTGTTACTTACTGAATTTAAAGGCCAAAAATGTTGACTTACAGTTGTCTTTAAAAAAACAAAAAAAAAAATCGCAAATTTTTTTTTAATTAAGCTCAGATACTGAGATTTATACAAAATAGTTAGCCAATCGGGTGATACTGTCTTGAAGAAGAATTAGTTTATAATTTTAAAGTATTGTTTAGGTCAAGAAGAAAATATTAACATGTTCAGTGAACTGATTTTCGCTTTAAAAAGTTACTGCCTGGTCAATGTATCCAAAATCTATTATTGGTGGGAGTTTGTATAAATAAAATCGCAACAAGAGATTGCTTAATAAAAAAACGTTTATATCTTTTTTTTTAAATTTTAAATAAAAATTCTGTTGAATGTAAATATTTACTTCTAAGTAAAATAATAATAAGATATATTAAAAGGCTCTTTAACACAACAAATCCCATTATCTTGAACGAAAGAGGAAAATAAGGGAAAATCAGGCTTGCTTGAGACATCAAGGTTTCCTAAAAAATAATGACTAAAAATATATAATTGTATTAATGCTTAATTTTGTCATGTAAAATAAATGTGTATTACAAGAAAGCACAACGTAGAAAATATTAGTATGAAATAAGTTTAAATTTCAGCATATTTAGGTGCATATGACTTATTTGATAGAATATTAAAGTCATAAAAATGTAATCAGAAGATCGTGAAGATTCCTATGTTCAATAATCCGCAAAATTTGGGGGGGGGGGGAGATATGAGTCGTACTCGACCCAAACACGAAATACTTCAACCGACAATCCGACCCGAACCCGACATAAAATGAAAGTAAATCATATTTTAATGCAATGAAAAGTAATCAACAATTATATCTCTAATACCAATTTTATGTTTTATACAATAAAATGGACTAATCTATATTTTTAATATTCAATTATAGTAAAACCTCTGAATAGAAACTTCGGCATCGTTGAATAAAGTTCTGCATCGTGCCGGGTTATCCCTAACTTTCTTTTTCGGATCAGGATGACTTTAATTTTCTTTCTGTGGGTAGGTTTCACCCAAGAATAATTCTTGCGTGTCATAGTAAGTTTTTTTGCAAGTTGGATTGTTGGGCTTTTCACAAAAAGTTTCAGCAGAATTATGTTTCAGATGAAAATAAATACCTATTTCAATCTGAATAAGCATATATTTAATTTACTGCATGAGAGTACTTTATAAAAAAAATGTGATCACAAATTAGTCCTTCTTTAAGAACCATTTATTCTTCTCGGAATATGAAAATTATTACCAACAATTCGTCTATCAAACAAACAAAAATACATGTATCGTATTTGTGATAATTTATGCACACATACACTCGCACATGTGTGTGTAGATTAGGAAGTGCCCACTAATCAGAGATATATTTAAGCGTACGAGTATTTAGGAATTGAAAAAGTATTCGTTGAATAAAGATGTCCGCTTTTCGGGAGTTTCCATTATGGAGGTCTTATTGTATATAGATTTTTAACCTGAAAAAATATTGTGAAAATTACTTTGAAAAATCTCGTCAACCCGAACCCAACTCGCAAGAGTCAAAATCCGAAAAAAGCCCGAACTCGAAACAATGAAATTCAACCCAAACCCGGACACAACCCGCGACGAAAATATGTAGGGACAACCCGACCCGAACCGCGAGTTCGGTCAGGTGCGGGTAACCCGACGCAGTTGAGAATTCTAATCCAAACCGCTGAATTTTATTTACTGTTTCTTTTCATTTGAGGGGGGGGGGGGGAGGAGAAAATGTTTGAAGAATTTTTCTTTTTTTTTTTAATCCAGTTTTACGATTCTCCAAAAATAATAAATTATTTGTAAAACACCTTAATACAATCAAAGAAGTTATATTTATTCGTAAATTTACGAAATTAGTAGAAATTCTTATTTGGATATCAAGAAATCCAGTATATATTTTTTCTGTATAAAGACAAGAAATTACCTTCGATAAAATAGTGTCAAAGTCTATTTTCAATCGATTATAACTCAATATGTAATAAATTCATCAATAACTTCGCTGTTTGATTCCAAATCATTCGCATATAGTTATGGCTGCAATTTTAAGCATTTAATAATAAAAAAATACATAAATAAATGAATAAATAAAAAACTACGGAACGGATATGTATTCACATATGTGAGTACGTATATATGTGATAAATATTTATATGTATATGTAATAAAAAATGTTTAAAAATCTGAATTGTATTTTATTTCAAAAACAATAAAAACGTAAAAGATGCTTCCGAAAAATTTTCAACAGGAAAAAAGGTAATGTGAGAATATAGATTGAATATATACGCGGAGAAAGAAAGATTGGTACTTCGGTGATTTGAATCATTATACGTATCAAGTAAAGTTACCCCCTAATGACAATTATTCAACTAATCGATTACAGTTTTGGAGGATGTTTGGAGCGTCCCGACGGAATCAGTTTAGAGGAGAACCAAAATGGCCAGCTTGGTTTTTTTGTTAGGATAAAAAAAAGAGTCTCTTTCAAGAACTTTCGTCAGGTATTTTCTTACCGGAAGTATTTGATTGATAGAGACGAATTACTGCTTCGGCGAGTCCGGACTTTACCGTACGAGCATGCCCGGTACACGGTGCCAAAGCCATCGGAGATCCGGGACAGAGTTTCGTTTTTTAAGAGATTTAAGTTTATTACACGGGTCCGGGCAACGCCGGGCGGGTCAGCTAGAATAATATACCCTATTAAAATCCGTGCGCGTATCTATCTATGTAACCTCAAAAACTCGGAAACCGCAGGGCGCGGGGCTACGAAATTTGGCAAACGGGTTAATGGTAGGGAGCCCATGAACGATTTGGGCAAAAAAATCGAAAGTTTTAAATAGTTTTTAATGTTTTTGACGAAGTTTTGCCTTTTTTATGTCAACCCGTAAATTGTGTGAGTTCTAAACAGTTCTAAATGTTTACTGCAATGTGAGATATACATATTACGGACGCCACGCTGCAATAGTAAGAAGCTGTAGCGGGTATTACGATAATTATTTTACCTCGCATGCAAATAATTAGAGATTATTTAATTGCGCTTCATTGTTTGATTTTTTTTAAATAAAGAAAAAAATTTTATTTCAAACATCAAAATTTTTTTATTCTATTTATTCCCTTATTCCAAATATATCGTTTTATCGTCTGCTGCCATAGCAACATAAATTAATTTTCATTAAAAAAATGAACAGTAGTAATTTTTTTTTCTAAATCGTATAGTTATTGAACAATTCAACACTTTAACAGGGGAATTCTATTCATTTTATTCACTTTTTAGAATCAAATTCATGAACTCCCGTGCGTAGAACGGGTTAAACAGCTAGTTTTGAAAATAAAAAATGACATTTTACCTTTTCTAATAATTTAAAATAAACAGAAAAAGGGAAAAAGCAAACAGGGAATTTTTGTCAGTAGAGATGGGGATCTACTGCTGAACCCCATATTGTGGAACCATGTGGAAAGGAAGACAATCTTTTTTTTCGATTTTTATTTTGTGTTCATGTTTTGAAACTTATTTTGAATGGGCTTCAGGGAGAGTAAACACTCAGAAGGCCTGAATTTTTTTTATTTCAAAAATATAAAACTTCAATTCTTCAATTTAAAAAAAAAATCTGTAGTAGCTTTTGTTACATTTCTGTATTGTTTTTCATCCTAATTTATATAAAAACTGTCTTGCATGTGGGGTTTTAACAAAAAAAAAACAATCTTACTTGATTTTATTTCGTATTTGTGCTCTCATTTAATTAAATCTTGTCATGTTTTTAAATGCACGTGTTACTACTGCGCAAATTTCAATTCCTAGGCACAGCATTTTTGAGACCCCTCCAACAACTACTCTTAAGTAATCTCAAAGCTTAGCATTTTTTAGATTTGCTCCCACACAACCGTTTCTTCCAGGACTGTGGAGTCGGAGTCTGAATCGGGCCCTTTTTTTTTTGGGGGGGGGGGGAGAATCAGAGTCGCTAAAAAACTGTTTGACTTGACTCAGTCTCTAGCTTCTTTTTAGGACAATTCGAAGTGAAATTAAACCAATTATATGTGATTTTAAATTTATAAACTGAATTATTATTTTTATTTTTGGTCTATATATACCAACCAACCCAGGTTAAAGAGGTCCAATAAATTGTCCATGTACGGCATGAAAACTGTTTTTAATTGAAAACTCTCGTTGTTATTTTGCATTTAGTATATAGTCCTTTCTCTCAGTTTTTTGGGGTTTGCAGAACAGGAGGTATTGCAAAAATTCTGTTATTTTTGGACTCCACAGTAGCGTCCTGCATCATGTCGGTGTACACGACCTGACCCGACTCGTGGTTGAGTTTTGACACTTGCGGGTCGCGTTCGGGTTGAACAGCTTTTTTGAAAAGTATGTCCACAATATTTTTTCAGGTTAAAAATATATATACCATAATGGACACTCCCGAAAAGCGGACACTTCTATTTAGCGAACACTTTTTCAACTCCTGACATATATATTTGTACGCTTATACCTTTGGAATAATGGGCACCTCCAAATTTACGCACAGGTAGCATGTGTATGTGGGCATAAACTATCACAAATATGATAAATGTGTTTTTGTGTGTATAGTAAACGAAATGTTTTTCATATTCTAAGAAAAGATAAAATTGTTCTTAACTGCAACGTACAGAGAATAATGTATAGTTACATTTCTTATTACAATTTAATTTTTCTTTCTTATGCAGTAAATTGATTATATACTCATTCATATTTGAATAAATATTTCTTTTAACCTGAAACATAGTTCTGTTCAAACTTTTTGTGAAAATCCAAACACTCCGACTTCAAAAAAGCCTAAATATGACCGGAAGAATTATTCTAGGGTGAACCCGACACGCAGAAAGAAAATTAAAGCCATCATGACGGGAGAAAAAAATAAGAGCAACCCAACCCAAGGCAGGACTCTGTTCATCGATCTCGAAGTGTCCGCTATTGAGAGGTTTCACTATATCTGAATATTAAAGATTATAGATTTGTCATTTTTTCTATATAAAATATAAAATTGGCATTAGATATAGAATAGTACATTTCTTTTCATAGTAGCATTGAAGCATGATTTATTGTATTTTCATTGCGGGTTGAAGTATTTTGGGTTCGGGTCGGGTTGCGGGTCACCGAAAATTATTCTTGTGGGCAGTGTTGAAATGTACCCCCCCCCCCCCCCCCGCAAAAAAAAAAAAAAAAAAAAAAAATATATTTGAGGTCTTATTCTTTCAATTGTCAAAAAAGTGGAATTTCCCGCACGGAACACAATATAGCCCCTCCGGAGCCACGGAAAACCCTCACGGAAAAAAGGGTCTGAATTCAACACTGCTTGCGGGTCGAGGAAACTTTTGTTGTCGGGTTCGGGTCAGGTTGCGTGTTCAATTCAAATGGAATTTGCGGGTTCGGGTCGGGTACAACCAGACCCGTGCAGGACTCTAGTCCACGGGATCTTAAATATCATTGTAATAGAAACCTTTATTCCTTTTTAGCTCACAGTCAATCAAAGCTTGGGAGCTAATTCGTCCGAAGGTTCTGCATGTACATATGTATGTATGTAACGCGATAACTCTTGATAGAAATATCAGATTTGCTTCGAATTTTGTATTTTGGTTCATTCTGATAAGGCGTGATTAGTTTTGGGATTTCCTTGTTTAAGTATAAAATGGTGGTGAACGGGTAGCTAATCATCCCCTTAATTTAGATAAATAGAATTTTCGTGCAGAATTATGCAATTTGCTTTAAATTTTTTATATGTTCATTGTGATAAGGCTCTTCCTGATTAGTTTTGGGGATTCTCTGGTTATGTATAAAGGGGGAACGGTGGGCTAATCCCCCTTTAATTTAGATAAACGGGTTTTTTATGCAGAATTATCAGATTTCCTTTAAATTGTGTACATAGGTTCATTGTGAAAGGAAATTCCCTGATTAGTTTTGGGGGTTCATTGGTTAAGTATAAAGGGGGCAATGGGGGCCAATCCCCCCTTAATACAAATAAATGTGTTTTTCATGCAGAATTATCAAATTTGCTTCAAATTTTGTATGTAGATTTATTGTGATAAGATATTTCCTTGATTCGTTTTGCAGGTTCATTGATTAAGTATAAAGGGGGAACGGGGGGCTAATCTCCCCTTAAATTTAGATAAATGGGATTTTCATGCAGAATTATCCGATTTGCTTCAAATTTTGCATATAGAATCATTGTGATAAAGAGCTTCCCTGATTAGTTTTGGGGGTTCATTGGTTAAGTATAAACGGGGAACGTGGGGCTAATCCCCCCCCCTTAATTTAGATAAATGAGTTTTTCAGCAGAATTATCCAGATGCTTCAAATTTTGTATATAGGTTCGTTCTGATAAGGTGCTTCCCTGATTAGTTTTGGGGTTCATTGGTTAAGTATAGAAGGAGGGAGGGGGCAACCCCCCCTTAATTCAGATAAATAGGTTTCTTACGCAGAATTATCCAATTTGCTTCAAATTTTGTATGTAGGTCCATTGTGATAAGGCGCTTCCCTGATTAGTTTGGGGGGTACTTTGGTTAAGTTTAAAGGAGAGAACTGGGGCTAATGACCCCCTTAATTTATATAAATGTGTTTTTCATGCAGAATTATCCGATTTGCTTCAAATTTTTTAATAGGTTCATTGTGATACTTCCTTTATTCGTTTTGTAGGTTCATTGATTAAGTGTAAAGCAGGAACGGGGGGCTAATCTCCCCTTAAATTTAGATAAATGGGTTTTTCTATGCAGAATTATCCAATTTTCTTCAAATTTTTATGCAGGTCCATTGTGATAAAGAGATTCCCTGATTAGTTTTGTGGGTTTATTGGTTAAGTACAATGGGGGGAACGGGGTGCTCAAGCCCCCCCCCTAATTTAGATAAATGGCTTTTTTATGTAGAATTATCCAGTTTGATTCAAATTTGTATACAACTTCATTATGATAAGGCGCTGCCTTGATTAGTTTTGGGGGTTCATTGGTTAAGTTTAAAGGGGATAACGGGGGGGGGTGCTAATGTCTCCTTAATTTACATGAATGTGGTTTTCAGGCAGAATTATCCAATTTAATTTAAATTTTGTATATATCTTCATTGTGACATGGCGCTTCTCTCATTAGTTTTGGGGGTTCATTGGTTAAGTAGAAAGGGGGAACGAGGGCTAATCCCCCTAATTTAGATAAATGGGTTTTTTATGCAGAATTATCCAATTTTCTTCAAATTTTTATACAATATCATTGTAATAAGAAGATTCCCTGATTAGTTTTGTGGGTTTATTTGTTAAGTATAAAAGGGGGGGGGATGCGGAGCTCATGTCGCCCCTAATTTAGATAGATGGCTTTTTATGCAGACTTATCCAGTTTGATTCAAATTTTGTATATAGCTTCATTGTGATTAGGCGCTTCCTTAATTAGTTTTGTGGGTTCATTGGTTTTTATTGTTATTTATGTTGATATCTCATGACTTCATTGTGCACATGTAAATAACAAATGGTTCGATATTCCAATGTAATTTATTTATGGAAAGATTCGGAAAATAAAGATTCCATGGTTAGTAATACTCTGAAATGTTTTTATATATTTTTTAATATAATGTTAATTTTAATTACTTATAAATGTAAACTAATAAACAACTAAAGTTTTAAAATCTTTAAAAATAAACAAATACCTGAATTAAAAGTTTCTTTTATTTTAAATTTAAAAAAATCAAACTTTAATTAACTGCAAACTCTGTAATCGCTTATAAAGAACTCATAAAGCTCTAAAATTGGTGTTTCTTTTCAAACATTCTAATAACAAAGACTAATTTTTTCAGATCCATTGAAATTTATACCAGATAATCATAATTATCCTAAGTATTTTTAATATATGCTCCAACTTCATTAAATGAATAGTGTATGTATTCCAGAACAGTGTATATAATCTGGAAAAAGTATGTTTAAAGGAATACTGTATATAATCCAGATCTAGAATAGAATGTTTAAAATTGCATATATTTTTTTTTCTGAATAAAATTCTTACATTATCTTTTATATATTTTTTTTCTGAATAAAATTCTTACGTTATATTTTATATTTTAAGATTTTTATTAGAGAAATTTTGTTAAAACAAAAAGATTTAGCTTTTAGTAATGATGAGTGCATATGCTTTTTATTTTATCAAAGGGGTAATTTAATGTGGTATATATTTTATACAGAATAGGTCAATAAAAAGTATATATTGTTAATTTGCAGTTAGTGTAAATAAGTGATATATAACACAAGACAATTTGTTTAATTTATTTCATGTTTTCAAAAGTAAAAGAGAATTCACATTTTCAAATTATATCATTTTCTGTTGCTCCATTTTTTAACTGTATATTTTTAACTGTTTATATGATTAAAATATTTCAAATTAAACAAGTGAATGAGTTTCTATATATATTTTTAATTTCAAATAAATTTAAATGAGCTTTTCTAATTATTAATTTTAATGATTTAGTAAAGGTTATTTTACTTTGAAACGCGTAATTTTAAAATTGTATTTTGAATTTTACAAAAATAGTTGATTTAAATTTTAACAAAAAATGATTTTTGATTAAATAAATACGTAAAATCACGAACCCTGTTTTTAATAAAAAATTTCATTTACTGAGGCTTTTTGTTATGTAATTTTCAGTTGAGCTTCAAGTTCAAAGTCTTGTACATTTTCAAATTGTATGGCTTCTAAAAATTGTTTATCATCAACGTATTTATTAGGGTTAGCTGAATTCTGCATATTCTTATAATTTACATGACTTCAAAAGTTTTTAGATTTACTTTATTATTATTATTATTTTATGGTGTTTTTAATTTAGACAGGAGAAAAAATTACCTTCCACATAAAAGATAAAAAATTAAAGTTTCAATGCTGCTCTATATAATTTTTTCAGAATTTATAAAATATTTTCTGGAATTTTTTTTTTTTTTTTTTTTGTGTGTAATAGAGCAGAAAAGCACCTAAATTTGGTTATAATAGTTTAGGTGCAGCAATGTTCCTAATTGGAAAGTGTCTCTGTGACACAAATTGGGTATAAAAAGTGACAAATTTGAAATATCATATGTGCAGGGTGTATTTGGGGACAAAAAAGAACATTTAATCTCCAAACTGTCACAGTAAAAAACAAAGTTATTCTTCTGGAAACTATCTTTTTTAATTTAATGTTGAGAAAATAAGCTTAGAGTGTCATATTCATGCCGAAATTGTAGCAAACTCATTAGCATCTAATTGGGGCATTATGTTTGGTTTTTTCAGTAAATGTTGCCCTATGATAACAAACGGGAATTCACTCAGTCAAGTAGTTTTGAAATTATGAAAATTTAAAGTTTAACTCCTAATCTGTAATCGTTGCAAATCAGACTGTAATGTGGGTAGTGTTTTAAGCATAACTTAAAAACTACTTAGCGGAATCAGCTGTGATTTTTGATTTGCATATTTGAAGTTTTTAGAAATCTATTTCTATTAAATTTATTTTTTTTAATTAATTTAAAAATACATTTTTTTATAAATTAACTATGAACCATAATCTATAATTTTTTAACCGAAATAGATTTCGAAAAGCTTCAAATAAAATATACGAATCTAAAATTATTACGTCAAGTATTGAATTATATATAAAAAACTTCACAAGCTGTTTAACATTTGGAGTTCCAAACTTTAAACATCATAATTCTTAAACATTTTGACCAAGTGACTTCACGTTTGGTATCCTTGAGTAAAAGTTACCGAAAGAGGCAAATATAATGTCAAAGTTAGGTGTACATATTGAAAAGTTTGGAGTTTTGTGCAACTTAAGAATGAAGACGACCTCATAAGCTTGTTTTTTTTAAAAGGCGTAAATTAAAAGAAGGTCTAGTTTTTTAAGGAGGGGCAGTCACTATTGTGATTAAAAAATGTTTTGTATGTCCTTTGTTTTGGATATTCAGCAATAGAAAGTCTTTCCAGCACCAATAACACTTCATAAGCATGCAACATGTCATATACTTGTGCTACACCCAATGACATAAGTGGGGGTTTTAAATATCCAGTCCAAATTGAAAATATTTTGTTCAGTTTTTAATATCTTATTTAACAGTTTTTTGGCATCACCTAAATATTTTGTGCCTGGGGCAATCATCTCCCAACACACACTTCACCACTGGCTACACCTATGTATATTCTGGCACCAATAAGCTGGCATCTCTGTACAGTCCACTTTGCTATACAGACAACAGATGGAAAGGTTTGTTTTGGACGCTATTTTGATTTTCTTTTATATCGCTTAAAATATATTAAGTTTTTTTTTTTTTTTTTCTTTCTAGGAAACATATACACACATTCTAAAGAAAATAAAAGTATATTATGTATTTTATGAACATAAAATCCATTTCATTGTGTGTTTTCATTTTAATAATATTTAATTGAGATAAAAGGAAATCAAAACAGTGTCCAAAAGCAATATTTTCATCTGTTAATGTTCCTACTCTTTAAAACAAAAGTTTCTTTACAATACAGAAAATTTTCCGATCATAACGAAAAAAAATTCCGTAAAGTAAAGAAAAAGTTTCTATTCTACACAGGAATTTTTAATTTTTTTCAAGATTAGTTTACTGACTGATTCGGAAAAGTTTCCTTTTTGAAACGGAATACTTTCTATTTATTCTTCCAAAACGTTTCTTTATGTAAATGGAAAGTTTTCCTTTTTAAAACGGAATACTTTCTATCTATTCTTCCAAAACGTTTCTTTATGTGAATGAAAAGATTTCCGTAAGACCCAGGAATATATTCTGTGTCTAAAGATTAGTTTCTGAATCAAACAGGAAAAGTTTTCTGACGGAAAGAAAAAACTTTCGTTTTTTTCCGTATTGGTTCGGAAAAGTTTCCTTACCTATAAGAGCAACTGGAATTCCTATTCCTACCGGAAACTTTTCCGATTTTTTTTTTTTTTTTACAGTGTATTATTAAATCCAGCTACTCAAATTGAAACCATTTTATTAATAATAACTTGTTTGTCCTGATATTTTTTTTCTTTCTCGTGAGATTGTTTTGTTTGAAAATATATACATTTTTAAACCTAACAAAATAAAATTAATGAAAAGTATGCTTTAATGAAATGGAATTTTGTGACAGGATCTATTTGATTAAGGAATTTTGTGAACGAGCCTGCTTTATTAAAATTTTGGGAAACAACCCGTTTTATTGAATGGATTTTTGTCAAGGGGTCTGTTTATTTGAATGTAATTATGTGAAGGTGCCGCAGTAAATAGACCCCAAATTTTACCTGGGTCAACTTGACACTTCTTAGATAATAACTCAAATGAGATCAAGCAAACTTCGATGATTTAAATAAATTTATTTGTTTTTAAATCAACTTAAAAAAATATTACAAATTTAGGTCAAGATATTTTGTTATAAATATTGTGTTTTGCCAAAAATATGTAGTAAATTTAAGCAGTAGGAGAGACAGAACTAAAAATCCATGCTTTTTTAATTTTATTTAAATTAACATTTTAAAATCAAAATCTTAAATTGAAAATTGTGAATCTGAGCTGAAAAATATTAAAAGATTAATGCACATATTTATATTTATGTGAATTTTTTAATACAAAAGCATAGAGACTTTCTGGGAGGATATGGAAAAGTTAGAATAAATATGCTTCCTTGTGCATATGTAAATAACAAATCATTCAATCAACATTCCAATATAGTTTACTTATGGAAAGATTTGATATGATGAATAAAAAAATAATGATTTCATGGTTAGAAATTGTATGCTTTTAGCAGGGGTCGATGCAGGTTTTTATTCTTGGGGCCCATTTTGTGAAAAGTAAAGGTTATTTTTGTGAAAAATAACATTTTGCAACAAAAGTTGAAATCCAGTTAATCAAATTCGAACCAAGCATATTTTAAACAAAAACTTTTTTTAATCCTTTTTGCTGAAATTTTCCTCTCTGGTGAACATGTTTGTTTATAAATTACACATTTTAAAACATCACAAAATAATAAATAAATAATAAATAGTAAGTTTTTATGGAATAGAATTTTGTGAAGGAGCCCATTTTATCAAATTGATTTTTGTGAAGGGATCCATTTTGTCAATTTGATTTTTGTGAAGGGACCCATGTTATCAAATTGGTTTTTGTGAAGGAACCCATTTTATTAAATAGATTTTTGTGAAGGGTCCCTAAATAGGCCCCAAATTTTTCCTGGATCGACCCCTGTTTAGACATATATTTTTAAATATAATTTCAATTTTAACTACTTATAAAGGTAAGGTAATTAACAACAAAAAATTTTAAAGACTAAAAAAACAGATTTAATATTTTTAAAATTAAATCAAATAAATCTAACTTTGATTAACTCCAAACTTTGTAATTCTTATACCCATCTTTATGTGTCTGTAATGCATTATCTAAATTCATTAAATGAATATTGTACATTACCCGGATTAGATATGTTTCAAAGAATACTATATATAATCCAGTTTCAGAATAGAATGTTTAAAATTGCATTGATAATTGTTTTCTTTTTTTTTTTTTCAGGATAAAATACTTCCATTATCTTTTATACTTTAATATTTTTAGCAAAGAAATTTGGTCAAAACAAAAAGGTTTAGCTTTTAGTAATAAAGAGTGCATATGATATTTTATATAGTATAGAATTTAATTTCAGTTACTGTAAGTAAGTGCTCATAAAACACAAGATAATTTTATTTATTTCATGTTTTCAAAAGTAAAATATAATTCACATTCCAAATAAAAAATGTTATGTTGCTCTATTTATTAACTATACATATTGAATTTTTTATATGATTAAAATATTTCAAATAAACCAAGTTAATGAGTTTGTTTTTCTTAATTTCAAATAAATTTAAATAAGCTTTTCGAATTATTAAATTTAATGATTTAGTGAAGGTTATATCACAAACCCAAAAATCAAGTGTGTTTATCCTTTTCAAAGTGAAGATGTAACAGAATTCTGCATTGTTTTAGTTTTTTAATATCAGTCCCAAGGATATGAATATAAGGGAAAAAATGTTGAGACTATTTCCATTGACTGCAGTATATATCTATTTCACTGGCACCCGGCCAACCAAAAAGTACCAAAATCCATTTTATAAGGAACATATGCCTGCATATAAAATAGTAAAACTTTATTATTTGGGGGGGGGGGGAGGCGATATGTTTGCAACAATAAGCCCCCCCCCTAAAAAAAGATTTTTGAAAATTCCAGATTTATTATGATTATTTTTCTTTATTTTTTACTTGCGATTTCTACTTAAATACATTTTGAATTACTTTATTTTTCCTTGTAGGTGATATTCCACTTCTTTTTGTATTTAGTAGAGAAAGTTTGGGAGTCCCTTCACAGAAAATTTGTCAGGGACCTTATGAATGTAATTTATTTTATTTATGTCACAAAATCTTTATTCACATATTTGTAAAAAATATTTTTATTATTTTAATATAATTTCGAATTAAGTATTTTATTTATTTTCTGTTAGCATGTAAAATACACTTTAGGGGACCCTGGGTGTTTATGTACTAAAGTAAGTTGTACATAAGTTTATGTACCTAAAGTAAGTTTATGTACTTTATTTTTGATGTAAACTTGTTATTCAGTTATCTATTTTTACAGAAACGTTTGCTGTAGGGGCCTCCGTGGCCGAGTGGTTAAGGTACCACGCTGCTAATCACTTACGAGTGTAGGAGGTTGTGGGTTCAATTCCCACTGGTTCCATTGCACACATACTTTGTGTTGAACCCCCAAGTTGTGTCTCTTGTGTTGTCATACTTCCTTGTACTATCTTGTCAAGATTTATGTAATTGTGGAATTCATGTATGTGTTTCTGTGAATAATAAAAATACTTGTATATGGATCATTCGAGGCGACAGCCTAGTAGCTATAGGTCTGAAAACCCACCACCCTTCAAATGATTTCAACGTTTGCTGTAAATGAACTCAATTTTTTTTTTACACATTTATATATAGGAACCAAATCAACTGAAGTTTTCATAAAAAAGTGACTTCAGTAAATAAATATGAAATTTGAAGTATGATTTGCCAGTTCCCAGTTTATCCAGAAGAGTGCAAGACAAGCATGAAATTTATTCAGAAGTATGAACTATTATTTGTTTTCTGTTAATTCACAAAGTTATGATTTGACTTGATTACACCATGTATGTCTATAATTTACTTTTTATAAAATATTTTAGTTAAGAACAAATGTTTTCTTGTGCTATGCCTTCTGTATTCATTCAAATTTTATATTTATTTAGTGTTTCAATTTATAAAATTTTTATAAGTTTTGTTAAAAAAATTAATTTATCTTTTAAAATTATTTTATTAACTAAGTTAAAGATTTAAGACAATTCAAGATGTATTATTACTATGCTTGTGCTTGTGATTATTCTTTTTCAATCAGTTCATAAAAAACATTTGTGCTTTCTAAAAATTCTTAATTAATTTTAAAATTAGGCGAGATGCAGAAAATGACCTTAGGGAGAAAAGATTTCTCGCTTTTTCAACATATTTTCTGGCTCAACAATTCACTGTTTCACATTCACAAGCACTTTTTTCACATTTTATACAATTTAATATAAATAAGCTATTTATCTATTTTTATAATGGAATATTTCGTATGTTATTGTATACTTTGATATATATATATACATATATATATCTACAGAGTTTCAATCAGGTTTAAAAAAGGTCAGGGAGCTGCTGGTGAGAAAAGAGCACTTTTAAGATTCTTAAGGGGAATTTTTTTAATTCTTACAGGCATTCTTTTGGTTTTTAAAGCCACTTTTGATATTTAAAAGTTAAGGCACTCTTTTCAAGACAACATTGAGTCAATTTTTACTGTGAAATCCAGAACTCCAAAACAGTTTCAGAAAGGTGCTGCACTCTACCTGCCCTTTGTTTTACAAAATAGCACCCTTCTTCTCCCCCATAAAATAATTAGCACCCTTCTTAACCCTCCCCCTCCCAGTAAAATAATTAGCACCTTAAATTTGCTTTCATACTAGTTTTTTTTAATGTGAAAAGAAGAAAGGCCATTTTTTTTACTGAGGCGCAAGAAAGGTGCTAATCATTTTACTGGGGGGGGGGGGGGGGTCAAGAAGGGTGCTAATTATTTTTATGAGGATCAAGAAGGGTGCAATTTTGTAAAATAAAGCGCAGGCAGAATGCAGCACCCTTCTGAAACTGTCTAGGGGAAACTGATATATAAATCTCTATATAAACGAGCAAAAGAGTTCATTAGGTTTTTGTCAGTATAGTTGCATCATTTTTTACATGCATTTACATTTATTTGGAAACTCGCATTCTAATACCTAAAATGTGCCAAGCTTAGTCTCCCATAGTGAAAAAGTACTTAATTGCTTACATACTATAACTAAGAATATTAATTTAATTAATTTATGAATTGTTCATTAATTTATAAAATTAATATTTTGTATTATAATATTTATTAATTTAATTTATTAATATTTTGTATTATAATATTTATTAATATTTCAATTTATTATCTGAATATTAATTTGTATTTCATTGATATTAATTATAATTATTTTAATTTATAACATATAAGTACAAATAAAGAAATCTACTTTGTAAATAAATTTCCCAGTTTGGTGGAGATTAAAACTGTTTTTTCTTTCCAATTTTAATATATAAATGTGATCTCTAATAGTAATAGTTTATAGGTGAAAACTGGGAAATTTAGTTAGTAGCCAGTGGCCGGTAGACTCAGTTTCATTAGTGGCCACTTTTTAAAGTTAGTGGCCACTATTATTATTATGTTTCAAACTTTCTTGACATCTAGATAAATTATAATCGTTGTATATAAAAATATTTTTCTATAAGAGCTTCTATATACCTATTGTATGTGAGTATGAGTGTATTTCGCATGATTAAACAGTATCTCTTGAAGAAACAATCCAACTGGTGAGCATGTAGCAGGAGTCGAAATATTGATGATACTGAAATGCCCTTAAAATCCGCTTGCATCCGGTGAGAAAAAAAGGAATAAATTACTTGAAAAATAATGTGGAATCAAAGCTGATGAATATATTTTGCCGAATAAAACTGTATTTCTTGAAAAAATAATCCAACTAAAGAGTAAGCACATGAGAAAAAGCCGAAATATTGAAAATACAGCTAAGTCGTTGAAATCTGTTTGCATCTGGTAGCAAAATAATTAACCAGTTCTCTAATTAGAGGTAATCAGTGTAGAGATGCACATTTCCATGAAAAATGGTGTATTTAACTTGGCGATCGATAACAGATTTTTAATCGCCACTTGGCGAATGGCGACTAGGGTGGCGATCGATGGCGGATTTTTTAATCGCCACTTTTTAAACTTTAATCGCAACGTGGTGACCACTAATTTTCACCTATATAATAGTTATATAAATATTAATAGCCTTTGAATCCACAATTTATATATTCAAGAAACTTGTAACTATTAAAGACAACGTTACTATATTAAAAAATGCCTTGCACCAGGGTTTTGATTTAAATCAGCAAAAATCATTGATTTAAATCAACTTATTTGGTCAAGCTATTTTGTAATAAATATTATGTTTTGACAAAAATACATTGTAAATTTAAGGAGTGGGAGAAACTGAGAACTCAAAATCTTTTAATTCTTTTAAAATAACATATCACATTTTAAAATAATAAACAATTTTAAAATAGAGAATCACAGCTGAAAAATGTTAAATGATAATACATGCCATGAATGTATTTGAAGGTATGAAAAACCCATATAACCTATTAAAATTAGTTTTACATCTTTTGTAAATTTTTTAATACATGGAGACTTTCTGCAAAGATATAGAAAACATTATAATAAATAAATATATGTAATTCTAAAGTATTTTTTATTGATATTTATGCAGATATCTCATTACTTCCTTGTGCACATTAAATTAACCAATATACAGTTTATTTTATTTATGGAAAAATTTGGAAAATAAAAATAATGATTTCACGGTTAAACATTATCTAAAATGCTTTTACATATAATTTCAATTTTAACTACTTATAAATGAAAGCTAATTAACAACTAAAGTTTATAGTCTTAAAAAAAAATGATTTAATGTGTCTTTTAAATTCAAATCAAATAAATCCAACTTTGATTCACTATTCACTCTAAATTCGATAATCGCTTAAGAATTCATAAAGCTGGTAAAGCTTGGTGTTTCTTTTTAAACATTTTAATAACAAAAAAAAAATTTTTTTTTGGATCATTGAAATTTAAAACACCTAATTGTGATAACCTCTATGTACGCATAATACCTGCTCCAACTTCATTAAATGAATATTGTATGTATTTTAGAATATTGTATGTAATCCAGAATAGTATATTTAAAATTTAATTGATAATTGTTTTCTCTTTTTTTCTCAATAAAATGCTTATTATCGTTTACATTTTAAGAAAGAAATGAAATTACAATAAAGAAATTTGGTTAAAACAAAAAGTTTCAGCATTTAGTAATGAAGGGTGCAAATGATTTTTATTTTTTCAAAGGCTAATTTAAGGTGGTATATATATTCTTTTATACGTAGAATAGGATATTTGTTAAATTTCAGTTAGTGCTGCTCATATAACACAAGACAATTTGTTTTATTTATCTTATGCTTTCAAAAGTAAAAGAGAATTCACATTTTCAAATTAAATCTGGGTTCTATTGCTCTCTTTTTTAAATGTATATATATAATTGTTTATATGATTAAAATATTTCAAATTATATTAACCAAGTGAATGAGTTTTTTTTTTTTTTGAAATAAATTTAAATGATCTTTTCTGATTGTTAATTTTAATGATTTAGTAGTGGTTATTTTACTTTAAAAAGTTTAATTAAAAAAAAAATTTAATAAAAAAAAATCAGATTAAAAAAAAAACTCACAAACCCTGCTTGCAACATATATAATACATATATCTGAGTTGTAACGACCAAAATCAGTCTACATGTTTTCTTAATCTGAACCCCTGTATCTTTTACAATTAACATTTATAGAAATTCCTACAAAAATATTTTTTTAATTTAAAAAACATGGATTGGATAAAACAATTTATGAGAGGTGAGGGATTATGATTCTATACTAATTATACTTTGTAACTTATATGTAGTGGTGTACCGATTAGTGCTTTGGCCGAGTAACGAGTAGTTGTGTTTAAGAAAGAATCACTGATGCGAACATGAAGTGTGCTTAATAGTAACACTTCTATATGTGTGTGTGTGTTCATATATATACCTATTTATAAACATGCATCTTGAGAATATAATCTAATCATATATATATTTTTTTGAAATTTTATTTATTGTGGACTTTTTAAAGACAATTTTTGTATATTTAAAAATTTTAAAACAGTAGCATTATTTAAAAATGTATATAAAAAAAGTTCAATTAACGAATATGAAATTAAAACTGATTATTTAACACATCTTCACCTATTTGTCATTTGATACCTGAAATCTGTGTATCAAAAATGGCTATAGCTTGCTGTAACCAAAAGACTGATTTAAAAATTTGGGGGCCCTGGGCACAGATGCGTATGGGGGCATCCCCTTGCACCGATGCTTTGAATAAAAAAAAATATATAATATCGAAAGCAGTACTTATTAAGATAACCACTGTTGACTTTGATAATTTCTGTAAAATATTAATTAAAAAAATTAATTTGATAATCATTATTTTACTTTTAAATAATTATTTGATAATTATGAATTTTTAATTGAATTTTATAATAAACTGCGTGGTGCTGATTACCTTTTTCTATGCAAGTCCATATATCTGGAATGATAAAGTATGCAAACGCAAATAATAAATTTACCGCAGTACCAAGCTAGAATTATTTAAAATATTAGCATATCCTATTAATCAAAACACTTTTTCTTTCAAATACAAGCTTTGTATGAAAAAAAAAAAAACTAAATTTACACAGGTAACTAGCAGAACCAAACGGTTTTGTCCATGTTAACCATGAGGGCCAGGGCCTTACATGTAAAATAAATAAAAATGAAATAATATGGCCCCCCAAAATGGAGCTCTGTACATTACTGCACAAACATTGTTAAAAGACAATCAGCAAAAAAGGAAGTTACTTTGACATATCATAGACAATCTCTGATAAACAGATTTTTCCATTTTAATTGTGTTTTTTGACAGTTAAAACTGTTTTGGCCAATAATTGAAAAATCTCTAGTAGCATTTGAAATCGCCAAGCAACCAAGATTTATCGCCAAATTATAAAGCATGTATGACATAATATGATATATTATTATATTAAATCATTACTTTTGTGATGTATATGGCCGAGTTATTAGTCATATATAACACATATATGATGTATACATATAACATGTGCATAAGTCGTATAGGATGTTTATATATGACATATAAGATGTAAATAATATATATGTATGTAATAATATTACATACATTACATTATCTTATATTATGACATATAAGATGTAAATAATAGGTATATGGGTGTTTTTAATAATATGTGTATATATGATGCATACATATGCTTTTCGATGATCTTGGCGAAATCAGAGCTGAAACCTTGGCATAATTGTAATTGTGGAGGCCGTTACAACACGAAAGCACCAAAAAGGGGTACTTTACAGTTTCTTTTCTTTTCTTTGTGTGTGTGTAATGTACAGCTAAAATGCTATTTCATTAGTGCTCGCAGTGAACACATTTTTTCTGAAGCAGACCAAATTTACAACAATAAAAGAAATTCCCTAGCTCCTGAAAATGTAGAATGATTATAGTGTTTTTGAACCATAATTTGCCATACAGCAAATTTGATTTATATTATTTTTTTAATTGCATTTATTGTATTTTCTGTTTCTACACACTGTTTCTTTATCCAAAATCATTTTTTTTATACAGTTTTAAAAAATGACTTTTAAATATACATATATATAAATATATAACTAAACTTTAATTTACATTAATTGTGCATGGAGGTTTTTTTCTTACCTTTTTCTAATGTTTTATAGATAAATTTTTATGTACCGAGTAAATAGTTTTCATGAATTATGGCATATATTACATATTTATATTCAAATAACTTTTTACAGATCACTTATAAATTAATTTGTCTTTAAATATGCTTAAAAAATGAAATTCTTGCAAATACTCGGTATTGGCCGAGTACTCGGCTGAAATTTGGCCAAATACCGAGTACTCGGTACGGCTCTACTTCAATGTACTGTTGTTCTGCTAGCACAGCAAATAAGTTAATATTTCTTAGACTTTGTTAAAAATTAAATAAAGCATTAAAATTAGCTGTTCAATAATTTTGACTGCTTAAACCAAAACCAGGGATTCATTTTATCATTATTTACTCTCCTACTAAGAAACAAGGAAATATAATAGATTAACTGTTTGAATATTTAGAGCTAAAAAATTCAAACTTATATTCCCGTAAATAAAATATCTGTATCTATTTTACCACTTTGGCAAAAAATATTGCTAGGACTGTTTTTACCGTTGTTTTTCCAACTTTGGCAAAAACTTGCCAACCCTATATGATAAAAACTTTTGTCTTTTTTCTATAACATTGAATAATATTTCCATTTGGCAAAGTCTCGTGTTTTAAGTTTTAGTAGTAGTATTGAAATTAGCAGTTTGAATTATATATTTAAACTGTTATGAAATAGATAAAATAATTATAAGAAGTGGATAATAATTATATGAAAATTTAACCAAACTCAAACAAATTACTTTTACCCTCCTACAAAACATTCAAATTGTATTCCAAAAAATAGAATGGGTCAAGCTCAATTTAAATGTTATGTATTTTTTTTTCTTTCATTTACAGGGGCTTGATGGAAATTCCTCCAGACTCATCAAGTATCAAACATGTGATTAACAAGAGTTTAAAGTCTGTAAAAAATCTTTGTAACATTAAAAACATATGGAGAATTTCAGGAAGATAATTGTATCCATTATTGAATTGTATCTATTTCTGAATAAATCTATTTAAATTTCCACATATCTATAGTAAGTAATTAACAAATTTATCTTCGGTATTTCAATAATTATACATTGTTGATGTATATTTTTTACTTTTATATATTGCATTAAATAACTATGTTTAATCGGAACATTTTTTTTTAAACTATAAAATGGACTTTGTGTGTTTGCACTTTGATTCTTTTAACAGCAAGTGTACTTTGGCTCAACAGAGTATTTTCTGGCAACTATTTGTTTTCACATTCCAGTCATCCCTTCACAAATCTCATCTTAATAAAACAGGACCTTTTCGCATAATTCGATCCATAATAAAGTGAACTCTTTATTTAATTTTATATTTATTTAATTTTTGTTACTATTACATTTGAAATGTAAAATTTGCAAACAAAATAAGCTTACCGTTTGGGAAAACAGTTTGCATTTGAGTAACTAATAGGTTTGGTTTTTTGTTATTTAATTCATTACAACTTTATTTTATTGTTACAAATTTGTTTAGTTTTTCTTTTTTTCCCTGCAACAGGCTTCTGCATTCAGTTTATTGAATGAATGAATGATTCAATTTAATGAAATTAATCTACATTATTTCCAGCATCACTGATGTTTAATATGTAATAGACAAATGTATATGTCATATATCCAAAAAAGTCTTTAAAAAAATACTTTATACATGAAAGCTGTTTTCAAAATGTTAACTATGTCATTCTCAACAAACAGTGTAACATAAATATGGCACCTTTGATAATTTAATTGTTTTATTGGATGAAATATTACAAGTTTTAAACCAGTTTAAAGTTTAAAAATAAAGTAATATTAAAATAAGGGCTAACTAATATTTTCACGAAATTATACAAAGAATTCATTAAATATGTGGAATTTGGCAACTTTCTGGTATGTGAACAAAGAAACTTACTGCTTGAAAAAAATACTCTTTTCAACAACTAACGGTATCTTACTCTAATGATATACTATCATCAAAGTGTATATGTATATATTTAATGTGTTGGAAATTATTTTACTTGTAAAATGATATGTGGAGCAGTAATAATTTTTTAAAATCTATGATGTAAGTAAAATAAATTTGTTACAAGCGGTATATTCCATGTCATATTCATTACTAACCTCCCTTAAAAAAAAATAAATAAAAGAAAACACATTGAACAGAAGTTCTGTTTAATGAATGAAATCAAATGGATTTCAAATGATTATCACATAGAAGCAAACACATTTTATTAGAAAATTTTTAAGGAAGGTTGGAAGTATGGGTAATTGGTGAAATTTTCTGTTATTTTACAGGAACTGTATTTTCTGTTATTTTTCTGTTATTTTTTCTGGAACTTCCTGAAGATTCCCGACTTCCTGAGGAACATTCTGAGTTGTTCCTGAAGGTGCACTTGAACCAGCAACCTCTGGCATATACGCAAAGTACTGAGGAGTCAGTACCGAGACCGGGTGATAAACTAGCGTATGGCACCCCAGGTTAGGATTGTATGACCTCTGAGGATTTAGGGCATACAATGCGTTGGATGATAATATTTGTTTGAGTTCAGAAGAACTCAAACGGCTCAGTGGTATGCCCTCCCCACTTGCCTCCAACTAAAACAATAGACAAAAAAATCACTGTTAGATTTAATGTTATGATTTAATTCATTTGATTTGAACTTTAGTTTAAACCATTGGTCGGCAACCTTTTTCAACGCTGGGTCGGATTCGATGTCACTGAGTCGATAGTGGGCCACATCTATTGACATAATGAATAACTGAAGGTAATAATATAATGTAACATTTAATTTAGTTACTTATTAGTTACAATAAATAAATGATATGACAACAATATAATGAGTGGAACACGTAGTGCGATTTGTTGGTCGCTTGATAGTTTCTCAATATGAGGCAACACGCTGGAAGTGGCCAGACGTAATTGCCCATCTAACTGACCATCATTCCGTCGATTCTTATGTTGATCTTAATGTATTTCATTTTTAATAACAGTTTGTTGGCATACATAAGTAATGCCAGACATTGTTGCCATTTTTTTTCGTGTGGCCTATCACTTTAACTTTAGGATACATTAGTCATACATACTTCAATATGCTCTTAGAATACTACTAAAACATAAGCAACTAATTTCATTAAATTTTGATTTGATATATCAAGGAGCTGCATTTCAATAAGTTTCATTTGGCCCTAAAGCTAGCTCTAACACTTTGCTTTTATCTACTTGTCGGTAGTGCTGATGTTAGGCAGATAATTCAAAAATGCGATTAGACATTAGAGCTCTTTCTATAGAATATCGATCTTGAGTTCATGATCACAAAAGAATTTAGCAAAAAATAGGCCTCCAGGCCTATACGTTTCTATTCAGAGACAGCTTCAGGCCAGTGGGACGTAGGTTACCGACCGCTGGTTTAAACCGTACATTTAACAATATATATATATATATATATATATATATATATATATATATATATATATTAATAAAAAATTATGTCATTTTAATTACTTTTATTTTGTTTTTGATATATTTTCTGAAATTAATTCATATATATCAACATTAATCACTTAACAACAATAGTTCAACACCAACAGACAACTTTACCAATTACTTACAGCTGGAACTCGCATACGCATTAGCTAAATGAATTTTGTTCTTATTGCTGCTAAAAAAAAATGGCCGATAGAGAAAAGATGATATTTCATTTTATTTTCAAGAAATAAAAGGTGAGAGAAGGAAAAAGTCAAGTGCAAAATATGCAAAGTAAATGAAGGGTTAGTTAGTAGTATAAAAAAAGTGTTAATGAAGATGGCACTTCTAATGTTATTTATTCAAGTAATGTACTCGAATTACATACATTAAAACATATATATATATTTAGTTACTGAGAAAACACGCAGCAAAGTGCGATGTAGAATCTAGAATAACATAAGTTTGTTACCACACATTAAACAATGGCTGCCACATGAAATAGAATTAAATTCACACCCCCCCCCAACCCTTTCCCTAAGTCATAATAAAGTGCATGAAATGTTTAGAATAGTGCTCCCGAAGCGACGCGTATTTCAGTTATACGTTTAACCTATATACGTATATACGTTTAATACGTATTTAAGAAATACGTATACCTTAAATTATATGTTTAAACGTATCCGAATACGTATAAGCGTATATCAGTTAAACGTATAATTCAAGTATACGTATAATTCAAACATACGTATATTTCAAGAAACGTATTTACTTTTAATACCGATGGACATCATCAATCTTACGTCACTGAACGGAGAACAAGCTGGAAACCGGTTGCATTACTTTAGCAATCTGCATAATACATATTTCATACATAGAATCTTGTTATTACTTACTCATCATACGTAGTATAGGGTAAGTCTTGTAATTAAAAAAAAAAAAATGACGGATTTACACATTTCAGACACTGGAGATTCCGAAAACCATATTTTTGGGTGAACAAAATTTGCCGTCCGTCTGTGTGTCTGTTAACGTTCTATCTCCCGAACAAATTGAGATAGAGACTTGAAATTTGGTATGTACTTAGTATGTAATAATGGGAAGAAGCTTATTGAATTTCAGTAACCTCGATTAACCGAAACTATCTTAGTCGGACTCTCGAATTATTCGTTTTGATAAAAGGTAAATAAAAAATTTCGAAATTGTTTATTTTAAGGGTTGAGAATAAAAGACAATAAAAAAACATAAATTTTGCATAAAGAATAAAGTTGATTGGATAATTAGTTGCCGAGATATTTGTAATCTTATTTTCCACGCACTTCGATTTTTCATGACCCTGTATTTCATCCAAATTTCAATTCAAAGATGCATTTTAATTGGAAGTGATACGCTTAATCCGACGCTATAAACCATTAGTTTACAGGATTATTATTTTTGGAGTTATAAGGATAAGGATGTTTCTTTTACGCAATTCAGTAATAGAGCATTTAAAGTTTATGACGTCATCAAGCCCGATTTTTTTTCGAATTGCAAGGGACTTTATAAATAGTTTACACATGTTTTATTTTCATATTTTATATTATGCATATCCATGATAGGTAGGTATTATGGTGGCCCCCAACGACTAGTTTTTTCTTATAAACGATTGTTGTAAATATACAACGAAAGTACACACTTTTTGAGGAAAGGGGGATAATATTTAGGGAGAACGACAATCTGACGGGTACTATCAATCAACACTGTGAAAGGGTGCGTCAACCACCTCTTTAACCATAAGGTTGCCAGTAACTCTAAACGGACTGAACTATTTGCATTTATGCAAATTTCTTGGTTGAGATAGTCCCTTCAAAGCCGCAGAGCGATGATAATAAATACCACATGTTCTCCATCTTTGGAAACTGAAAATGATTATTTTAACTTCCGTAAAAAGGCACCTGCACTCTTTCTCGGTTTTGTTAAAATATTTGCTTTTTATAGAAAGCTTTGAATACTTTATCTTTAAAACATGGGTACTGAAATAGGAACAAATTTTATTTGAGACGAAATTGTTAAATTTTAAACTATTATATTAAGATTATTTTTTAACCATTATTATTAAAAGTGAATGAACTTAGGATTTATTATTAAGCTTGAATGTTGTATATTTTGCAATGATAATTCAGCGGGGGGGGGGGGGGGGGCAACACGAATATATCAATTTAGAAATTATTACATAATTTATGCCCAGTTTTTTTCTTTTATTTTTAAACTTTCATTTTATTTGCCCTTATATCTTGTTTTTAAATAATGTAGAATGTATTTCTCACACCATCATTGAAGATTTATTAGGATAATAATAAAAACATTTTTTTTTATTATTAATTAAAGAACATGTTTTATGCTAATACTAACCTAGAATGGATTTATGAAGACTGAATATCACTGCATCAATGAATCATTACGGATTGCATCAAAGTTATTTTTGTAAAACTTATTGTAAACTTTTTTTTAGTCTGGTGTTCAAGTAATTCCATATGTTTTAACATTCAGAGAATTTATCAAGAAAATAAGAAAAATAGACTTAAGGTGTTGATTTACATTATTTAGACTTTTATTTCAAACATGCATTTCATTTTATAAACAGGCACTTTTACCCCAAAACATTTGTTTGAGAGTCAAGGGATAAGAAGAGTCAAGGGATAATACACTACACATGAATCTGGAAAGGTGTGATATCAATTTAAACCTAATATGCTAATAAATGGAACATTGACATAGGAATATTGTACAAAGTCACTTCTAATATACTTGTATGATTTCATTACATATATTTTGGAAAAATACTTTTAATGATTTAAAGAAACAACAACAACAAAAATACAGACTTCGATTATATTTCAGACATGCAAGATACTTGATAAAAAATAAAAATCTAATAATAATTAAAAACTAAAACTTAGCAAGCATTAAACTGTATAAACTTTAGTTACTTTATCAAGTTGTGAAATTTTAAGTTGAATAAAAAAAGGTAAAGATAAAATAATTTGACACTATGAAAACTGATTGATGAAACTGAAATAAAATCAGTTGACTGCATGAATATTCTTCAAAAATTCTCTAACGAAGTCATCGTTAAAATTTTTCTCAGACTTTCTGTAAATTAAGAGTAATATAATTATTGTAAATTATAGTAATGTCTTTATGAAAAGCAATTTCGCCTCGAAGTACCAGAAAAATACACTTAGAAAAAATTTACACTTCGAATGAAAATAAAAAATTGTTTCACTTTTGTTTGTCAGATTTATGTTCGTTCGCACTCTGAATGTCTCAATTTCAGTAAAAATACTTGTGTAAAAATGAAATTTGATTGTGTTGTAATTCTCAGATGAGCCGACATATATATGAATCCATTTTTGATCGCAAATGCATGAGATTGGCAGGTGCTGCTATTCTAATCAGAAACCATGTTGTTCAGGAACTGAATAGCCTTTTTATTCTTCGTTAAAAATAGAAGGTCTTTCAGAAAAACCTGTGAAAAATGACGTTTTTAACAGAATTTCAGGATGCGACAGCCCGATAAAGGTCGTTGTGAGACAACAATTGCTTATAACTCAAGATATTACTTTATCGAAAGATGAAAAATATATATTCGATTTCAATTCACTGAAATGTGCAAGAATTTTGCATTATTGAGTCGGGGATTTTTTCCCCCCTCCAGAAGCGCCTTAAAAGCAAGGTTCATGATTTTTATTTCATTTCTTCATTTTTATTTACCACCAATAAAGAAGTGATGCATAAAATCAACCGGCATAAAATCTCGGCCAAGTTCGTCATGTTCGTTAATCATTAATTTTTTGTGAAAACAGAAAAACCATCATAACTTTTTAATTTTGATACGTATCGAATCCGTTTAAAGTTATTATTACTTCTGGGAAAAGTACCAAAAATTTATTTATATGACAGATTTTTCATATCATTAAAAAAGGCCTCAAGGTGTGTGTGTGTGTGGGAGGGGGGGGGGATAGGGGTTTAAGAAGAAAAAAATTCATATCGCATTCCATTCGCAAGATATCAAATACGCTTAAATTTATTGTAAATCTTCTTAATATTATCTACAAGTTTTATATTGACAAGTTTTTTATGGGACCAACTCTTACAGCAAAATAAATAAGTAAATCCTTGCTGACTCCACTTTACCGGCGCAGGTATATTTCGAAGTATTAAAAGTATTACAAAATAAATAAATAAATAAATAAATCGGATTTTTTTTATTCATTTAATTCGCATTTTTTAAATTTAAATCAGATTTAATTTTTTTAATTACACTTTTTAAAGTAAAATAACCTTTTTACAAAATCATTAAAATTAACAACTAAAAAAACTCATTTAAATTATTTGAAATAAAAAAATACTCATTCACTTGGTTAATTTGAAATATTTTAATCATATGAATAATTAAATATTACAGTTACAAAAAATGGAGCAATAGAAACAGATTTAATTTGAAAAGGCGAATTTTACTTTTAAAACATGAAATAAATAAAACGAATTATTTTGTGTTATATGATCACTTGCTTAAACTGCAATTTAACAAATATATACTATTCTATATAAAAAATATATACCACTTTAAATTACCCATTTAATAAATTAAAAATCATATGCACCCTTCATTACTAAAAGCTAAAAATTTTTAATACCAATTTTTTTTATTAAAAATCTTAAAATACAAAAGATAATTATATTTATAAAACTAGAAAACCGTTATGAATGAAATTTTAAACATTTTATTCCAGATTGGTACAGAATTCCTTTAAAAACATCTATTCCGGATTATATACAATATTCTGGAATACATACAATATTCATTTAATGAATTTTGAGAATGCATTATACATACATAAAGATGATCATGATATGTTACAAATTGCAATGGATCTGAAAAAAAGTTATTCTTTGTTATTAAAATATTTGAAAAGAAACCAACTTTCCAGCTGAGTTCCTAAGCAATTACGGAGTTTAGACCAAATCAAAGTTGGATTTATTTAATTTAAATTTTAAAAAAAATCTTTTTTTTCTAAGACTTTAAAAGTTTAGCTGTTAATTAGCTTTTATTTATAAGTAATTAAAATTGAAATTATATTTAACAAGAACGAAAAATCATGCGTTAAGCATAGATTATGAAACACCTACCAGCACAATCAGAATACTGTAACAAAACTTCATAGATTCATAAGGTGAAATGTGATATCTAAGTAAACAATTCTCGGAAACGTATCATATTCGAAATCCCAGTTTCAGTAATTAAAATGAATAATTTAAAAAATATCTGAATTTTTTATTTTTCATTTATTTATTTATTTATTTTTGTGTATCCCTGTACATGATCAATAGTACATGCCACATAATATGCTAAAATTTAATTCAGTTAGTAAACGCACAGTAAAGTTCAAAAATTCCATTCTTCAATTTCGGTCAATGAAAGATAATGTACTCGACATCTTTTGCGCAACCCTGTATATGATCTATAGAATTTATATACACCAAGCAATATGTAGAAAATTAGTTACATTTAAAAACGCGTGGCACGACGGAAAACACGCTTCCAGAAATTAATGTTCACAGACAGTACTGTACCGAATTATTTTGTATATCCCTGTAAATGAACGATAAATGCTATGCTCTCTATAATCTATGATAAGCATTTTGTAATGAAACTCTGTGATATATATCAATTTCAATATATTTGAGATATATTAACATCATTAAAATACACCGCAAACGATTTTGCCCCATAGACCGTAATGTAAAGAATTCTTTTGATTGTGCCTGTAAATGAACTATAAGTGCTACATACTTCATTCTCAATACCGAACATGCCATAGTTGACCTCAATGACATATGAATTGCATGGAAATCCGAGTACATTTACGAAAGTTAGAGCTCAGACGGACAGACAAACCGAACTTTTCAACTTTGTTGAAAATATATTATAAAATATTGTATAAAAATATACATAAAAACATATCAGACTATTACAAGCCATGAAATCATTTTATTTTCCAAATATTTCCATAAATAAACTTACATCAGAATATTGAACCACTTGTTATTTACATGTGGAAGTAATGAGATGTCTATATAAATTCAATTAAAAAAACTTTTGAATGGCCTATATTTATTTATTCGAATGTTTTCCATATCCTCGCAGAAAGTCCCCATGATTATGTATTAAAAAATTTACATAAGATTTAGATGTTTTTAACCAGATAAATACTCATGAATGGCCTATATTTATTTATTCGAATGTTTTCCATATCCTCGCAGAAAGTCCCCATGATTATGTATTAAAAAATTTACATAAGATTTAGATGTTTTTAACCAGATAAATACTCATTAATCTTTTAACGTTTTTCAGCTAAGATTCTCTATTTTTAAATTGGGATTTTTATAACAATATAATAATAAATATTATAATTATAATAATTATATTAATATAATAATAATAGTAATTATTAAAGAAGACGGATCTAAGAATTACTACATAGGCATGACCAGCAGGAAATTTAATTTCAGAAAAAAAGAGCATATAGCTGATATTAAATACAATAGAAAAACTACAGCCCTGGCAAGATTATATCAAGAAGAAACCATCCAAATAAATTTCAATGAAAGTAAAATAATATTTCCCTTTAGTCTATACTATCCATCCATAATAAGAGAAACCATAGAGATACTAACGCACAAAAATACAATATGTAACGATGCGGCATCTTTTAATTTACCAAAACTGTGGCTAGAGTTACTCCATGGTCAAAGATATGGAAATAAACAACCAAGTAAAAAATAATAGATAACGTGCGTAATTCTTAAAAATACATGAAAATAATAACTTCAAAGTCCGTGCAGCTTTAGAATTTTCTCATTTTGTTTTTGAAAATGACTCGGAAAGAGACGAAACATGTAAAACAGCTAATAAAAGTTATTTTAATTTATATTATGTTGTTAATTTTACACCTTTAGCATTTAAAAGTAATATATTGGAATTTTTATTTTAAAGTGTGATAATTGATTTAAATAAAATTTCTTTGACGCAATCTTTTGACGAAATTTACCGTTTTGCGCAATGTTTTTGACGAAATTTGCCATTTTGTGTCAAATCAACCAATGACTCAACCTGACCATTTTAGATTTTGATGAAACTTACAGGAATCATTCTGCCTGATGATATAAATGAGAATATACTTTTACTATTTTTTTTATCTCAGTAAATTTTCATACAATTAATTTTTTTAATTTCGAAAAATCATCATTTTCTGGCTTGTATAAATGTTCTCAATTTTGAATTTCTCAAGTTTTATCCGACGTAGAGAGTTGTTTGACCCCTCATTTTAAAGAGAATTTCATAAAGTTTAATTTGATTTGCAAGTTGACTATGCTTAGTTAAAAAAAAGTTAATTTAATTTAATTAAAAAAAAATTAAATAGGTTTCTTTTTTTAAATTTTGAAAAAAATATATATGTTTTTTGTAATATTATTAACTTAAAAATCTGAAAGTTTTAGAGTAGGATCTTAGTGGGATCAGCAGTTATGTTAAAAAAAAACTAATGTTAAACACCAGTTGGGGCTGGTATTTAAAGTTGGCATTTCGCCAACTTTATGACTGTGCTAAAGATAGTACTGTTTTATTCATTTTAAATATTATTTTTTTTATAACTGCTGATCCGTTTGAGATTCCACTCTAAAAATTTCAGAAGTTAAAGATTATAATATTACAAAAACATATATTTTTTTCAAATTTTTTAAAAAACACTGTTTAAAAAAATTTTTAACTTTTAAATTAAATTAAATTAACTATTTTTAAACCAAGTATAGTCAACTTGCATATCAAATTAAATCTTATGAAATTATCTTTAAAATGAATGGTCAAACAACTCTCTACGCCTGATAAAACTTGATAAATTCAAAATTAAAAACATTTATACAAGCCAAAAAATTATGATTTTTTAAATTAAAAAAATTAATTTAATGAAAATTTACTGAGATAAAAATTATAAAAATATATCTTCATTTGTTTCATCAGGGAGAACGATTCCCGAAGGTTTCATTAAAACATGAAATGGTCAGTACGGGGGGGGGGGGGTCGAAAAAAACGAAATTTATATAATCGAAACATAATAGTGCGTGAAAGTTGCCATTGGTAATGAGGAATAAATTCGCAAAATACTACACCAAATGGTTAATATCTTTTACCGACGTAAGGGGGCCAAAGTTTCAAAAATTCACAAAAAAATGATTTTTTCGAAAAATTATCCAACCATAGCAATACAATTCCTAATAGATTGCAACAGTTACTTCAAGATGCTAGTAATATTTCAATAAAAATTTATTATGGTGAACTCATTTCCATCACCGCCGCAAAAACGGTCAAAATTTTGAAAAAACAGCAAAAATTTCAATTTTTAGTTTTTTCCAATTTTCACAATTTCTATTATATGTCTACAATTAAATAAATTTACATTATACTTAGTAATAACTTATAAATGTCTAGTAATTTTGATCATGGTGTAGCCAACCAAGGGCGAGAAGGGCCCGCCCCCCTCCTAAATTTGAGTGAAAGTGGCTTTTTGAAGGGATTATGGGGATTACCCATGAATTTTTAGGGATTTTCTTGTAGGGTGTCCCCGAAAGTGGAAAATGATGGAGAATTTATGTATGGGGACCCCCCTACAAAAAAATAACCAAAATTTCTCGGAAATTCCTTCAAAAAGACTTTCTCTCAAATTTAGGGGGGGGGGGGGAGGTGGCCCCTCTCACCCTTGGTTGGCAATGTCCATGATAAAAATTGCTAAACATAAGTTATTACTAGATTTAATGTAAATTTATTTAAATTGTAGACATATAATAAAATTGGGAAAATTGGAAAAAATTGAAAAATGAAATTTTTGCTGTTTTTCAAAATTTTGACCGCCCTGCTCCGGTAATAGAAATTATTTCACCATAATAAAATGTTATTGGAATATTACTAACATCTTGGTGTAACTGTTGCATTCTATTAGAAATTGTATTGTTATGGTTTAATTTTTTTTTTCGAAAAAATCATTTTTTTTTTGCGATTTTTCGAAATTTTGGTCCCCTTGCGGCGGTAAAAGATATTAACCATTTGGTGTAATATTTTGCGAATTTATCCCTTATTACCAATGACAACTTTCCCGCACTATTATGTTTCGATTATATGAATTTCGGTTTTTTCGACCCACCCTAATAGTCAGGTTGAATATTGAAACTTTTTGGTTGATTTGACGTGGAATGACCTAGTTTAATCTTAAGGAGCAACACCCAGTGAATACAGGCGGGCGGCGAAATATACATCATATTTCACCGCTTTGGAGTTTACCCATGTTATACGTCAGCTGTGGGTATATAGGGTTGAATAATATTGTAAGTCTTTTTCTCTGATCTCCAATGAAGTCTTTTTATGAGGGTACATACCCTCAGACTCAGAAGTGTGGCTGTTGCCAGTTGTGGGTAATGTCCTTGAAGAAATCGACAATTGACTTGAAGACTTAGTTAATTCACAACAACTACACTTCCATTGTGGAATCCGATACTTACCTGGCAGATGGATGAATGCTGTACCTCCTGATAAGATATTACGTTGAGTAACTCTTTCTTTCATTTTGACAGAAAACGTGTGTATTTTTTTTACTCGATAATGGCAGGAGACATATTTATACACATTTAAAAAGAAATATAAGTAGTCCAGTAGAAATAGCGCAAAAAAGGGTCTTGTCTTGCAAAAATTCGTGTAACTCTGATTTTGGGATATGTTGCATAGGTTGACCCTCTAATAAAAAAAAACAAGTTTTCGACCTTCTAGACTTTGTGCGTTTTTCACAATATCGAAAAAAAAAACAATATTTTTTGGCACTTTTTTCGAATTTTCTTAAATAATTTGGTTGCAGTGCATTGGTACAGAAAAAGCAATTTCACCATTTTGTAGCAGAAAAAATTCTCTACAACATGCGCTATTCATGTTTGTAAATTGTCCAAATAGGGGGTGAGATACGGAGACAGAAAAATAGGGTAAAATTTGCAAAAAGTGCAAAAATCCCCAAATGACGTTAGTTTTTGCTTAATAACCCACTTTTAATGCGTTTTAGAGACAAAAGTGTCATAATAAAGTTTGTAAAACATGAAGTAGTCTATTTCATTTATTAGATCATTAAATATATACAGTAAAACCTCCATAAAGGACACTCCCGAATAGCGGACACCTCTATTTAACGGACACTTTTCCAATCCCCACTCCCAAAACCTAAATTTTTGTATGTTTAACCTCTGAATAGCGGACATTCCGAATAGCGGACAGTAGTTTTGGCGATAAAGGGTGAAAAAGGATTTTTTAACGAGAAAGAAAATAGGGAAAGTAAAAAAACCTCTAAATTTATCAAGGAATATGTCACACATTTTGTGACCACAGATAAATGTAGAGTGTGGTCTGGGGAAAATCCCCAATGGCCAATTTCGCAATGCATTTTATATCTATTACTGTTTGATTCTTGAGACTTAATTGAGATATCATTATTCAAAGCTTCAAAATATGTTAACACCATTTTTATCGTTTTTAGCACTTTCCAACCTAGTTGTTAGCACTTTCCAACCTAGTTGAAAAGTGCTTATGACTTCGGTTTGTCTGGCCGTCTGTCCGTGCTCTAACTCCCGTAAATATGCTCGGATTGCTCTGCAATTTTTATATGTTATTGTCGTTATCTATGGCACGTTCCCTATTTCAACTGAAGTGTGTAGCACTTATAGTTTTCTTACAGGATACTCAAAAGAATTCCGTTACATTGCGGTCTATGGGGAAAAATCATTTGCGGTTTATTTTAAAAATGTTTCACTATTGTAAACGCATTGAAATTTATATAGATCACTAAGATGCATTAGAAGAAGCTTAATATGGAATAGTAGGTGTATAGCACTAAGAGTTACTTTACAGGGACAGTCAAAATAATTCCGTTACATTACGTCTATGGAGAAAAATCGTCTGCGGCTTATTTAAATAATGTTCCACTATTTTAAACGCATTGAAGTTTATATATATTACTAAGGTGCATTACAAGAGGCTTACTACAGAATAGTGTGTGTATAGCAGTCATCGTTCATTTACAGGGACACACAAAATAATTCTCTACTGTCTGTTAACAATAATTCCTGGAAGTGCGTTTTAAGTTACTAAACGCGATTTTAATCTTAACTAGCTTTTTGTCTATTACGTGGTGTGTATAAATTCTGTAGATCCTATACAGGGCAGCACAAAAGTTCGCGAACACATTTCCGTTTATTGACAGAAACTCCAGAAGGAGAATTTAAACGGTGCTACGCGTTTCCTAACTAAACTAAAATTTAGCATCCTATGTATATATACAAATCTATAGATCATATACAGGGCTACATAAAAGTATTCGGATATTTTTCCGAATATTGTATATATTGAAAATTCCTGAAATTACGTTTTTAAATATGTTATGCGTTTTCCAAATTGTTTACTTAGATGTCATCTTTCAGCTTATTAAACGGTAATGATTTGTAAAATTATTTTAGAAGCGTTGGAAAGTGCTACATAATCTATGCTTGACGCATGATTTTTCGTTCTTGTTTGAATAGATTGAGTTCTACGTACTCTGAATTTAGTGTCTTGTTTGTGATTGTTCCGAGAATAACCTCAAAACGAAAGCGATTAACTTTAAAAGAAAAATTTGAAATTGTAAGTCGTTTTAAAATAAGTAAAACACAAGTGGGAGAGATTTTACAAAATAAAGAAGAAATAAGGAATTTGTGAATTACTAACTCTAACTAAAACTCCAAAATCGCGAAATTGAGGAATACTGGATTCCATTGAAATTGATTCTGTAATTCTGAATTGGTTTACGTCACTTCGTTCAAAACAATTCTTATCAGTAGGCCTTTGATTCAGGAAAAGGCTTTAGAAGTCGCCAAAGAACTCGGATTACATGATTTTAAGGCTTTGAGTGGATGGCGGGAAAAGTTCTGGTCACGGAACAATATCTTTCAAAACCATATGGTGAAAAGCAAAATCGGTAGTTACCCCAACTCAATACATTTATTATACATTACTAAACACCCAATTCAATACATTTGGTATTATGTGGAGAGCGAATAAAAAAGCGTGGATGACCAGTTCTTTACTGATTAAATGGTTAACTTCCTTTGAAAATAGAATGAAAAAACAAAGAAAAGTTCTTTTGGACAATGCAACTTCTCATAAAAAACAATTAAAATTGGACAATGTTAAAACTGTTTTCCCCCAAAACACAACTTCCGTATGCCAGCCCCTTGATCAAGGCGTTATACACAATTGTAAAGCCTGGTACAGAAAGATTTTATTAAGCCACATTCTTTCGAAGTTATATTTTATGAATGCTCTTGAGAACTGCCTAAAATTAGATAATGTACCCGATGCTCTCGGATTTGGATTTCTTCCGCTTTAAAAAAACATATAACCGGAAAGCGTACTACAATGTTTCAGAAATACAGGTTTATATTAAAAGAAAATTAAATGCTTATTTCCGATAGAAATGAAGAATTAAGAGCAATAAGTGAATTAATGAAATGTATCAGGAGTGAAGAAACTGCTGAAATGTTCATCAACATTGATGACGACCTACTGAAGAAGAATCAGTTGATGTAGGCGATTTTAATTCCTTCAGAATCTTCGACAAAAACTGACTCTATTAGTGATATGAATCAGACACTAAAACCAGGGGATGTTTCCTGCAATAACCAGAATTTCCAAAAAGCAGCAAAATACAGTAAGGCAGTTCCACATTTTTTTTCTTTCTTTCTTTTCTTTCCTTTTTTTGTAAAAAAAGATGATTTAGAAGTATTAAAACTAATGATAGAATGAAAACTTCACATAGAAAAACAAATTACATGTAATCGCAAGCAAAAGCAAACTTGTGTAACAGATTTTCTTCGTAAGAATGTAATAAACAGTGGATGTATACAAATGTATGCACAATATCATTTCAGTTTTGTTGATTAAAAAATAATTTTAATTTCTGATGAATCGTATAATAGAGCTTCTCGGCATATAAAAGCGAATTAATGAAGCATTAAGCATTTCTTAGCGATTTTGTGAATCTCTGATGTCTTCCCAATAGCGGACACCTCCGAATAGCGGACAATTTCTGCGCTCCCGAGGTGTCCGTTATTTAGAGGTTTTACTGTATAATAGACTCTAAAAATCAGAACACACGATTTATGGTTAAAACAGAGAAATACCGCCTGTTAAGTCACTAATTTAAAAACGAGTTTTTATTTTTTATATTGATTAAACAATGCATTTAATTAATTATTTATAGCATGTACAATAAAGGGTAACTGTTGAATAGTTGAGGGGGGGGGGAAGCGAAGTTCACAAAGAAAAAAAAAACTAATTCGGTATATATAGGCGCGGCAAAGAGGCTGGGTCAAGAATTCAAAGTCGAAAGTAAAATTAATATCTGGGAATAATGTAAAAAAATACTTGAAAGATAAATAAGTTATAATATAGAAATTTTAAAAGGGAAAAGGAGTATCTAAGGCCGAAACTAAGGGAGGTGGGAGCAAAAGGAGTATGTGGCACGGGCGCTAGAATGGAAGGAGAAGAGGGCACACAATGAAGATTTGGGTTTGTCGTGTTTATATCATGGAAGAACGAACAAATCATTTGTAGTTCCATGGTTTATATTAATTTGTCCCACATATTTTTGTTAGGTAGTCAAAGTTTGCATTGATGGTAAATGTATCTCACGTTGCAAATGTTAGTCCCAACAGAAAGAACACCAACAATTATACTTGATAAGACGGAAACCTCTATAAAGGGGAACTGTTTTCAGAGGTTTTGAATTCAGTTTTAAATTTTAAAATAAAGAAAATATGAGAAACTTATCCTGAACATAATCAAAAAAGTATAAAAAGTGCAGACAGAGTTCGTCGCTTGAAGATTCATACTTCTGCTGAGGTTAAGTTCAATGAGACCATGTTTCCACAGATGCCACAAGAAAAATTGTTGGGGAATGAAAAAAAACAAAGAACTTTTCATTTCTATGCTTCAAAATGAATTTAAAAAAGCGCAAATGATCACTAAGCAGGCCACTGAAGATGCAGATGTGCTAATAGTGAACACAGCTATACCCTTAGCTCGTGATTACGATGCTGTCATTGTCAATGGTGAAGACATTGACCTTCTGGCTCTTGTGGCTTCTCTAGTTTCAGACAATGTTCATTTCCGAAGGACCAGGAGAGGGAAATTGCTTGATGCTATCTACTCCAACAAGTGTTTCAAGTTTAAGGAAGTTGCACAAAATATTCTTTTACTTCATGCAGTAAGTGGTTGCGACAACACTTCTGCGCTCTACAACCATGAGAAAATGAAATATTGCAGAATTCTTCAGAACCCATCTCTGAACCAAAAAGTTCAAATCTTTAAAGACTCAACTGTAAAGAGGCACAAACTTGTTGAAGCCACAGAAGCTGTACTTCTTGCCCTGTATGGAGGTGATCCCAGCCAAAACTATAAATTTAGCGAGACTACCACCTACTCGCAATACTACTGAATATCATGCGTTCCGAACATACCTAAAAGTTCAGACATGGCTGGGAAACGAAAAGGATCCTCTCGAATGGAGCTGGAAGTGGGGTGGTCATGGGCTCATTCCAGTCACCATGATGAACGAACCAGTCCCACCCCACCAAACTCTACTTGATTTCATATCTTGCCAATGCAAAAAAAGATTGCAGTACAAAGTGCAGTTGTAGAAAGTCAGGCTTGAAGTGCTCAGTTATCTATGTGAAATGCCACAACCAACTATGTGGCAACGTTCCTGATATTATACTGGACCTTGAAGACTTTGATGACCTAGAACAACTAATCGAGTCAAGTACGGATACGAACGATGAAGTATCTGAGACGATGGTATCATTACTAGGGCCAAGCAGCAGAAAAAGGAAACATATATGACAAAGTGGCTATACTTACTATATATTTGTTGATTAATTTATTGTACATTCTATAATTAATTAACCACATCGTGTTTTCAATATCAAAAATAAAAGCTCGTTTTTTAAATTAATAACTTGTCAAGCGGTATTTTCCTGTTTTCACCCAAAATCACTTTGCTGTAATTTTTAAGGTCTATTAGAAATAATTAATTATCTAATAAATGAAACTACAGACTATCTCATGCTCTAAAAAGTTGATTATGAGAGTTTTGCTTCTAAAATGCACTAAAAGTGGGTTATTAAGCAAAACTAACGTCATTTATAGATTTTTGCATTTTTTTTCAAATTTATTCCTATTTTCCCGGCTCGGTATCACTTCTTCCATTTGGACAATTTACAAACATGAATAATACATGCTGTAGAGGATTTTATCCTCTACAAAATAGTGAACAAGCTTTTTCTGTAAAATGCACTGAAACCGAGTTATTTACGAAAAACCGAAAAAAGTGCCGAAAAATATTGTTTATTCGATATTGTGAAAAACGCACAAGGTCTAGAAGGTCGAAAACTTGGTTTTTTCTTTTTCCATTAGAGGATCAACCTTTACAACATACTCAAAAATCAGAGTTACACGAATTTTTGCAAAGTAATATGCTATTTCTACTGGATTAAAGTTAAAATACCGAAATTGTACTGCGTGCGGAATTTTAACCCCGTAAATGCCAAGAAAATTTTCGTTTTATCAAAAAATTATTTTTTATTTATATGTACTTAAAGTTCTCCTTTGAAAAGATCTTTAAAGGACAAAATATAATTTTACTAACATCTCTATGAATTTCACAAGTGCAATTTAAAAGCACATTTGCATCAAAAGGAAAATTTTTCTATGCAATTCAATCGACAGTAAACAAGTAATACTTACTTGAAACGGGATACGAAGTAGGGAATTGTGACTTTTGTGTAAATGCATAAAAAATGTATACTGTTCTGAAACCCAAAAGGTCTATTCACTTTCTGACACATTTCTGAATTCATTTTTGTTCTGAAACGCATGAAAATGGCAGGTGTTCTTATTCGGAAACTATGTAATCGGAACATGGTTTTCATCTCTTGGTAAAGACACATTATCTTTAAGAAAATAATTTCAAACGCGGCGTTTTTAACAGAATTCCCAACGAGGCAGCCCTAGAAAGGAAAACGCGTTGTCACGTGACACGAATCGCTTATAACGCGATAAGTAATTTATTTATCAAAAAATGGAAAACTGCTTTCGATTCAAAATCACCTGAATTGCGTTTAAAAATGGTGCTGAAAAATGTGTCAGATAGTTTCATGCTTTGAACAGATCAATTGAGAACCATGGTACACTGCAAACCTTTATTCACATTTCAGAACACTTTTTAGAACACATATTGTGTCACCTTTTTTAAAACACATTGAAGCACACTTTTTTTGTTCAACACACTTTCTAGTGCACTTTTTGAAAGAAATGATTTCACAAGTGTGCCCAAATGTGCTCTCAATCCGTTCTCAAATGTGTTCCCAAGTTTAGATTTAGCCGATATTCTCAGCAGAACACTTTCAGTACACTTTCAGAACGCATTCTTTATAGCGGAGTATATTCGGAACACATTCAATAAAAATTAAGGTAATTGGAACACTTTTTTAATCAGTGTTCCGAATGTGTTCCCAATGTGTGCTGGGAATTTGCAGTGTAACAGGGCTGCAAAAAAATGCTGTAAAACTAACACATTTTCTCTAAAATATAATAAATAAAATAAAAAGTGGTGTAAAATTAACTGCAAAAACTGCTGGAAAATTTACTGTTTACCTTAACCCATATTGACAGCATTTTTTGTTGTAAGAATGCTGTATTTTATTTATTTATTATTATTATTATTTACTGTGCAGTTATACGAAAATAAAATCAGTGACATTTCCCACCGGACAGCCTGTGTAATACTTACAAGCATAAATATTGAAGTGATTTGTAATAGAACAGTTTTATTCATTTCCCTATACATGAATTATACATCATGAATTATAAGCAAATGTTCCCCCAGGCCTTCAGTTTTTTTTTTGCTTTCTTACGTTGTCGCGTCTGGAAATTTGGTTCAAAATGCCAACTTTGACAGTATTTTCTGAAAAATCGTGTGCCTTTACCAAAAATAAAAAAACAGTTTACAGTATAATTTCTTATTAAGAGCACCTGCAAATTTGGTACGTTTTCGAACAAAAACGAATTTAAAAATGTGTCAGGAAGCAGCCAGTTTGGATTTGCGAACGGCGTTAATTGAATGTCCTCTTCTAAGCTTATGAAAGGTGTCTAAAAATATGGGGACAAACGTTTAAGGGAGGTACAGGACACTAACAATCATTTATTGTATAGGAAACTAGTGTCAGGAATCCATGTATTTAGTCAAAATTACAGGGCGTATATATCACTCCAATCCGAAGTCGCGTTTTCGTTCGTAACTTTAACAGTAGTGAAGATATTTTTAAAAAATTTACAAGACTTATCTTTGTATGAATTGTAAGGTTCACTATTCTGACTATTCTATATATATATTGTATTCTTCACTACTATTAATGTTTTGAACTAAAACGGGACTTCGGATTGGAGCGAGACGTCCTGTAATTTTGACTAAATAAATTGATTTCTGACCCTGATTTCATGCTATAAATTATTGTTACAGTGCCCTGTAACTCCCTTAAAATTTCGTCGCTATATTTTGGAGACACCCTGTAGAAGGTAGATAATAAATACTATTAATTTTTAAAACCTGCTTACCATTTTTCCCAGTATTACGCTGGAATCCTTTTTCTGCTCCCTGTTTCTAGGATGTATCTGAAATTCAAAAGTAAACAGTTAACTTCATGTATAAGAAAGAATCTTCTTGTTATAACCATTTGACAGATTGTATTTTTACCCGTTACCGGTTTTCGGAGCTTTCCCGCTCATAGTGTTTTATTTTGGAGAATTAGTGAAATTAGTGAAATTAAATTTTTATAAAAAAATATTTAAACCTTTTAATGATCCTGTTTTACAATATTCCACAGTAAAATAAATGCAAGTATGCACGCTTTATCTGAAATAAAAAAGTTTAATTTTTCTCTTAAATTAAGACATAATTATTTCATTAAATGAAATTTCTTATTCCTTTGGAATTAAGTTTTAAAAAGAAATATAAATGAACGGAATATTACTTTCGCTATCATTTGGAAGGTAATTTTCTTATAGAGCAGAAATGTATAATCACAGAAGTAAAAGTATGCGTTTTGAAATTTCTAAGGATGGAAGGTGTTAAAAAGAATAAATTAATTTTTATTGCATTCTTTTGCTAACCGTTTGAAGCGAATTCCCGAGGCAGCAGAGCGAGGAGAGGGGAAAATCGTGTCGTCACGTGACTCTAATAAGTAATTTATTTATCAAAAAATTGAAAACTCATTTCGATTCCAAATCGCATCCGTAGTCAGGCCTGCCAATTTTATACTTTTTCGTTCAAAAATGAGTTTTTGAGCAGGTCAATTGAGAACTACCTTAATTTTCTGAAGAGATATTTTAAAAACACGACTGCATTTCACTGCCATAGATTTAACATAGTGAAGGAAATTTGAGAACTCACTGACCAACAGCCTAACTATGATATCAGAAAATTTATGCATGAAATGATAAATATCAATCCATGACTGCTATGTAATTTTTTATTAAATACACTGTTAAAAAATTCCTGTAAAAACACAGGAAAAATAAAACGAGACTGTTTGTAAATTTACAATAGTTCTCGGTTAAATGCATTCGATAGCGTTTCTCGGTTATCATTTTACAGACATTTCCCGTTTATTAAATCAAATTCTCAGTAGGGATTTCCATGTCTTTATTTAAAGATACTTTAATCTTTGTTATAACATGAAATTCAAAATAAACACTTTTACAATTTTATTAAAAATATTAAAGAAGAAAATTTGGTTTAAAAATTGTTTTATTAAAAATTACAGTATTTTAAAAAGGGAAAATTTGTCTTTATGGAGTTAGCGGGATTTTTTATCAACTTTGATCAAAAGATGGAAAGAGAGAGTGAGGTAATTTAAAGAATAAATTTTTATTTCAATCCGGATTTACAATTTAGGCAGGATAATTTTCAAATATTATTTTAGTCCATTTTATAATTTGTGTTAATATTTATAAAAAAATTTTAAAATAGTTTTGTTATAGGAGGAATACGTCGAACCTTAACCAGATCCGAACCCGAAAAAATAAATTCCTTCGTCTCGCAACCCGACTCGAACCTGAAAATTTAAATTCATCTGAAACCCGACCCGAACTCGACAAATAAAGATATCGAACGACAACACGACGAAATAATTTCCATCGTCATGCAAATCGGCCTGAACCTCAAATTTAAGGTAACACGAAACACGACCGGAAACAGACAAAAAAATCCCATCGATACTTAACCCGATCCGAACCCGACAAAATAATTTCCGTCGTCACGTAACCTGATCTGAACCTCAACATTTAAGTTAAACCAAAACTCGACCCGAACCTGACAAAAAAATTCCATCGAACCGCAACCCAAACCGCACACGAGAAAATAATTTTAATCGACACGCAACTCAATCCGAACCTGAAAATTTAAGTTAACTTGAAACCCGACTCGAACCTTACAAAAACGAATCCATCTAACCGTAACCCGATCCGAACCCAACAAAATAATTTCCGTCGTCATGCAACCCGACCCGAATCCGACACATTTAAACCTGTACCCAAAATGCTTCAACCTAAACGCTAAAGAAAATGAAATTACATTACTGGCCATCCAAAATGCTACACCATAAAGGAATGCAAATCACAGAAGGATACTTATTGGATAAATACATTATAATGGGAAGGACAAGTGATTACATTTTCAGAAAATTAGGAGATATAGATCCTGAGAAAACCCTATCCAAAGCACCCACCTCTGACCGCAATAACAGCATTTATCTGCCTAGCCATGGAGTCGAACAGAGATTGGATGTCATGTACGGGTACATCAGTCCATGCAGCTTCAACACTAACTATGCCACAGTTCATCAACCGTAGTGAACGGCGAGTGGTGGCGGGCCAGTCCCTCAGAAGCCATTGGCATGACATTTTCAATTGCTGAGAATCAAGAGAACGTGCCGGGTGCCGGCCAGGGTAACAGTCAAACATGGGCATTGGCAGGTCTCACTATTGAAGCGATTTGGAATCAAAATGCGTTTTCATAATTCTTCTTTTTTTATACCTAAATTACTTATCGTCATAGAAGTGTCTCATAACATAGAAGTTTCCTGTCACGTGACGACACGTTTTTCCCTTTTCTCGTGCTGTAACGTCAGGAATTTGATGCAAAACGCAGACTTTGACAGTGTTTTCTGAAAGATCCTCTGCCTTTATCAAAAAAAAAAAAAAAAAAAAGAAAAAAAAAGGAGGTGGAACGTGTTCTGATTACATAGTTTTTAAATAAGAACATCTGCCAATTTCATGCGTTTCGGAACAATTTTTTTTTTTTTTTTTAATGTCTGTAAATAGCCCCTTTAGATTTGAAAACAGCTTTTAACAACTGTACATTTTGTATATTTTATAATCAATCGAAATTTCCAGAGGTAATTTAAATATAACTTATTTAAATATAAATTTAAATATAACAATAATAATAATAATATTTGAATTTAATTACTGTAAAAAAATATTTTACTTGAACAACAATACTTGCATCATGAGATACTATTACAAAAAATAAAATTATATATGAATTTTGCTTACTTGTTCAGAGGGCAGACCCTCCGCCAGCATCTCTTCTGGCGTCTAGAATAAATATAATATAGATGTAATTATACATAACTATCTGGATATACAAATACAGCTCGAAGTTAAAAAAATTAGAGTGATAGACAAAAAAAGGAATTGTGAAAAAGGCTTTTTATGTATTGCTTATACAAAAAGTAATACAGGATAAAACTTAATATTGTAAGAGTCTACATAGTTTGGAGAATATTTTAGCATAAAAATGAAAGCAAATAATACAAAAATTAAAATAATTATTCAAACTTGAAAAAATCAAAATATTAGAATAACAATTTACCTGGTTCAAAATATTAGAATAATGCATTGTAAATAATACGCGTTTAAAAAAAAGGGATAAAAAGTTATTTTTTTATATTTTGTAGCATCACCTTTACATTTTATAATAGCACGAACTCGCTTTGCCAAGCTAGCTAGAAGTGGTTCACAATGTTTTCTGCCCAGACTTTCTGCCATGTCGACTTTATGCTTTAAGGAAGCTCAACTTTGTTTTTTGGTGCAATATCTTGCAGTCTGTTCTTCATTATAACCCACAAATTCTCTATTGGATTTAAATCCAGTGAATTTGCCGGGCAGGGAAGTATGTTAATTTGGTGTTGGATAAGTCAGTTCTTGGTGGACACTGACCTGTGTGAAATGGCTAAATCATGTTGGAAAATAAAATCGTCACCACACAGATCTTCCGACGATGGTATCATGAAATGCTCAAGAATTTCTTGATATATCTCAGAATTAATCCTTTCGTTAACGATAAATAGCCTTCCAGGATCTTCTGCAGTCATGCAATACTGTCTGCAAATTTCACTGATCATTTCATGCAGTCCGTTTCATATGCTTCTTGCTTCATTCGCCATACACGAACACATTGGTCCCCATATGTTACGCAAAACACCCTCTAATCACTAAACAATATCTTTATTCCAATCACCCAGACTCAATAAAAGCCTTTTTTTTTGCGCAATTTCACTCTCTTCCTTTTCTTTTTAATATGCATAAGAGGCATCATACACGAGATCACCACACGGGTACACACGGGTCTTTGGTACACGAGATTGAAATCCAAGTTTATGGAGACGTCTTAGTGTTGTAGATTTCTTTAAATCAACACAGCCTTCTCTCCATTTTCAATGCAAATATATTACACTTCTAAAACTTTTTTTTTTTTTTTTTTTTAAGCACTAGTTTTTAGCTTTCTATCATCTCTCTGAGTCGTTTTTGGCTTTCGATCACTATTTAGATGCTTGTTTTCAAAATGCCCGTCGTTAAAATACTGCTTTATTACTCGACTAACACTTGATTGAGAACATTTTAAGTAACTGGCGATATATTGCTGATTACGACCTTCTTTATGCAAATCAATAATACGATGCTTTGTAAACTCCGTTATATCGGAAAAACGACCCGTGTTTCACACAAAATGAAAACAATGATGATGCAAAGCGTTTTTATAACTTAAGAAGTCCCACAGAAGCTACTTTTATGCTTAATTTGTGCAACCTTCTCTAACCAATCAGGAAAATTCACAAGTATTCTAATTTTTTTGAACCACCTATTTTAATAATCTAAAATTTTGAATAATGAAAATAATTTTACAAAAGTACAATATTCACTCAAAATTTCATCTTTTACAGTTTTAATAACATGCAAATTTATTAAAACATCAACCGCTGTTGTTTTTCAAATATACTACACTTAAATAAAGCTAAATGCAATTCCAAATACAAATGAAATTAATTACTCTAATTTTTTGACTTGGAGTTGTATATATTAGGTGCATAAATTTGACTTTCCCTTTTTTCGAGTAAAGAAAATAGAGTTGTTTCTTGAAAAATGAAAAAAAATATATTCAAATTACATTGAGTCAAGAAACTACATATCATTTGTCCATCCCCCTAGCAACAGATGAATTCCGTAATGAAAGAAACCCAATTGTTTTGAAGCAATCCAATTGAAACAGGCCAATTTTCAATATCTGCATAAGAACTCAACCTTTCTCTGGAAGTAGTGTTCTGCATGGAGAGAAACAAATAGCAAGATTATTCCATGTCAAATCAACCAATGACTCAACCTGACCATTTTAGATTTTGATGAAACTTACAGGAATCATTCTGCCTGATGATATAAATGAGAATATACTTTTACTATTTTTTTTATCTCAGTAAATTTTCATACAATTAATTTTTTTAATTTCGAAAAATCATCATTTTCTGGCTTGTATAAATGTTCTCAATTTTGAATTTCTCAAGTTTTATCCGACGTAGAGAGTTGTTTGACCCCTCATTTTAAAGAGAATTTCATAAAGTTTAATTTGATTTGCAAGTTGACTATGCTTAGTTAAAAAAAAGTTAATTTAATTTAATTAAAAAAAATTAAATAGGTTTCTTTTTTTAAATTTTGAAAAAAATATATATGTTTTTTGTAATATTATTAACTTAAAAATCTGAAAGTTTTAGAGTAGGATCTTAGTGGGATCAGCAGTTATGTTAAAAAAAAACTAATGTTAAACACCAGTTGGGGCTGGTATTTAAAGTTGGCATTTCGCCAACTTTATGACTGTGCTAAAGATAGTACTGTTTTATTCATTTTAAATATTATTTTTTTTTATAACTGCTGATCCGTTTGAGATTCCACTCTAAAAATTTCAGAAGTTAAAGATTATAATATTACAAAAACATATATTTTTTTCAAAATTTTTAAAAAACACTGTTTTAAAAAATTTTTAACTTTTAAATTAAATTAAATTAACTATTTTAAAACCAAGCATAGTCAACTTGCATATCAAATTAAATCTTATGAAATTATCTTTAAAATGAATGGTCAAACAACTCTCTACGCCTGATAAAACTTGATAAATTCAAAATTAAAAACATTTATACAAGCCAAAAAATTATGATTTTTTAAATTAAAAAAATTAATTTAATGAAAATTTACTGAGATAAAAATTATAAAAATATATCTTCATTTGTTTCATCAGGGAGAACGATTCCCGAAGGTTTCATTAAAACATGAAATGGTCAGTACGGGGGGGGGGTCGAAAAAAACGAAATTTATATAATCGAAACATAATAGTGCGTGAAAGTTGCCATTGGTAATGAGGAATAAATTCGCAAAATACTACACCAAATGGTTAATATCTTTTACCGACGTAAGGGGGCCAAAGTTTCAAAAATTCACAAAAAAATGATTTTTTCGAAAAATTATCCAACCATAGCAATACAATTCCTAATAGATTGCAACAGTTACTTCAAGATGCTAGTAATATTTCAATAAAAATTTATTATGGTGAACTCATTTCCATCACCGCCGCAAAAACGGTCAAAATTTTGAAAAAACAGCAAAAATTTCAATTTTTAGTTTTTTCCAATTTTCACAATTTCTATTATATGTCTACAATTAAATAAATTTACATTATACTTAGTAATAACTTATAAATGTCTAGTAATTTTGATCATGGTGTAGCCAACCAAGGGCGAGAAGGGCCCGCCCCCCTCCTAAATTTGAGTGAAAGTGGCTTTTTGAAGGGATTATGGGGATTACCCATGAATTTTTAGGGATTTTCTTGTAGGGTGTCCCCGAAAGTGGAAAATGATGGAGAATTTATGTATGGGGACCCCCCTACAAAAAAAATCACCAAAATTTCTCGGAAATTCTTTCAAAAAGACTTTCTCTCAAATTTAGGGGGGGGGAGAGGTGGCCCCTCTCACCCTTGGTTGGCAATGTCCATGATAAAAATTGCTAAACATAAGTTATTACTAGATTTAATGTAAATTTATTTAAATTGTAGACATATAATAAAATTGGGAAAATTGGAAAAAATTGAAAAATGAAATTTTTGCTGTTTTTCAAAATTTTGACCGCCCTGCTCCGGTAATAGAAATTATTTCACCATAATAAAATGTTATTGGAATATTACTAACATCTTGGTGTAACTGTTGCATTCTATTAGAAATTGTATTGTTATGGTTTAATTTTTTTTTTCGAAAAAATCATTTTTTTTTTTGCGATTTTTCGAAATTTTGGTCCCCTTGCGGCGGTAAAAGATATTAACCATTTGGTGTAATATTTTGCGAATTTATCCCTTATTACCAATGACAACTTTCCCGCACTATTATGTTTCGATTATATGAATTTCGGTTTTTTCGACCCACCCTAATAGTCAGGTTGAATATTGAAACTTTTTGGTTGATTTGACGTGGAATGACCTAGTTTAATCTTAAGGAGCAACACCCAGTGAATACAGGCGGGCGGCGAAATATACATCATATTTCACCGCTTTGGAGTTTACCCATGTTATACGTCAGCTGTGGGTATATAGGGTTGAATAATATTGTAAGTCTTTTTCTCTGATCTCCAATGAAGTCTTTTTATGAGGGTACATACCCTCAGACTCAGAAGTGTGGCTGTTGCCAGTTGTGGGTAATGTCCTTGAAGAAATCGACAATTGACTTGAAGACTTAGTTAATTCACAACAACTACACTTCCATTGTGGAATCCGATACTTACCTGGCAGATGGATGAATGCTGTACCTCCTGATAAGATATTACGTTGAGTAACTCTTTCTTTCATTTTGACAGAAAACGTGTGTATTTTTTTTACTCGATAATGGCAGGAGACATATTTATACACATTTAAAAAGAAATATAAGTAGTCCAGTAGAAATAGCGCAAAAAAGGGTCTTGTCTTGCAAAAATTCGTGTAACTCTGATTTTGGGATATGTTGCATAGGTTGACCCTCTAATAAAAAAAAACAAGTTTTCGACCTTCTAGACTTTGTGCGTTTTTCACAATATCGAAAAAAAAAACAATATTTTTTGGCACTTTTTTCGAATTTTCTTAAATAATTTGGTTGCAGTGCATTGGTACAGAAAAAGCAATTTCACCATTTTGTAGCAGAAAAAATTCTCTACAACATGCGCTATTCATGGTTGTAAATTGTCCAAATAGGGGGTGAGATACGGAGACAGAAAAATAGGGTAAAATTTGCAAAAAGTGCAAAAATCCCCAAATGACGTTAGTTTTTGCTTAATAACCCACTTTTAATGCGTTTTAGAGACAAAAGTGTCATAATAAAGTTTGTAAAACATGAAGTAGTCTATTTCATTTATTAGATCATTAAATATATACAGTAAAACCTCCATAAAGGACACTCCCGAATAGCGGACACCTCTATTTAACGGACACTTTTCCAATCCCCACTCCCAAAACCTAAATTTTTGTATGTTTAACCTCTGAATAGCGGACATTCCGAATAGCGGACAGTAGTTTTGGCGATAAAGGGTGAAAAAGGATTTTTTAACGAGAAAGAAAATAGGGAAAGTAAAAAAACCTCTAAATTTATCAAGGAATATGTCACACATTTTGTGACCACAGATAAATGTAGAGTGTGGTCTGGGGAAAATCCCCAATGGCCAATTTCGCAATGCATTTTATATCTATTACTGTTTGATTCTTGAGACTTAATTGACATATCATTATTCAAAGCTTCAAAATATGTTAACACCATTTTTATCGTTTTTAGCACTTTCCAACCTAGTTGTTAGCACTTTCCAACCTAGTTGAAAAGTGCTTATGACTTCGGTTTGTCTGGCCGTCTGTCCGTGCTCTAACTCCCGTAAATATGCTCGGATTGCTCTGCAATTTTTATATGTTATTGTCGTTATCTATGGCACGTTCCCTATTTCAACTGAAGTGTGTAGCACTTATAGTTTTCTTACAGGATACTCAAAAGAATTCCGTTACATTGCGGTCTATGGGGAAAAATCATTTGCGGTTTATTTTAAAAATGTTTCACTATTGTAAACGCATTGAAATTTATATAGATCACTAAGATGCATTAGAAGAAGCTTAATATGGAATAGTAGGTGTATAGCACTAAGAGTTACTTTACAGGGACAGTCAAAATAATTCCGTTACATTACGTCTATGGAGAAAAATCGTCTGCGGCTTATTTAAATAATGTTCCACTATTTTAAACGCATTGAAGTTTATATATATTACTAAGGTGCATTACAAGAGGCTTACTACAGAATAGTGTGTGTATAGCAGTCATCGTTCATTTACAGGGACACACAAAATAATTCTCTACTGTCTGTTAACAATAATTCCTGGAAGTGCGTTTTAAGTTACTAAACGCGATTTTAATCTTAACTAGCTTTTTGTCTATTACGTGGTGTGTATAAATTCTGTAGATCCTATACAGGGCAGCACAAATTTCGCGAACACATTTCCGTTTATTGACAGAAACTCCAGAAGGAGAATTTAAACGGTGCTACGCGTTTCCTAACTAAACTAAAATTTAGCATCCTATGTATATATACAAATCTATAGATCATATACAGGGCTACATAAAAGTATTCGGATATTTTTCCGAATATTGTATATATTGAAAATTCCTGAAATTACGTTTTTAAATATGTTATGCGTTTTCCAAATTGTTTACTTAGATGTCATCTTTCAGCTTATTAAACGGTAATGATTTGTAAAATTATTTTAGAAGCGTTGGAAAGTGCTACATAATCTATGCTTGACGCATGATTTTTCGTTCTTGTTTGAATAGATTGAGTTCTACATACTCTGAATTTAGTGTCTTGTTTGTGATTGTTCCGAGAATAACCTCAAAACGAAAGCGATTAACTTTAAAAGAAAAATTTGAAATTGTAAGTCGTTTTAAAATAAGTAAAACACAAGTGGGAGAGATTTTACAAAATAAAGAAGAAATAAGGAATTTGTGAATTACTAACTCTAACTAAAACTCCAAAATCGCGAAATTGAGGAATACTGGATTCCATTGAAATTGATTCTGTAATTCTGAATTGGTTTACGTCACTTCGTTCAAAACAATTCTTATCAGTAGGCCTTTGATTCAGGAAAAGGCTTTAGAAGTCGCCAAAGAACTCGGATTACATGATTTTAAGGCTTTGAGTGGATGGCGGGAAAAGTTCTGGTCACGGAACAATATCTTTCAAAACCATATGGTGAAAAGCAAAATCGGTAGTTACCCCAACTCAATACATTTATTATACATTACTAAACACCCAATTCAATACATTTGGTATTATGTGGAGAGCGAATAAAAAAGCGTGGATGACCAGTTCTTTACTGATTAAATGGTTAACTTCCTTTGAAAATAGAATGAAAAAACAAAGAAAAGTTCTTTTGGACAATGCAACTTCTCATAAAAAACAATTAAAATTGGACAATGTTAAAACTGTTTTCCCCCAAAACACAACTTCCGTATGCCAGCCCCTTGATCAAGGCGTTATACACAATTGTAAAGCCTGGTACAGAAAGATTTTATTAAGCCACATTCTTTCGAAGTTATATTTTATGAATGCTCTTGAGAACTGCCTAAAATTAGATAATGTACCCGATGCTCTCGGATTTGGATTTCTTCCGCTTTAAAAAAACATATAACCGGAAAGCGTACTACAATGTTTCAGAAACACAGGTTTATATTAAAAGAAAATTAAATGCTTATTTCCGATAGAAATGAAGAATTAAGAGCAATAAGTGAATTAATGAAATGTATCAGGAGTGAAGAAACTGCTGAAATGTTCATCAACATTGATGATGACCTACTGAAGAAGAATCAGTTGATGTAGGCGATTTTAATTCCTTCAGAATCTTCGACAAAAACTGACTCTATTAGTGATATGAATCAGACACTAAAACCAGGGGATGTTTCCTGCAATATCCAGAATTTCCAAAAAGCAGCAAAATACAGTAAGGCAGTTCCACATTTTTTTTCTTTCTTTCTTTTCTTTCCTTTTTTTTCTTTTTTTGTAAAAAAAGATGATTTAGAAGTATTAAAACTAATGATAGAATGAAAACTTCACATAGAAAAACAAATTACATGTAATCGCAAGCAAAAGCAAACTTGTGTAACAGATTTTCTTCGTAAGAATGTAATAAACAGTGGATGTATACAAATGTATGCACAATATCATTTCAGTTTTGTTGATTAAAAAAATTTTAATTTCTGATGAATCGTATAATAGAGCTTCTCGGCATATAAAAGCGAATTAATGAAGCATTAAGCATTTCTTAGCGATTTTGTGAATCTCTGATGTCTTCCCAATAGCGGACACCTCCGAATAGCGGACAATTTCTGCGCTCCCGAGGTGTCCGTTATTTAGAGGTTTTACTGTATAATAGACTCTAAAAATCAGAACACACGATTTATGGTTAAAACAGAGAAATACCGCCTGTTAAGTCACTAATTTAAAAACGAGTTTTTATTTTTTATATTGATTAAACAATGCATTTAATTAATTATTTATAGCATGTACAATAAAGGGTAACTGTTGAATAGTTGAGGGGGGGGGGGGAAGCGAAGTTCACAAAGAAAAAAAAAACTAATTCGGTATATATAGGCGCGGCAAAGAGGCTGGGTCAAGAATTCAAAGTCGAAAGTAAAATTAATATCTGGGAATAATGTAAAAAAATACTTGAAAGATAAATAAGTTATAATATAGAAATTTTAAAAGGGAAAAGGAGTATCTAAGGCCGAAACTAAGGGAGGTGGGAGCAAAAGGAGTATGTGGCACGGGCGCTAGAATGGAAGGAGAAGAGGGCACACAATGAAGATTTGGGTTTGTCGTGTTTATATCATGGAAGAACGAACAAATCATTTGTAGTTCCATGGTTTATATTAATTTGTCCCACATATTTTTGTTAGGTAGTCAAAGTTTGCATTGATGGTAAATGTATCTCACGTTGCAAATGTTAGTCCCAACAGAAAGAACACCAACAATTATACTTGATAAGACGGAAACCTCTATAAAGGGGAACTGTTTTCAGAGGTTTTGAATTCAGTTTTAAATTTTAAAATAAAGAAAATATGAGAAACTTATCCTGAACATAATCAAAAAAGTATAAAAAGTGCAGACAGAGTTCGTCGCTTGAAGATTCATACTTCTGCTGAGGTTAAGTTCAATGAGACCATGTTTCCACAGATGCCACAAGAAAAATTGTTGGGGAATGAAAAAAAACAAAGAACTTTTCATTTCTATGCTTCAAAATGAATTTAAAAAAGCGCAAATGATCACTAAGCAGGCCACTGAAGATGCAGATGTGCTAATAGTGAACACAGCTATACCCTTAGCTCGTGATTACGATGCTGTCATTGTCAATGGTGAAGACATTGACCTTCTGGCTCTTGTGGCTTCTCTAGTTTCAGACAATGTTCATTTCCGAAGGACCAGGAGAGGGAAATTGCTTGATGCTATCTACTCCAACAAGTGTTTCAAGTTTAAGGAAGTTGCACAAAATATTCTTTTACTTCATGCAGTAAGTGGTTGCGACAACACTTCTGCGCTCTACAACCATGAGAAAATGAAATATTGCAGAATTCTTCAGAACCCATCTCTGAACCAAAAAGTTCAAATCTTTAAAGACTCAACTGTAAAGAGGCACAAACTTGTTGAAGCCACAGAAGCTGTACTTCTTGCCCTGTATGGAGGTGATCCCAGCCAAAACTATAAATTTAGCGAGACTACCACCTACTCGCAATACTACTGAATATCATGCGTTCCGAACATACCTAAAAGTTCAGACATGGCTGGGAAACGAAAAGGATCCTCTCGAATGGAGCTGGAAGTGGGGTGGTCATGGGCTCATTCCAGTCACCATGATGAACGAACCAGTCCCACCCCACCAAACTCTACTTGATTTCATATCTTGCCAATGCAAAAAAAGATTGCAGTACAAAGTGCAGTTGTAGAAAGTCAGGCTTGAAGTGCTCAGTTATCTATGTGAAATGCCACAACCAACTATGTGGCAACGTTCCTGATATTATACTGGACCTTGAAGACTTTGATGACCTAGAACAACTAATCGAGTCAAGTACGGATACGAACGATGAAGTATCTGAGACGATGGTATCATTACTAGGGCCAAGCAGCAGAAAAAGGAAACATATATGACAAAGTGGCTATACTTACTATATATTTGTTGATTAATTTATTGTACATTCTATAATTAATTAACCACATCGTGTTTTCAATATCAAAAATAAAAGCTCGTTTTTTAAATTAATAACTTGTCAGGCGGTATTTTCCTGTTTTCACCCAAAATCACTTTGCTGTAATTTTTAAGGTCTATTAGAAATAATTAATTATCTAATAAATGAAACTATAGACTATCTCATGCTCTAAAAAGTTGATTATGAGAGTTTTGCTTCTAAAATGCACTAAAAGTGGGTTATTAAGCAAAACTAACGTCATTTATAGATTTTTGCATTTTTTTTCAAATTTATTCCTATTTTCCCGGCTCGGTATCACTTCTTCCATTTGGACAATTTACAAACATGAATAATACATGCTGTAGAGGATTTTATCCTCTACAAAATAGTGAACAAGCTTTTTCTGTAAAATGCACTGAAACCGAGTTATTTACGAAAAACCGAAAAAAGTGCCGAAAAATATTGTTTATTCGATATTGTGAAAAACGCACAAGGTCTAGAAGGTCGAAAACTTGGTTTTTTCTTTTTCCATTAGAGGATCAACCTTTACAACATACTCAAAAATCAGAGTTACACGAATTTTTGCAAAGTAATATGCTATTTCTACTGGATTAAAGTTAAAATACCGAAATTGTACTGCGTGCGGAATTTTAACCCCGTAAATGCCAAGAAAATTTTCGTTTTATCAAAAAATTATTTTTTATTTATATGTACTTAAAGTTCTCCTTTGAAAAGATCTTTAAAGGACAAAATATAATTTTACTTACATCTCTATGAATTTCACAAGTGCAATTTAAAAGCACATTTGCATCAAAAGGAAAATTTTTCTATGCAATTCAATCGACAGTAAACAAGTAATACTTACTTGAAACGGGATACGAAGTAGGGAATTGTGACTTTTGTGTAAATGCATAAAAAATGTATACTGTTCTGAAACCCAAAAGGTCTATTCACTTTCTGACACATTTCTGAATTCATTTTTGTTCTGAAACGCATGAAAATGGCAGGTGTTCTTATTCGGAAACTATGTAATCGGAACATGGTTTTCATCTCTTGGTAAAGACACATTATCTTTAAGAAAATAATTTCAAACGCGGCGTTTTTAACAGAATTCCCAACGAGGCAGCCCTAGAAAGGAAAACGCGTTGTCACGTGACACGAATCGCTTATAACGCGATAAGTAATTTATTTATCAAAAAATGGAAAACTGCTTTCGATTCAAAATCACCTGAATTGCGTTTAAAAATGGTGCTGAAAAATGTGTCAGATAGTTTCATGCTTTGAACAGATCAATTGAGAACCATGGTACACTGCAAACCTTTATACACATTTCAGAACACTTTTTAGAACACATATTGTGTCACCTTTTTTAAAACACATTGAAGCACACTTTTTTTGTTCAACACACTTTCTAGTGCACTTTTTGAAAGAAATGATTTCACAAGTGTGCCCAAATGTGCTCTCAATCCGTTCTCAAATGTGTTCCCAAGTTTAGATTTAGCAGATATTCTCAGCAGAACACTTTCAGTACACTTTCAGAACGCATTCTTTATAGCGGAGTATATTCGGAACACATTCAATAAAAATTAAGGTAATTGGAACACTTTTTTAATCAGTGTTCCGAATGTGTTCCCAATGTGTGCTGGGAATTTGCAGTGTAACAGGGCTGCAAAAAAATGCTGTAAAACTAACACATTTTCTCTAAAATATAATAAATAAAATAAAAAGTGGTGTAAAATTAACTGCAAAAACTGCTGGAAAATTTACTGTTTACCTTAACCCATATTGACAGCATTTTTTGTTGTAAGAATGCTGTATTTTATTTATTTATTATTATTATTATTTACTGTGCAGTTATACGAAAATAAAATCAGTGACATTTCCCACCGGACAGCCTGTGTAATACTTACAAGCATAAATATTGAAGTGATTTGTAATAGAACAGTTTTATTCATTTCCCTATACATGAATTATACATCATGAATTATAAGCAAATGTTCCCCCAGGCCTTCAGTTTTTTTTTGCTTTCTTACGTTGTCGCGTCTGGAAATTTGGTTCAAAATGCCAACTTTGACAGTATTTTCTGAAAAATCGTGTGCCTTTACCAAAAATAAAAAAACAGTTTACAGTATAATTTCTTATTAAGAGCACCTGCAAATTTGGTACGTTTTCGAACAAAAACGAATTTAAAAATGTGTCAGGAAGCAGCCAGTTTGGATTTGCGAACGGCGTTAATTGAATGTCCTCTTCTAAGCTTATGAAAGGTGTCTAAAAATATGGGGACAAACGTTTAAGGGAGGTACAGGACACTAACAATCATTTATTGTATAGGAAACTAGTGTCAGGAATCCATGTATTTAGTCAAAATTACAGGGCGTATATATCACTCCAATCCGAAGTCGCGTTTTCGTTCGTAACTTTAACAGTAGTGAAGATATTTTTAAAAAATTTACAAGACTTATCTTTGTATGAATTGTAAGGTTCACTATTCTGACTATTCTATATATATATTGTATTCTTCACTACTATTAATGTTTTGAACTAAAACGGGACTTCGGATTGGAGCGAGACGTCCTGTAATTTTGACTAAATAAATTGATTTCTGACCCTGATTTCATGCTATAAATTATTGTTACAGTGCCCTGTAACTCCCTTAAAATTTCGTCGCTATATTTTGGAGACACCCTGTAGAAGGTAGATAATAAATACTATTAATTTTTAAAACCTGCTTACCATTTTTCCCAGTATTACGCTGGAATCCTTTTTCTGCTCCCTGTTTCTAGGATGTATCTGAAATTCAAAAGTAAACAGTTAACTTCATGTATAAGAAAGAATCTTCTTGTTATAACCATTTGACAGATTGTATTTTTACCCGTTACCGGTTTTCGGAGCTTTCCCGCTCATAGTGTTTTATTTTGGAGAATTAGTGAAATTAGTGAAATTAAATTTTTATAAAAAAATATTTAAACCTTTTAATGATCCTGTTTTACAATATTCCACAGTAAAATAAATGCAAGTATGCACGCTTTATCTGAAATAAAAAAGTTTAATTTTTCTCTTAAATTAAGACATAATTATTTCATTAAATGAAATTTCTTATTCCTTTGGAATTAAGTTTTAAAAAGAAATATAAATGAACGGAATATTACTTTCGCTATCATTTGGAAGGTAATTTTCTTATAGAGCAGAAATGTATAATCACAGAAGTAAAAGTATGCGTTTTGAAATTTCTAAGGATGGAAGGTGTTAAAAAGAATAAATTAATTTTTATTGCATTCTTTTGCTAACCGTTTGAAGCGAATTCCCGAGGCAGCAGAGCGAGGAGAGGGGAAAATCGTGTCGTCACGTGACTCTAATAAGTAATTTATTTATCAAAAAATTGAAAACTCATTTTGATTCCAAATCGCATCCGTAGTCAGGCCTGCCAATTTTATACTTTTTCGTTCAAAAATGAGTTTTTGAGCAGGTCAATTGAGAACTACCTTAATTTTCTGAAGAGATATTTTAAAAACACGACTGCATTTCACTGCCATAGATTTAACATAGTGAAGGAAATTTGAGAACTCACTGACCAACAGCCTAACTATGATATCAGAAAATTTATGCATGAAATGATAAATATCAATCCATGACTGCTATGTAATTTTTTATTAAATACACTGTTAAAAAATTCCTGTAAAAACACAGGAAAAATAAAACGAGACTGTTTGTAAATTTACAATAGTTCTCGGTTAAATGCATTCGATAGCGTTTCTCGGTTATCATTTTACAGACATTTCCCGTTTATTAAATCAAATTCTCAGTAGGGATTTCCATGTCTTTATTTAAAGATACTTTAATCTTTGTTATAACATGAAATTCAAAATAAACACTTTTACAATTTTATTAAAAATATTAAAGAAGAAAATTTGGTTTAAAAATTGTTTTATTAAAAATTACAGTATTTTAAAAAGGGAAAATTTGTCTTTATGGAGTTAGCGGGATTTTTTATCAACTTTGATCAAAAGATGGAAAGAGAGAGTGAGGTAATTTAAAGAATAAATTTTTATTTCAATCCGGATTTACAATTTAGGCAGGATAATTTTCAAATATTATTTTAGTCCATTTTATAATTTGTGTTAATATTTATAAAAAAATTTTAAAATAGTTTTGTTATAGGAGGAATACGTCGAACCTTAACCAGATCCGAACCCGAAAAAATAAATTCCTTCGTCTCGCAACCCGACTCGAACCTGAAAATTTAAATTCATCTGAAACCCGACCCGAACTCGACAAATAAAGATATCGAACGACAACACGACGAAATAATTTCCATCGTCATGCAAATCGGCCTGAACCTCAAATTTAAGGTAACACGAAACACGACCGGAAACAGACAAAAAAATCCCATCGATACTTAACCCGATCCGAACCCGACAAAATAATTTCCGTCGTCACGTAACCTGATCTGAACCTCAACATTTAAGTTAAACCAAAACTCGACCCGAACCTGACAAAAAAATTCCATCGAACCGCAACCCAAACCGCACACGAGAAAATAATTTTAATCGACACGCAACTCAATCCGAACCTGAAAATTTAAGTTAACTTGAAACCCGACTCGAACCTTACAAAAACGAATCCATCTAACCGTAACCCGATCCGAACCCAACAAAATAATTTCCGTCGTCATGCAACCCGACCCGAATCCGACACATTTAAACCTGTACCCAAAATGCTTCAACCTAAACGCTAAAGAAAATGAAATTACATTACTGGCCATCCAAAATGCTACACCATAAAGGAATGCAAATCACAGAAGGATACTTATTGGATAAATACATTATAATGGGAAGGACAAGTGATTACATTTTCAGAAAATTAGGAGATATAGATCCTGAGAAAACCCTATCCAAAGCACCCACCTCTGACCGCAATAACAGCATTTATCTGCCTAGCCATGGAGTCGAACAGAGATTGGATGTCATGTACGGGTACATCAGTCCATGCAGCTTCAACACTAACTATGCCACAGTTCATCAACCGTAGTGAACGGCGAGTGGTGGCGGGCCAGTCCCTCAGAAGCCATTGGCATGACATTTTCAATTGCTGAGAATCAAGAGAACGTGCCGGGTGCCGGTCAGGGTAACAGTCAAACATGGGCATTGGCAGGTCTCACTATTGAAGCGATTTGGAATCAAAATGCGTTTTCATAATTCTTCTTTTTTTATACCTAAATTACTTATCGTCATAGAAGTGTCTCATAACATAGAAGTTTCCTGTCACGTGACGACACGTTTTTCCCTTTTCTCGTGCTGTAACGTCAGGAATTTGATGCAAAACGCAGACTTTGACAGTGTTTTCTGAAAGATCCTCTGCCTTTATCCAAAAAAAAAAGAAAGAAAAAAAAAGGAGGTGGAACGTGTTCTGATTACATAGTTTTTAAATAAGAACATCTGCCAATTTCATGCGTTTCGGAACAATTTTATTTTTTTTTTTAATGTCTGTAAATAGCCCCTTTAGATTTGAAAACAGCTTTTAACAACTGTACATTTTGTATATTTTATAATCAATCGAAATTTCCAGAGGTAATTTAAATATAACTTATTTAAATATAAATTTAAATATAACAATAATAATAATAATATTTGAATTTAATTACTGTAAAAAAATATTTTACTTGAACAACAATACTTGCATCATGAGATACTATTACAAAAAATAAAATTATATATGAATTTTGCTTACTTGTTCAGAGGGCAGACCCTCCGCCAGCATCTCTTCTGGCGTCTAGAATAAATGTAATATAGATGTAATTATACATAACTATCTGGATATACAAATACAGCTCGAAGTTAAAAAAATTAGAGTGATAGACAAAAAAAGGAATTGTGAAAAAGGCTTTTTATGTATTGCTTATACAAAAAGTAATACAGGATAAAACTTAATATTGTAAGAGTCTACATAGTTTGGAGAATATTTTAGCATAAAAATGAAAGCAAATAATACAAAAATTAAAATAATTATTCAAACTTGAAAAAATCAAAATATTAGAATAACAATTTACCTGGTTCAAAATATTAGAATAATGCATTGTAAATAATACGCGTTTAAAAAAAAGGGATAAAAAGTTATTTTTTTATATTTTGTAGCATCACCTTTACATTTTATAATAGCACGAACTCGCTTTGCCAAGCTAGCTAGAAGTGGTTCACAATGTTTTCTGCCCAGACTTTCTGCCATGTCGACTTTATGCTTTAAGGAAGCTCAACTTTGTTTTTTGGTGCAATATCTTGCAGTCTGTTCTTCATTATAACCCACAAATTCTCTATTGGATTTAAATCCAGTGAATTTGCCGGGCAGGGAAGTATGTTAATTTGGTGTTGGATAAGTCAGTTCTTGGTGGACACTGACCTGTGTGAAATGGCTAAATCATGTTGGAAAATAAAATCGTCACCACACAGATCTTCCGACGATGGTATCATGAAATGCTCAAGAATTTCTTGATATATCTCAGAATTAATCCTTTCGTTAACGATAAATAGCCTTCCAGGATCTTCTGCAGTCATGCAATACTGTCTGCAAATTTCACTGATCATTTCATGCAGTCCGTTTCATATGCTTCTTGCTTCATTCGCCATACACGAACACATTGGTCCCCATATGTTACGCAAAACACACTCTAATCACTAAACAATATCTTTATTCCAATCACCCAGACTCAATAAAAGCCTTTTTTTTTGCGCAATTTCACTCTCTTCCTTTTCTTTTTAATATGCATAAGAGGCATCATACACGAGATCACCACACGGGTACACACGGGTCTTTGGTACACGAGATTGAAATCCAAGTTTATGGAGACGTCTTAGTGTTGTAGATTTCTTTAAATCAACACAGCCTTCTCTCCATTTTCAATGCAAATATATTACACTTCTAAAACTTTTTTTTTTTTTTTTTTTTTTTTTTTTTTTTTTTTTTTTTAAGCACTAGTTTTTAGCTTTCTATCATCTCTCTGAGTCGTTTTTGGCTTTCGGTCACTATTTAGATGCTTGTTTTCAAAATGCCCGTCGTTAAAATACTGCTTTATTACTCTACTAACACTTGATTGAGAACATTTTAAGTAACTGGCGATATATTGCTGATTACGACCCTCTTTATGCAAATCAATAATACGATGCTTTGTAAACTCCGTTATATCGGAAAAACGACCCGTGTTTCACACAAAATGAAAACAATGATGATGCAAAGCGTTTTTATAACTTAAGAAGAAGTCCCACAGAAGCTACTTTTATGCTTAATTTGTGCAACCTTCTCTAACCAATCAGGAAAATTCACAAGTATTCTAATTTTTTTGAACCACCTATTTTAATAATCTAAAATTTTGAATAATGAAAATAATTTTACAAAAGTACAATATTCACTCAAAATTTCATCTTTTACAGTTTTAATAACATGCAAATTTATTAAAACATCAACCGCTGTTCTTTTTCACTTATACTACACTTAAATAAAGCTAAATGCAATTCCAAATACAAATGATATTAATTACTCTAATTTTTTGACTTGGAATTGTATATATTAGGTGCATGAATTTGACTTTGCCTTTTTTCGAGTAACGAAAATACAGTTGTTTCTTGCAAAATGAAAAATAAATTTATTCAAATTACATTGAGTCAAAGAAACTACATATCATTTGTGTCCATCCCCCTAGCAACAGATGAATTCCGCAATGAAAGAAAACCAATTTTTTTTTTAAACAATCCAATTGAAACAGGCCAATTTTCAATATCTGCATAAGAACTGAAGCTTTCTCTGGAAGTAGTGTTCTGCATGGAGTGAAACAAATAGCAAGGTCATTCCATGTCAAATCAACCAATGACTCAACCTGACCATTTTAGATTTAGATGAAACTTACAGGAATCATTCTGCCTGATGATATAAATGAGAATATACTTTTACTATTTTATTATCTCAGTAAATTTTCATACAATTAATTTTTTTAATTTCGAAAAACCATTTTGGCTTGTATAAATGTTTTTAATTTTGAATTTCTCAAGTTCTATCAGGCGTAGAGAGTTGTTTGACCCCTCATTTTAAAGAGAATTTCATAAGGTTTAATTTGATTTGCGAGTTGACTATGCTTGGTTAAAAATAAGTAACACAACCAACTATGTGGCAACGTTCCTGATATTATACTGGACCTTGAAGATTTTGATGACCTAGAACAACTAATCGAGCCAAGTATGGATACGAACGATGAAGTATCTGAGACGATGGTATCATTACTAGGGCCAAGCAGCAGAAAAAGGAAACATATATGACAAAGTGGCTATACTTAAATAAAAATATACTTAAAATAAAAGCTCGTTTTTTAAATTAATAACTTGTCAGGCGGTATTTTCATGTTTTCATCTAAAATCACTTTGCTGTAATTTTTAAGGTCTATTAGAAATAATTAATTATATAATAAATGAAACTATAGACTATCTCATGCTCTAAAAAGTTCATTATGACAGTTTTGCTTCTAAAATGCACTAAAAGTGAGTTATTAAGCAAAACTAACGTCATTTATAGATTTTTGGATTTTTTTCAAATTTAACCCTATTTTCCTGGCTCGGTATCACTTCTTCCATTTGGACAATTTACAAACATGAATAATACATGCTGTAGAGGATTTTATCCTCTACAAAATAGTGAACGTGCTTTTTCTGTAAAATGCACTAAAACCGAGTTATTTACGAAAAACCGAAAAAAGTTCTGAAAAATATTGTTTTTTCGATATTGTGAAAAACGCACAAGGTCTAGAAGGTCGAAAACTTGGTTTTTTCCATTAGAGCAGCGGTTCCCAACCTGGGGTACGCGTGCCCCTGGGGGTACGTGGCGGGCCTGCTGGGGGTACGTGAAAATAATATCGGTAATGGCGGAAATCACAAAAATCGTTTAACTGAACACACATAAAGAAAGTTGATAGTTTGGGATTACACAGTTAGTCTCAGTCTCAGGTGTAACTCCAATATGTTACACTCAAAATGAGCGTAAAAGCCCACTAGACTTAATAATCCATTGATTATTCTATGTCTTTAGCTCCGCCCACTGTAAATAATATATTGCATGAGTACTTATATATTTTCCCAATCTTTGCGAAAATTACCATTGATCATTATACAATGTTCTTTTCCCTCGCCCTATTTTTATTCCCGTTTTTAATAATAATTACAAAACACCTAAATTACGCCAGAGCTTCTGGTTTTAATGTTTTATTTTATAAAGAAAACATGTGTTGAAAAGAAGGCCCTTATTTTCGTTTTCGAATAGGCGGAATTATATCATTAACGTATACTAATCGGAAAGCTTCCTTCCTTTTAATGAGTTTTAATTTGAAGTGTTTATTTATTTTTCGAATGATTTGGTTTTATATTTTAAAAGGGATAGCTGGTTAAAATCTTGAAGTCTTAAGATCACTTCAACTGTAATTGAAATTCAACCTGATGATTCGGGAACTACGAGTTCTTCGAAACAATTTGATTATTTTGAAATACAAGAGAACCTGAGTGCAGCTGTTAATAGGCATGTTCTCATAACTGATAAATACTGAATATTAATACTTTATAATTCATACTGAAACATCAGTGCTCCCTCAATGAATATAAAATATAATAATGAATAATTCTTAAAATATGGATTTTACATTCACGAGAGATGAAAATGTTAATAATATGTGTGCGTGTGGGGGGGGGGGGGATTATGAGAAATGGGGGTACGCCGAAATCAATATCCTAACCAAGGGGTACGTGAAAGAAAAAAGGTTGGGAAGCGCTGCATTAGAGGATCAACCTTTACAACATACTCAAAAATCAGAGTTACCCGAATTTGTGCGAAGTAATATGCTATTTCTACTGGATTAAAGTTAAAATACCAAAATTGTACTGCATGCGGAATTTTAATCCCGTAAATGCCAGGAAAATTTTCGTTTTATCAGAAAATTATTTTTTATTTATATGTACTTAAAATTCTCCTTTGAAAAGATCTTTAAAGGACAAAATATAATTTTACTTACATCTCTATTAATTTCACAAGTGCAATTTAAAAGCGCATTTGCATCAAAGGGAAAATTTTTCTATGCAATTCAATCGACAGTAAACAAGTAATACTTACCTGCAACGAGATACGAAGTAGGGAATTGTGACTTTTGTGTAAATGCATAAAAAATGTATACTGTTCTGAAACCCAAAAGGTCTATTCACTTTCTGACACATTTCTGAATTCATTTTTGTTCGGAAACGCATGAAAATGGCAGGTGTTCTTATTCGGAAACTATGTAATCGAAACATGCTTTTCATCTCTTGGTAAAGACACATTATCTTTAAAAAAATAATTTCAAACGCGGCGTTTTTAACAGAATTCCCAACGAGGCAGCCCTAGAAAGGAAAACGCGTTGTCACGTGACACGAATCGCTTATAACGCGATAAGTAATTTATTTATCAAAAAATGGAAAACTGCTTTCGATTCAAAATCACCTGAATTGCGTTTAAAAATGTGCTGAAAAATGTGTCAGATAGTTTCATGCTTTGAACAGATCAATTGAGAACCATGGTACACTGCAAACCTTTATACACTTTTCAGAACACTTTTTAGAACACTTATTGTGTCACCTTTTTTAAAACACTTTGAAGCACACTTTTTGGAACAGTTTTTTGAATATTTCTGAGAACACTTCTTTTGTTCAACACACTTTCTAGTGCACTTTTTGAAAGAAATGATTTCACAAGTGTGCCCAAATGTGCTCCCAATCCGTTCTCATATGTGTTCCCAAGTTTAGATTTAGCAGATGTCCTCAGCAGAATACTTTTAGTACACTTTCAGAACACATTCTTTATAGAGGAGCATATTCGGAACACATTAAATACAAATTAAGGTAATTGGGACACTTTTTTAATCAGTGTTCCAAATGTGTTCAAAATGTGTGCTGGGAATTTGCAGTGTAACAGGGCTGCAAAAAAATGCTGTAAAACTAACACATTTTCTCTCAAATATAATAAATAAAATAAAAAGTGGTGTAAAATTAGCTGCAAAAACTGCTGTAAAATTTACTGTTTACCTTAACCCATATTGACAGCATTTTTTGCTGTAAGAATGCTGTATTTTATTTATTTATTATTTTTTTTTTTTACTGTGCAGTTATACGAAAATAAAATCAATGACATTTCCCACCAGACAGCCTGTGTAATACTTGCAAGCATAATTATTGAAGTGATTTGTAATAGAACAGTTTTATTCATTTCCCTATACATGAACTTGTATATGGATATCATGAATTATAAGCAAATGTTCCCCCAGGCCTTCAGTTTTTTTGCTTTCTTACGTTGTCGCGTCTGGAAATTTGGTTCAAAATGCCAACTTTGACAGCATTTCCTGAAAATTCGTGTGCCTTTACCAAAAATAAAAAACAGTTGACAGTATAATTTTTTATTAAGAGCACCTGTAAATTTCGTACGTTTTCGAACAAAAACGAATTTAAAAATGTGTCAGAAAGCAGCCTTAATTGAATGTCCTCCTTATGAAAGGTGTCTAAAAACATAGCGGCAAACTTTTAGTGGAGGTACAGGACACTAACAATAATTTATTGTATAGGAAACCAGTGTCAGGAATCCATGTATTTAGTCAAAATTACAGGGCTTATATAACACCTCAATCCGAAGTCGTGTTTTCGTTCATAACTTTAACAGTAATGAAGATATTTTTTTTAATTTACAACAGACTTATCTTTGTATTAATTGTAAGGATATTGAAAGGATTTCATTAAAGTATCTTCACTACTATTAAAGTTATGAACGGAAATGGGACTTCGGATTAGAGCGAAACGTCCTGTGATTTTGACTAAATAAATGGATTTCTGAACCTGGTTTCATACAATAAATTATTGTTACAGTGCCCTGTAACTCCCTTAAAATTTTGTCGCTATATTTTGAGACACCTTGTAAAAGTTGGCTAGTAAATACTATTAATTTTTAAAATCTACTTACCAGTCTTCTCATAATAATGCAGCATTCCTTTACATCCATTCTGAAATTCAAAAGTAAACAACTGTTAGCTTCATGTATAAGAAAGAATCTTCTTGATATAAACATTTGACAGATTGTATTTTTACTCGAAGGGGCTACTTCACTCAGACGAAAACACACGCTCGCTAATGTTAATCCTAGGAAATTTTTGAAGATATCTCGTTCGCATTTCAATATTTTTAAATGATTTTTTTTTTGCATTTCATAGCTGAAGTCAATCTCTATGCACGCTCCTTTCTACTTTTTCGATTTTTGTTGCAACTTTTTTTATTGAGAATACTTTCACTTTCAAAACCGGTTTCGAAAGTGAAAGTATCTTAATAAAAAAAAATTTGTAATCAAAATCGAAAAAGTAGAAAAGATCGTGCATAGAGATTGACCTCAGCTATCCAATGCAAAAAAAAATCATTTAAAAATATTGATATGCGAACGAGATATCTTCAAAAATTCCCTCCATAGGATTAACATTAGCGAGCGGGTGTTTTCGTCTGAGTGAAATAGCCCCTTAACATTTTTCGGAGCTTTCCCCCTCATAGTGTTTAATTTTGGAGAATTGGTGAAATTAGCGAAATAAAATTTTCACAAAAAATATTTAAAACTTTTAATGCTTCTGTTATACAATATACACAGTAAAACAAAAGCAAGTTATGCACCCCATATCTGACATAATAAAGTTTACATGTTTTTCTTAAATTGATAGATATATTTATTTCATTAAATGAAATTTTTTATTCCTTTGGAGTACAGTTTTAAAAATAAATATACATGAAAGGAATATTACTTTCGCTATAATTTGGTAGGTCATTTTCTTATCGAGCAGAAAATTTTAATCACAGAAGTAAAAGTATGCGTTTTGAAATTTTTAAGGATGGAAGGTGTTAAAAAGGATAAATTAATTTTTATTACATTCTTTTGCGAACCGTTTGAACCAAATTCCCGAGACATAAGAGCGAGAAGGGGGAAAAATCGTGTCGTCACGTGACGCGAATAGCTCATAACTCGATAAGTAATTTATTTATCAAAAAATGGAAAACTCATTTCGATTCCAAATCGCATCCGTAGTCAGGCCTGACAGTTTTATACTTTTTCGTTCAAAAATAAGGCAGAAAGTTTCGCGTTGTTGAGCAGGTCATTTGAGAACTACCTTAATTTTCTGAAGAGATATTTTAAAAACACGACTGCATTTCACTCCCATAGATTTAACATAGTGAAGGAAATTTGAGAACTCACTGACCAACAGCCTAACTAGGATATCTGAAAATTAATGCATGAAATGATAAATAGGAATCTATGATTGCTATGTAATTTTTTATTAAATACACTGATAAAATTTTCTGTAAAAACACAGAAAAAAAAACGAAACTCTTTGTAAATTTACAATAGTTCTCGGTTAAATGCATTCGATGGCGTTTCTCGGTTATCATGTTACAGACATTTCCCGTTTATTATATCAAATTCTCAGTAGGGATTTCCATGTCTTTATTTAAAGATATTTTAACCTTTGTTATAACCTGAAATTTAAAATGAACACTTTTAAAATTCTTTTACAATTTTATTAAAACTATTAAAGAAGAAAATTTGGTTTAAAAATTGTTTTATTAAAAATTACAATATTTTATAAAGGGAAAATTTGTCTTTACGGAGTTAGCGGGATTTTTTTATCTACTTTGATCAAAAGATGGAAAGAGAGTGAGGTAATTTAAAGAATAAATTTTTATTTCAATCTCGATTTACAATTTAGGCAAGATAATTTTGAAATATTATTTTAGTTCATTTTATAATTTGTGTTAATATTTATAAAAATTTATAAAATATTATTGTTATAAGAGTACTTTGAACCTTAACCAGATCAGAACCAGACAAAATAAATTCCTTTGTCTCGCAACCCGACCTGAACCTGAAAATTTAAACCAACCTGAAAACCGACCCGAACTCGACAAATAAAGACATCGAACGGCAACACGATCTGAACACGACAAAATAGTTTCCATCTTAATAATTCTCCGAACTACCTATTTTTACAGACATTTTATTTTTTCAACAAATAGATAGGTATTGTACATTTTTCGAAAGTCTTAAAAACATCTCTAAAATCATATAAAACCAGTCATATGTTAAAAATTTCACAAAAATAAAATATTTTCATTTGTTGTCCCAGGCATACTGATGTTATGGTTTTCTGCTCTGTCAATCGATTTGTTTGAAACTCCCATTCTGTCTTTTTCTAACAACATCTGGCGCCATCTGGTATCAGATTTGGCGTGAGCCATGTAATTGAAAGTTTCTGAATTTGATGTGTGTATTTCTATTGCTTCTCTCTGTAATGCGTAGTTTAAATTATTGTAATTGTCTAATTTTTCAACATTATTGAGGTCTATTGTAATTGGGGATTTATTGTTTAATCTGGCTATTGCAGTGGTTGATTTACTTAAGTTTATGTCTCTTCTGTGTTCTTTCATTTGTCAAAATCAGTATTGAAGATATCTGGGACAACAGGTGAAAATATGAATTCAAGCAAACATATAACTCGATTTTTAAAAAGTGCGATATTAAAGTATACTTTAAAACTGCATAAAATCCAGAAAATATAAAAGCAACCTAAAAAAAAAATAATAATAAATCTGTTTTTTTTTAATGATAGGCACCGCTGATAGAAGAAAAAAAATTTCCTCTAAATGGGTACCTTTTTGCTCTCTTTTATTTATTTATTTATATATTTATTTATTATTTCCATCCGGATCACCCAGATGGCAATTGGCAATTTTGAATTGAAGAAAAATCGGATACTTATAAAAGCGACTTTCGGAATATATATATATATATATATATATATATATATATATATATATATATATATATATAATATTTAAATAGTAAATATTCATATTTTTTTAATGAAAGTTGCCGTTGAAAGCAGAAAGAATTTCCTATAGGTGGGTTTTTTATTTATTTATTTATTTATTTTATTATTATTATTATTTTCTTTTTTGTATTTTCATCCTTGCCAAGGATGGCAATTTCAATATAGATAAAAATCTATAATAATAAGAAAATAAGTTTGTGTGAGTGTGTCGGTCCGTAATCTGTTTTGAAGAGATCGCTGAACGCAGAGTACAAGAAGGTACCTCTATATCTGTAATTATGCACCTCGAAGCCCGATTTTGAATTTTTTTAATTTAATTTTTTAAGCGATTTTTAGTGTTTTCTCACAATTTGCAGCGATTTTTTACATTATTAAAATGAATCCAATTTCAATTTTTAGTATTACCCATTGATAGTAAATTTTGTCCTCTTTTCAATAAATTTTATTTGGAACTCGTACAGCAATTTCTAAATATTTCGCGAAATTTTTTATGCGATTTTGAGCATTTTTTCATGTTTTGCTGCGATTTTTTGACATTGATAAAAGAAATTCGGCTTCAAGCTTTTAGTCAAATATAGTAAATTTTGTCTTCCGCGATATTTCAATTTTTTGCGATTTTTAACGCAATTTTTCACGTTTCGAGGCCATGTTTGACATTCATAAAAGGAATTCTTTTAAAATTTTTAGCCTAATATAGTAAATTTTTTCCTTTAAGATGAAGAATTTTTAGCAATTTTTAATACGATTTTCAACGCGATTTTTTGTGTTCGTTGGTGATTTTTTGACATTCATGAAAGATTTTCGGTTACAATGTTTCACTATACTAAATTCTTCCCTCTGCGATTTTTGATTTTTTGCGATTTTTTATGCGATTTTTAGCAGGTTTTCGTGGCGATTTTCAACATTATTTTTTTTTAAATTCAGTTTTAACATTTTAGCCTAATATAAAAAATATTATCCTCCATTCAATAAAGTTTATTCGGAATTCGTGCAACGCTTTTTGAATTTTTAATTTTTAAATGCAACTTTTTATGATTTTTCTCGTTTCGCTACGATTTTTTGATATTCTTAAAAGGAATTCAGTTCTAATCTTTTGGTTCCTATAGCAAATATGAAATTTCATTTATTAATTCAACCTATTTCATATTGTTCATGCACAAATTACACAAATCTTTGTCTTTCAGATACCAAAATTTTCTTTCAAAAGCAAACAAAAAGTATACGGAAACGAAAATTACACGAGTAATACTCCAAAATTATATTGTAATACTTTTGAATTGCTTATATGCACTCAAGAATGAATTTGTATGTACAATTCACAAAAATAATTTTATTGTGTTTAATAGCATTTAATGCAAAATTACGAAAAATTAAAAATGTTTTGTTTAGCTATCATTGTTGCCTCTCTGAATTAAGTTGAACTTTATAAATTCCCTTTAGTTACTCATTTTTATTATGATAAAAATATAAACCTTTTGCAAAAGTGATAAAAAGAGAAAAATGCAAGATCTAATCAAAGAAGGTATTTCTTCTAATAGATATATTCTACACAGGGCCCGACTAAGACTATCTGGAGCCCCGGGGCAGGCATCATTCTGGGGGGACCCTTTCTGGAAATTTTACGGGAATTAAGTTGAAGTGACAAGTAATAACCCCTTCAGGACGGGCGTCATATAACTATATTTAAATTTTTAATACCATTAATTCCATATAGTATTTTTCGCATTATTAATTCCAAGAATTCTAGGATTAGACAATGCAAAAATTACTCAGGCAAAAAACTATTTGGCAGAATGATCTGTAATTTTAAATTTGCATATTTATAGCTTTTAGAAATCGATTTGTGTTAAAACATTTATAGGTAATTCTTATTTTTTCGAAAATTTATTTCGAAATATATTTCGGAGAACAATATCAACTTTAACCAATGAATTTTTTACGGAAATCAATTTCTATAAGCTTCAAACAGAGAAATACAAAATTACAGCTTATTTTGTCAAGTATTTTATGAGTATTCTTTAACCTCTTCGCGACGAGCGTCTTTTACAGAATTTTTAATCTGTTACCACCGGTTTTACAAAAGAGAAATTTTCAATTAATTGAATCGCAAAAATGCAAGGATTAGATAAGGAAAACTTTACAATAAAAAATAACTGGTGGGAATAATCGAGGATTCTGAGCATCTTATGCGTCACGTATTCGTGTCGCTCGTCCCCAAGGGGTTAAACTTCACACCTATTGTATGTATACAGGATATCACAAGAAAGATGGTCACATCAACTTTAACAGATGACAAAACACTATTTTTTTTGTATAGGAATATAACAACTTATGTCAGCCTTTGAAGTGTAAATACAGGTCTTTCAATCACTTTTGGTTATTTGTTATAATATAAAATTTTCTACCACATTAGAAAATTTAATCTTTGTACTGTAACGGCATGCATTTGTATGATTCCATAATATGGAAAGACAAGTGCAGGCATGCACTTATACTAATAGCAACAAATTTCAACACTTTTTATGTTGTTACTTCATTCCTTATGCTGTAAAGTACTTTTGTATAAAATTTTATAGCATTAGTTTTCTGATGATGTAGATAAAAAAAAATCCCATCGATCCTTAACCCGATCCGAACCCGACAAAATAATTTCCGTCGTCACGCAACCCGATCCGAAACTGAACATTTAAGTTAAAAGATACAGTGGTGGTCAAAACTTTGGACATTTTTTGAAAGTTTCATGTTTTTCAAATTTGTGTGCTTGTACACTCTAAAATTGGGAGGAGTGAGAAGTTGACTCTTTGGAAGAGTGAGAGGCATTTTCCCTCTCTTTGGAGTGAATTTTATAAAAATGCACTCTTTAAAGAGTGGAATTTTCCACTCCCTAGAAAAGAGTGAAATATGTCACTCCGTTGTCGAAAGTGACTGTCTCACTCCTTTGACAAGAGGAAGAGTGAAAGCCTGGCATTATGTAATTTTGTCCCTATATATTTATTGAGAGAAACGAAATTATCATTTTTTCTTTTTCTTTTTAGGTAGATTTCGTAAGAAATGCTACCTATTACATTCTCCCCTATGTTGGAATTTCTGAAAAATTTTGCAGATATACGCCGATCATGACCCCTAGAACCCCAACCCCCCTCCCCCCCCCCAGTTCAAAACTTTATCTATCTATCTATCTGTCTATCAAGTTTGATTTTTTATTGAATTTAACACGACAGCGCAAGCTTGGCAATTCAAGAGCGATTGAAACTTACTTCAAACTTGCGAAATGTCACATGATAAACCACGCAAGATGTTCCTTGAATCGGAAAAGATAAAAGCTGCGCGCGCAGATGTAGATGTTGCCGCCTTGCTGTATTTTGTTTTGACGAAGATGTATGTCGTGATCTCAGATGATTTTCAATCTAAGTTAAAAAAAATATTTTAATAATATTTTGTACTATTGCTTGCAGTAATAATCTATACCTCAATAAAAGTCGTACTCATATTTATTTTATGCATACTAGTTTAGTTTTCATTCGTGGCGAGTAAAATGAAAGTTCTAAGCCTAAGTTGAACTCGTAAAAGCCGTATCATCGTAGGCTACGTAAAAGCTTATAAATGTACCACTTTTATATATTTATATTTCGATAACGTTTGGCGAAATCTGATAATGGATAATTCATTTCTTTCTAGTTGCTACTCCTAAATTAACGCATGTATTTATAACATATTTTAGTAAGCAAATGAAAAATAATCTTAAAGATAGAAAAAAATATATATATATATATGGTTACATACTTAAAAGGTAAACAAACATTTTGCCTTTTAAGTTTCAGTGTAGGCTGAGATCTTTCATTTTATTCTCAACGAATGAAAAATTAATGTGCTTAAGCTTAAACCAAAATGTATATACAATTTTTAGCGCCGATTGAATCAGAGTTTCCAAGTTTGTTTGTTTTTGTATTTTACTACTTTTAAAATTTGTATTATGCTTGATGATAGGGATTATTATTATTGTACTGATTTTAAATGTGTTAGAGAAACAATCTGTGTATGTTAACGTCTGTTTATATATTGTTTTATTACTTTTTGTATTCAGAGAGAGGGGGGGGGGGGGTTGAGCAAAGCGCAACCAGACTTGATAGTAGGTTATATGTAATAATTCGAAACAATGCCCTATAAGTAGCAAAACTGAAGGGAATAGTTCTTACTTTTCCCAATAGTTTATAATGTTATACATGGTTTTTGAAAATGTATCATGTAGTGTTGTACTGAAAAATCACTAGTTTGTAGCAAGCATCGACATTATTTTCATAAGCAGATTTAAGCGTCAAATATATATATATAGTAAATAAAAAATATATATATATATGGTTACATACTTAAAAGGTAAACAAACATTTTGCCTTTTAAGTTTCAGTGTAGGCTGAGATCTTTCATTTTATTCTCAACGAATGAAAAATTAATGTGCTTAAGCTTAAACCAAAATGTATATACAATTTTTAGCGCCGATTGAATCAGAGTTTCCAAGTTTGTTTGTTTTTGTATTTTACTACTTTTAAAATTTGTATTATGCTTGATGATAGGGATTATTATTATTGTACTGATTTTAAATGTGTTAAAGAAACAATCTGTGTATGTTAACGTCTGTTTATATATTGTTTTATTACTTTTTGTATTCAGAGAGGGGGGGGGGGTTGAGCAAAGAGCAACCAGACTTGATAGTAGGTTATATGTAATAATTCGAAACAATGCCCTATAAGTAGCAAAACTGCAGGGAATAGTTCTTACTTTTCCCAATAGTTTATAATGTTATACATGGTTTTTGAAAATGTATCATGTAGTGTTGTACTGAAAAATCACTAGTTTGTAGCAAGCATCGACATTATTTTCATAAGCAGATTTAAGCGTCAAATATATATATAATAAATAAAATATATATATATATATATATATGGTTACATACTTAAAAGGTAAACAAATATTTTGCCTTTTAAGTTTCAGTGTAGGCTGAGATCTTTCATTTTATTCTCAACGAATGAAAAATTAATGTGCTTAAGCTTAAACCAAAATGTATTATACAATTTTTAGCGCCGATTGAATCAGAGTTTCCAAGTTTGTTTGTTTTTGTATTTTACTACTTTTAAAATTTGTATTATGCTTGATGATAGGGATTATTATTATTGTACTGATTTTAAATGTGTTAGAGAAACAATCTGTATATGTTAACGTCTGTTTATATATTGTTTTATTACTTTTTGTATTCAGAGAGGGGGGGGGGGGTGAGCAAAGAGCAACCAGACTTGATAGTAGGTTATATGTAATAATTCGAAACAATGCCCTATAAGTAGCAAAACTGAAGGGAATAGTTCTTACTTTTCCCAATAGTTTATAATGTTATACATGGTTTTTGAAAATGTATCATGTAGTGTTCTACTGAAAAATCACTAGTTTGTAGCAAGCATCGACATTATTTTCATAAGCAGATTTAAGCGTCACTTTACAAATCATGTGGTCACTCTTGCTGTATTTGTGCAAAATGTTGTGTTGGCACAACAATTTGCTTATGACAGCGACAAATCTCCAGTTTTAGAATAAAATTTTCCTTTTCTTTGTGACTTTTTGGCAAGAAATAATTTTCTAACAGTTTATGTTTAAAATTAAGAGTTTAATATGTTTAAAATAAAATAAAAAATCTCTTTAGACAATAACTAAACTGTTGATTAGTTGGAGGAAGCTTATTTAAATTATTAAAAGAAATTTTATGTTAAAACTGATGACTGGGTGTAAAATCGTATTTGTCAAAATGAAATTTATTAATATGTTGTTAAATTTATTAAGATGGTTGTTATCAACTTTTCCTCACCTTTTTTATAATTACTCTTAATTTTGTGCATTCTTGAATCGGTGATTCCTGGGTGGGATTACAAAAAAAGTTGTCTAAAATTTAAAAATACTATGCCAGCAGCTTTTATTTTTTTACGTTTATTGGTTTTTGTATAATGAAGTATTTTTAGTTTAAATTAAAAAAAAAATAAGTAATAAATTGTGTAATTTAACTAATTTTTAAAAAATTTAATTTTATAATTTTAATAAACAGGGGTTGGGAAATACATGTTTTTACTCACTACTGGTGAGTGGATTTTCTGACAGGGCGAGTGAATTTTTAGGAAGTCTTTGAAAAATTGCAGACTATAGAAGATATGCCAAAAACTTTATTTTTTTTACTAGTTCGCTATATTTTGTAACTTTCCAATTGACTGTTTAATTTTATAGAAAAAAAATATGAAAATGCATTGTAGCAGTAGCAATTGACTATTTTTGAAGACGTGCATTTTGTCATAACAATTTTCAATTCTATGCTGACTGGTAAGATTTACTGAAAATTCCCCAGCCCTGTTAATAAAGTAACATACATATCAAAACAGATTTGTAGTCAGAGTTGAAAAATAGTCATTCGATTTAAACAACATACAAGTCTTATTTAAATTGACTTTTGACATTTATTTTTTAACTTAAATAGTGAAATATTTTTAATTTGAAAAGCACTCACTTAATGAAATAATATATTTATTATAACTAATTTAAAGAACTTCATTGGATGTGTAACAGTCTTGTTTTCTTCCATAAAAATTAGTCATTTAATAAAAACACCATTTTTCACTATTGAAAACAGCTTTAGGAATAATAGATGAAGAATATTATTTATTTTTACTCTTATTTTTTTAATGATATTTTTATGTAGGGGAGACCACTACACAGTGGACTACTTTTTCAGTTAAATTTTTTTTTCTCTTTAACAGACAAACCGATCTGCATGAAAATATTTTTGAATATTCCTTAAACCTTTATACATTCATCATAATTTTCTCAGAACACAGTTTTTAATACATTTTGTAAGAAAACATTTTTTATATGCACCCGTAAAGTGGACCAGTGTGCCCCAGAAGTGGGGCACACTGGTCCACCTACCGGGGCACAGTGGACCGCTATTAGGTATTATCTGAAATACAATATAAATCTATTTTTTTATTAATCTAATTCTTTTTTATTTCCCCTTTATCCACAAAATAATATAGTAATATAAATTTACAAGTAACATTTTGAAACAAAAACAAAACAAAAAAATTAATTATATTTTGGAAAATAATAACAGATTAATACAGGAACAATTACAATTTAATTGAAGTTATTACTTAAGTACAAAAAATCAGCGCACATTAAAATTTGCAAATGAAATTCCAAAATACTTATGAGTAAGATTGAGCCTGGAATTTTCCTGAAATACTTTTGGGTCTGGGAGCAACATTATGAAATCATTGACATCAACAACAGATTCATCTACAGTTTCAGGAAATATAAACTGATTTCCATTCAATTTGCATCTCATGAATCTTACTTGAATAGAATCATCGCCAATTAGACTACAGTTATATTTATCAAAGGCAGTAAATACAAAACAAAATATTTCTTACTATGTTAAATAAATTGTTATTTTTCTTTGTTTACTTTATTTTACAGTTAAATAACTACTTTAAAACAATATTTCTTTATAGAAAATAAGCAATTATTAAATATTTTGAACATTCTGCATTACAGGATCAGAGTGGATTGTGGACCACTGTGCCCCAGGAGTGGGTGGACCACTGTGCCCCATGTTGAAGTTCAATAAATAATCATATTAATATTGTTTATTATAGCTTTCTTTTAAACATATTAACTTTAAAGTTAAATAAAAACAAGTATCTCAGCTTTGCAAAAAAAACTGTTTTATCTTATTTATCTACAACCTTTAATTACTAAAAAAATAAAAATATGATGATGAAAAATTTTACTTTTTGAAGCTCAAAACAACCAATCAGGATAAAATAGTTCAATCTGAGCTAAACATATTTTCTGAAGGCTATAAATAATCTGTGCAGTGCTGTTGACTATTAGGATAGAAGAGAAGCTTTAAAAAAAAGTAAATAAATAAAATATTAGGGGGTGGTCCACTGTGCCCATAGGTCCAGTGTATACCGGTTTCCCCTAGATGTAATATTGTGTAAATATATTTTTTGAGAATTTTTTATAGATATTTTCCTTTTTTGCGTTTATTTTTAAATATAATTCCAGTTGTGAATGCTTAAAAAAGGAAATTCTAAAACTACTTGGTATTGGCTGTGTACTCGGCTAAAATTTGAATAAGTACCAAGTACTTGGCAAATTGGCTGAGTACTCTGTACGGCTATAGTATTTTCATTATTTGTTAAAACATTGAAAATGCTGATAAATATTTTTGTTTTAACATTGTACTAACTTTTTACGATTGTGCAAAAACACGGTTTAATGAACGTATGTTTATAAATATTTAGTTTTTCCGCCATCTTAACAAATTTGATACAATACTAAAATGCCAATCCAAAGATAGTTTATTTTAAGAAAGAGTTTATTCAAAAAGAAAAAAAAAAGGCTATTAAAAATTATACTACAAGATATGCATTCATATGTTGTTCCTGCGTACTAGCTAAAAAATAGCAGTTTGTATGAGATGACCCTGCTGCTAATTTAAATATTTATGGATTACATATCATCAGTGCAGTAGTACTTAAAATTAATATTTTTATGTGCATTAAGAGGTTTTTTTTTTTATCATATTTCAGTACTGAAATATAACAATAAGAAATAATTCTTTGTTCAAAATTGAAATGTACTAAAACCTCTCGAATTCAAACAAATTGGGACCAAAGTCTATTTGAATTTGCTGATTTTTTGGATTATCTGAATGATAAATTATTACAGTAACATATATTAAAAATTATTATTATTAAACTACATAATGCATAATAATTTAATTAAAATTACATATCAGGATTCTAATTTCAGGATGGATTCACATCGAAATTTGTTAAATCCCTTTTGGGCAAGAGACTCCTGACCAAAATATTTTATCACTTTCAGGAGAATTTTTCTTTTTTAAACGACGATCAACTTCTGTGACCGACTGAGGAATTTTGCTATATTTTCCCAAACAGAACGACAAATTTCGTAATTTTTTTTCAAGCGACTGATTGCAGAATTTCACAGCTTCTTGTGACAGATTGACAAGATTCATGATTTTTTTTTTTCCTTCATCAGACTAAACATTTTCTTTTCTTTTTTTTTTTTTTTTCTACAACTGACAGACAAATTTTGAAATATTTTCCATGACTGATTGATGAATTTCTTGATATTTTTCACCGACTTATTAACAAATTTTGCAATATTTTCCTGTGACCGATAGATGATTTTCTTCCTTGAAACTGACACATTTCTCTATTTTTTTCTGCAGCTGATTGACGAATTTCTTCTTACGATAGCTTGACAAAATTCCCGATTTTTTTCCTCTGGTCCAACTGAAAAATTTTTCCCAATTTCTCTTTAGCCTTGACTGACTGACAAAATTCACAATATTTTTTCTATCACCGATGGACGTACATCATGATTTTTTTCCCATTGACTGCAGAAAAGATAAAAAAGGGCAGTAAGGGCCACCGGGCGCTGCATCCTCCCAAATTGTTTTAAAGTCTGCAGTAAACAAAAATAAGATTAGAAGAACTGGAAAGATCTTGTAGTGCACTTGAAAAGAATAAAATAAAATCCGAATTACAAGGAAACACATATAGAAACACAAAATCAGTTGATCTGTTTAATTCACAGAAATTAGGACTTGACAATTACAATTTATAGTTAAACTACAATTCCCATGTGATATAGGGGAAAATTAGCAGTCACCACTTGCCATGTGGTGATTAAAGTTGTAAAAGTGGCAATTAAAAAATTGTCATTGATCGCCACGCCTGCACGGTCACTTTCCAGTTACACATTCCATTGTAATCCTTGAACGACTGGCGAATTTTGCGATTTTTTTCCTAAGAACGTGTTAAGAATTTTGCGATCCCCCCCCCCCCCCTGATTGATTGACAAATAGTGCAGTTTTTTTTCGGCCCTGACTAGCGAATTTCGTGATAATTTCATGTGACCGACTGGTGAATTTCACAGGTTTGTTCCATGATCGATTGACGAATTGCACGATTTTTTTCCATGATGAACTCACAAGTTTCAGCTCGTGAACGACTGAAGAATTTTGTGATTTTTTTTCTTACGATCGACTGACAAATTTCTCAAATTTTCCCTGCTAGCCAATTGAAGAATATCGCGACTTATTTCCTGCTACCAATTGGCTAATTGTGCAGTTTTTTCTTGCGACCAATCGGCAAATTTACGTTTTTTTCCCCTGCAGCTTACTAGCGAAATTCGCGGGGTTTTTTCATGCGACCGACTAAAGAATTTCCCGATTTTTTTCATGCGATTGATTAACAAATTTAGTCATGAAAATAAATTTAGGAACTTCAGTGTGGAATATCACACTCTCATTATGTTTTGTAGTTTTGTATATATATTATATAAAATTTATTTATTACATAAATTAGTTGAAAGTTTTTAAAGAGTATACAAACTGAAAATATTCTTTCATTTTACATTACTAGGAACGTGGATTAAGAAAAGACTTGCTAGAACAACATTCTCCAGTATGAAGCCCAACTGAAAGAAAAAAAATAAAGAAAAAGTTTCATTCCTTACTTGTAAGTTGCAATTTTCCCCCTTCTTCCCTTATCTCATTTTCATTATACTGATAGAAAGAGTTATATATATATATATATATATCAATTTTATAGAAATTCTAAAAATTACACATACACATATATACAGTGACCTCTCACTTATACGCGATGTTCATTAATTACTTTCTTGTAGCACTATTTTAAAATAGTAAAATTCGATTTATAATTTCTGCAATTTAATAAGGCTAAAATTATATTAAAAAAAAAAAAAAAAAAAAAAAAAAAAACATACTGAAAAGTAATTTTTGTGTACCACATATAAGTGAGAGATCTATATATATATATATATATATATATATATATATATATATATATAGGGATGCAACGGATAGAATTTTTGCCGGATACAGGTATCAAATATCTGGCACAAAATTTTACCCAATATTTGGTATCCGGCCGAATACTTTCTTGTTTTTAATTTCAATAGTAATATTTCTATTTTATGCTTGCTTAAAGAAGGAAAACTTTAATTTATTATAATTTTATTTATGTCATTCAAATGTTAAATAATAGATTTAAATTCATTTTTTAAGTTAAGTTACTTAAAAACAAATGCCTTGTAGTAATTAAATATTGATATTTAATCATGTTTTGCCTTTGCCTATTCTAATACGCATATTAGTAGTTTTTTTCATTTATTCAGGGTCATTGAACATAAAAAGATAAACAATTAAGTAATTTCTCTGTTTTTCATACTTATAAATCTTTGTTATTTATAAATACTAAACATCCTATTGAAGTGGCTTTTTCTTTTCCAACATACTCGTACATATTATTACTTACCTTACTCATGACAAATGTTTTCTAACAGAATTTAAATAGAGAAACTCCTCATTGTATCTTGTTTTGTAGTACAAAAGGGACAGTTAACTATTGAAGAAAATGACACAATTCTTTTCATGTCAGTATTATTTTACCACAGCTAGTTTTTCATCCATAGACAAAAAAAAAAAGAATAAAATAATTTTTATTTTAGAATTGTTGAAAACACAAGAAAAGGAGACCATCTGAGATTGAACACTTATTCTCAGATACAGGAAATATTTGTGATAAAAAAATATAACATATTACAGGCTGAAAATGCTAAGCACCTAATGTTCCTACATAATATATATATATATATATTTGTCATTGTTTATTTATAAATATTATATTTTCATGTTCAAAATATTATAGTTTCATATATAAATCCTATGATTTCATTTTTGTGACAATGAGAATTTCTTTCTAGTATTAACATTGTTTTAATAGGATAGCACATTAATTTCGCACTAGCTTTTTCTGACAATGTTAAAAATATAATTAAAAAAATTTTGCTATTCGGCAACCAGATATTGAAGTATTCGTCCGGACAGAATATCTGTTTTGAGTGCTGAGTAAGCAGGATATCCGACAGGAGCTTGATATCCGGTGCATTCCTAATATATATATAAATATATATTCCTAAATGCCACAATAGCACCAAAATTTTGGTATAAAATTTTACATTCATTATATATGTGCTTTTTCTTATTTCAAAATTAATTTGCTTGTAATTCCAGTTTCATTCACTCATTTCACATTTTAGCAGTAGAAGTGGTTTGCTCCTGAAAGGGTTAAACATTCAACATTAACAATACTTTTATTTATATAACATCATTAATTGTACAGTGGAACCTTGCTAACTGGGACCCTTTTAACTCTGATCTCTGGATAACCCGGACTAAGTCTGCTTGAGTTTTGAATTTCCAAAACAGTATTTTTTCGCTCATTCACATTACATTTTGAAAATATATTTTCTATCCTAAAACTTTCTAATGGCTATGATTGCGAGTAAAAAGAAGGCGTTTCAAGTAGTGGGGCTTTGCCTAAAGGCTGGAACAGTGCATACATCAGGGGTCGATGCAGGTTTTTTTCCTTGGGGCCCATTTTGTAAAAAGTAAGTTATTTTGTGAAATTTATCATATTTTTGTGAAATTTATTTTTTATGAAAAATAACATTTTGCAACGAAAGATTAAATCCAACTACTGAAACTTAAACAGAGCATTTAATAATAACTTCTTTAAGTCCTGTTAAAGTTTTTCTTTCTGGTGAACTTGTTTTATTTACAAATTACACATTTTAAAACTTAACAAAATTAAAATAATTAATGAATGTTTTTATAGCATGGGATTTTGTGAAGGGGCTTGTTTTATTAAATGGATTTTTGTGAAGGGGTCCCAAATTTTTCCTGGATCAACCCCTGTAAACTTAACTCGCATATTTTCGTTTGCAATTTTCAGAATCTTTGATGTTTTATGACTTTCACAGAATGTCTAAAATTCAGAGGTCAAAGCAATAGCAGTTAATAGGAGGAGACAGCTGTTTACACCACCCCTTTCTTTTGTACCTGACCACAAATTGATTTGAGAAGAATGAGAAGGGAAAGGATTTATGCCAACTGAGGACAGCTTGCAAGTTTGCACACTAAACACAACCTTAGGGCTTTCCAAGTACTATTCCTCGAAACAGCCACAGACTATTGTTACGTTTCTTTTCACGAGTGACAATTGGTATTCAAAGCTTCTTAACAGGAAATGCTGCTTAACGAAGCTGCCCTGATCAGCAGAAATACCCACAGTGTTCAGAGAATAAATATAGATGATATGTTTATGTTTGGTGTGACGCTGAAAATGCAACCCTACAGTCGGCCCAAACAGCTGGTGGCTTTCTTTGAAAACGTCTCCCCATCCAATGAATCCAGTCCTTGTTTCACGTGCAGCCTCTCTCCGATCAATGAAGTCAGCCCTTGGGCCACATAGAACATAGAGCTCGAAGCCGCAAGGATCTTTTGATAGCTTCAGAGCCCCGAGCCCAACCCTTCCCGCAATTCGGTGTCTTTAATTTAATAAATTTCCCTTTTAAATTTGTCCGGTTTCAATTTTCACATTTTTTTCCCTTTCTACCTGGCTTCCGCAAGAGTCCCGATATGAAAGGGACGTAGCAAAGGACCAACATGCTAAACATCGTGCTCCGTGAATTCTGCGGCGGTCGGAGCGATTTGAAGGCGGATTTGAGCGATAACCGACTTCATATTGCAAGTCAATTTTACGATTCACTGCCTCTCTATTCCATCTCTGAATTTTGTGAAAAATACCACACACAATCACTTTTCTCTCCAGACAAGGTCAAGCAACATCATAATTCTTTTACTCTCCTTATCCATCTCAATTTGTGAAAGAGCCGAATTCTGTATGTGCATGCATGTGCCAAGATTTCGGTAGAGTTCTGCATGCGCATTAGAGATGTGTCATTTGTCAAGGAACGACTCCGGCAGTGAAATTGAAGGAATCGGTCCTTTTTGGAACGATTCCTCAGATTCGGTCCAAAACATATCGAATCCAAAAAGGACTGATTCCTCGGAATTGGTCCAGAATGTACCGACTCCAAAAAGGACCAAGTCCTCGGAATCGACTCCGAAAACGACCGATTCCTTGGAATTAGTCCAAAATGTAGCGATTCCGAAAAGGAACGATTCCTAGGAATTGGTCCAAAATATACCGACTCTGAAAAGGACCGATTCCTCGGAATTAGTCCAAAATGTAGCGATTCCGAAAAGGAACGATTCCTAGGAATCAATTGAAATTTTCTGATTCCAAAAAGGATCGATTCCTCGGAATCGGTCCTGAATGTAGACTCCGAAAAGATCGAGTCCTCGGAATCTGTCCTTGTTCTTGTAGACTGGCCAGTTTTAATAAATTAAAATACGCTATTTTTATTTTAAAATAGCAGATTTTGATTCTATTAAAGCTGAGTTTCTGGCCAAAAAATCCTTCTAATGTGTACGTGATAAAAAAATAATAAAAGAGAGAGAGAAGTGCGGGGGGGGGGGGGGGGAATTGATTAATAAACTACAACTGTGTATTACTTTCTCTTAAATTTATCTTAAGATAAATAGAAGTATATTATTGTACTTCAGTTAAAATATTGTCTATTATTTAGCTATGTATTTATCACCTGCGTTTGCTGGGAATTGCGGAAGAAATGACCTTTTTGCCATGATGCGGCTGTTGGAAGCGCCCACTTCGAAATCTAACTTGTTTGCAGGCGGAGCCGGCAGGGATTTTTTTTTTTATTATTATTTGTTTTTTGCTATAAGTGTTGGTCCTATAAAAAACTTGTCAATATAAAAGTTTTAGTTAATATTAAGAGGATTTATAATAAATTTAAGCAGATTTGATATCTTGTGAATTGACGAAGTTAATTTTTTTTCTTCTGAAACCTCCCTTTTTTCCCCCTTTGGGGCCATTTTTAATGATATCAAAAATCTGTCATACATAAATTTTTGGCCCTTTACCTAGAATTAATAATAACTTTAAATGGATTCGATACGTATCATAATTAAGAAGTTATGGGTTTTTTTCTGTTTTCACAAAAAGCCTTCCCATTTCCCCCCCCCCCCCCTGGTTCGATTTTGCCCATTAACGAACTTGACCGAGATTTTATGCCCCTTGATTTTATGTATCAGTTTGGAAGAGATTTGTGCAGAATTATTGTAGTTATATAATATAAGTGAATTTAAGTTATATAATATAATGAAAAATAAAAAAGTGACATAGATAGATAAAGTTTTGAACTAGGGGTAGTTTTGGGTTCTGGGAGTCATGATCGGCGTAGATCTACAAAATTTTTTCAAAAATTCCAACTTAGGGGAGAGAGTAATAGGTAGTATTTCTTACGAAATCTACCTAATAAGAGCATTTATGAGCGCTCGAGTACCACTTTGTTTCCTCAGTTTGGGGTCTTATTTTTCTCTTCTGATAAAGATGATTCAAAAGATCTCGGAACTCTCGTAGATAGTTTTAATCAACTTACAGTGGAGACATAAAGGAAAACCTATTTGAACAAGGAATTTTTGCAAAACGTTTTCAATTCTTTCTTAAAATTCCTATAATAAATATATATTAAAAAAAAAATCAGCCTCTCTAAAAAAGTCTAATAATAATATAACAGTAGCAGTATTGGGTGGGATTCAAACCGCTGTTCGCTACTCGTATGGCCGTTTTGAGTATGAAGACGGGAAAGAAAAATTTCGTGCTACATATAGATTATCAGACATTTTCCAACATTGTGACATATGTAAAGCTGCGTATTTTATGCTTTTTCTGTTTAATAGTTTTATGTTAAGATTCCATTAAACTAGTTTTATAATATATGTATATAGTAAAAAAGTATATAGTATATAGTAAAAAAAAAAAAAAAAAAACATAATTTACAGTAAAGATGTTTGTTTTTTATTCTTTTTTTTTTTTTTTTTTTTTTTTTTAAACTGATTCTAGTGCTAATATAATTGTATAATTATTGTGTACGTGTATACAGATTAATCGACATTTTTATATTTTGCCCAAAAAAAAAAAAAATGGAGCAGCACTATTACGCTAATTTCTTTTTTTAATTATTGATTGCTAAAGAATGCAAATTGTGATTTTGTATAGTTTTGTCATTTTATTTCTATTTTTTGCTAAATAATAAGAAGTTAAATATCTTTGACTTTGTTTTAATACAACGTAAAATAAAAGCAATACAAAAATCGTTTTTTATAATAATTTCTTGTGACAATCGCGATTCCAGGATCGGGATTGATACTCGCAACTCGCGAAATCAGTTCCCGGATTAATGGCCGTTACTGTGGTGGTGGATAACAGATATTTGCAGTGCCGAAACTACGGAGGAGCAAAGGGAGCATATGCCTCGGGCCCCAATGTAGAAGGGGGCGCCAAAATAGGATTTGATTCTTCTTTCGGTACAAAAAACAAATAACGAAATTTGAACAAAAAAGACTTGTAATCAGGAACCTAAAATAGATTCGTTCATTTTATTATCTTTGCTTTCAACAGGGCTGGTTTTTATCATTAGGTGATTACATAGGGGCAACAAAACAGTACTTGATTAACGAATTCTTCCAAGATACTTGCAAGAACAATATACTATCCTAATTCTTTTTAAATATGCTCAGTATATTTCGGATGTTATCGCGATGACATGCTTTGAATGTTTTTTGCTTTTGTGTGCTCCTGTAAACGAACTATAACAGCTACATACTTGATTAACAAACTCATCTAAGATACTGGCAGATCAATTTACTGTCCCAAATAGGTTCGAATTGATTCAGTATTTCAGACTTTATCGTGAGTTTTTTCCATATATTGAAAGTTTAACAGAGTTTTGGAATTATATAAGTAATTCTTATTAAACAAAAATTATTAGAAAATAAAATCGATTAAAAAAAAATTGTTTACACCAATGAATGAAAAATTTTAGAAACAAATTACCATTCCTGGTTGTTTTATATTATTGATGTTAATTTTTTTTTACTATCATGAAACTGTTGTTGAATTGTTTGTTGTACTAACATTTTAGCCTGCTTTTTTGTTGCGGATTATTTTAGGATTTCACCAAATCACCAAATTTTATATATTCCTATTTTTGAAATAAAATCTTTTTTAAGAGTATTGTATTTTGTATTTTCTTATTTATTTTGTGTATTTGAAATCGTATTTGTATTAAACTATAAAGTTGACGAAAGTTAGTTAAGTTATTGAAACGTATTGAACTATATATTTATGATTTTGTTTCTTATCGCAATATCTACAGTTCTAATTATGTGCAATTTCTAAATTTAAATATACTGGTATACCTTTTCAAAAACTTTCAATCACCTAACAGTTGAATTTCAGAAAACATCTTTTTAATGGATTTTTATGTCATAACAGGAAGTAACAACTAAAATTTTACGATTTCAGGTGCAGGCATTTCGGTTTCGGCTGTGCATTGATAATGCAGTGAGAAAGGACATAGTTATATATTAAGACTCTCAAATATACTTCGTTTAATAAATTATGTTTTCCCAAATCGACAGGTATCCGAATTTGATTTTATAAAAGTAGTCCTGGGAATTGTTTAGAAATGGGCAGACTGAGACAATGACAGATTTCCAAATAATCGTATCGAAATGGAGGGACTCTGAAAACGGCAGGTGCATTTCGCCAGCCTCCCCACCACCTCACATTTTTTCGAAAATATTACCAATCGTTTATACCTCGTTTGTACCCGTTTGTACCAACAATCTTTTCGTTTGCACCTCATTTGTACTAGAGTAATAAAAGATTTTTAGTGAGGGGCTGGAGAAACGGCCAGCCCCCCCACCTCAATGTTTTACAAAATGGATAGTGCCAATCGTTTATACCTCGTTTGTACCCGTTTGTACCAACAATCTTTTCGTTTGCACCTCATTTGTACTAGAGTAATAAAAGGGTTTTAGTGAGGGGCTGGAGAAACGGCCAGCCCCCCCACCTCAATGTTTTACAAAATGGATAGTGCCAATCGTTTATACCTCGTTTGTACCCGTTTGTACCAACAATTTTTTCGTTTGCACCTCATTTGTACAAGAGTAATAAAGGGTTTTTAGTGTGGAGCTGCCATTTCTCCAGCCCCCCCCACCTCAATGTTTTAGAAAATGGATAGTGCCAATCGTTTATACCTCTTTTGTACCCGTTTGTACCAACAATTTTTTCGTTTGCACTTCATTTGTACTAGAGTAATAAAGGGTTTTTAGTGTGGGGCTGCCATTTCTCCAGCCCCCCCCCACCTCAATGTTTTACAAAATGGATACTGCCAATCGTTTATACCTCGTTTGTACCCGTTTGTACCAACAATTTTTTCGTTTGCCCCTCATTTGTACTAGAGTAATAAAGGGTTTTTAGTGTGAGGCTGCCATTTCTCCACCCCCCCCCCCACCTCAATGTTTTACAAAATGGATAGTGCTAATCGTTTATACCTCGTTTGTACCCGTTTGTACCAACAATTTTTTCGTTTGCACCTCATTTGTACTAGAGTAATAAAGTGTTTTTTGTGTGGGGCTGCCATTTCTCCAGCCCCCCCCACCTCAATGTTTTACAAAATGGACAGTGCCAATCGTTTATACCTCGTTTGTACCAACAATTTTTTCGTTTGCACCTCATTTGTACTAGAGTAATAAAGGTTTTTCAGTGTGGGGCTGCCATTTCTCCAGCCCCCCTACCTCAATGTTTTACAAAATGGATAGTGCCAATCGTTTATACCTCTTTTGTACCCGTTTGTACCAACAATTTTTTCGTTTGCACCTCATTTGTACTAGAGTAATAAAGGGTTTTTAGTGTGGGGCTGCCATTTCTCCAGCCCCCCCCCCCACCTCAATGTTTTACAAAATGGATAGTGCCAATCGTTTATACCTCGTTTGTACCAACAATTTTTTCGTTTGCACCCCATTTGTACTAGAGTAATAAAGGGTTTTTAGTGTGGGGCTGCCATTTCTCCAGCCCCCCCACCTCAATGTTTTACAAAATGGATAGTGCCAATCGTTTATACCTCGTTTGTACCCGTTTGTACCAACAATTTTTTCGTTTGCACCTCATTTGTACTAGAGTAATAAAGGGTTTTTAGTGTGGGGCTGCCATTTCTCCAGCCCCCCCCCCCCCCACCTCAATGTTTTACAAAATGGATAGTGCCAATCGTTTATACCTCGTTTGTACCAACAATTTTTTCGTTTGCACCTCATTTGTACTAGAGTAATAAAGGTTTTTTAGTGTGGGGCTGCCATTTCTCCAGCCCCCCTACCTCAATGTTTTACAAAATGGATAGTGCCAATCGTTTATACCTCTTTTGTACCCGTTTGTACCAACAATTTTTTTGTTTGCACCTCATTTGTACTAGAGTAATAAAGGGTTTTTAGTGTGGGGCTGCCATTTCTCCAGCCCCCCACCCCACCTCAATGTTTTACAAAATGGATAGTGCCAATCGTTTATACCTCGTTTGTACCAACAATTTTTTCGTTTGCACCCCATTTGTACTAGAGTAATAAAGGGTTTTTAGTGTGGGGCTGCCATTTCTCCAGCCCCCCCACCTCAATGTTTTACAAAATGGATAGTGCCAATCGTTTATACCTCGTTTGTACCCGTTTGTACCAACAATTTTTTCGTTTGCACCTCAGTTGTACTAGAGTAATAAAAGTGTTTTAGTGAGGGGGGGGCTGGAGAAACGGCCAGCCCCCCCACCTCAATGTTTTACAAAATGGATAGTGCCAATCGTTTATACCTCGTTTGTAACCGTTTGTACCAACACGCTTTTCGTTTGTAACTCATTTGTACATCATTTGTTTTTTTATGTGGGGCTGCCGTTTCTCTACTCCCCCCCCCCCCCTCCCACAATGTTTGCAAAAAGGATACTGCCAATCATTTATTCCTCGTTTGTACTCGTGAGTACCAAAAATCTTTTCGTTTATAATTCAATTGTACTAGAGTATTAAGAATTTTTTTTGTGGTGGTTGTGGAGAAACGGCACCCCCCCCCCCAACACCTCAATTTATTAAAATATGGATAGTACCTATCGTTTATAGCTCGTTTGTACCCGTTTGTACCAAAAATCTTTTCGTTTGTTCTTCATTTGTACTAGAGGTATAAAATGTTTTCAGTGGGTGTTGTGAAGGAATTGCCAGCCCCAACCACATCAATGCTTTAAAAAATCGATAGCGCCAATCATTTATAGTTCGTTTGTGCGCATTTGTACTAGTAATTAAAGCTTTTTAGTGGTACCCATCACCTCTTATTTAATTTACGTCAATAAATGGAAATTTACTCAAGGACTTTTGTGTTGACCTGTATATGAAAGAAAGAATTTATACACACCACGTAATCGATAAAAAATTAATTAATTTAGAAACGCTTTTAGCAACTGAAATTGCATTTCCAGCAATTATTGTTAACATACAGTTCCGAATTCTTTTGTGTGTCCGAGTAAATGAACGATGAGTAATAAACACAAAATATTTTATACTAAGCGTTTTGGAATGCACCTTAGTGATATTCTATATCAACTTCAAAATGTTTAAAATAGTGAAACATTATTAAAATAAACGCCAAACAATTTTTCTCCATAGATCGTAATGTAACGGAATTCTTTTGAGTATCCCTATAAGTGCTATGCACACCGTATTCTATCGTAAGCTTCTTGTAGTGTACCTCATAGATATACATGAACTTCAATGTGTTTGAAATCGGTTAATAGCATTAAAATAAATCGCAAATGATTTTTTCCCGTCGACTGTAATGTAACTGAATTCTTTTGACTGTCTCTGTAAAAAAACTGTAAGTGTTACACACTTCATTTTCAATCCCGAACATGCCATAGTAAACCTCAGTAACATATATCAATTGCATGAGAATCTTATTATATTTACGCGAGTTAGAGCACGGACAGACAGAGTCAGACAAACCAAATTCATAATTCAACTATGTTGGAAAGTGTTAAATACGGATAGCGCTAATCGTTTGTGCCGCATTTACTAATGTTAGTTTTAATATTGAATAAAATTGATCATTTGAAAAAATGTTGTTTATTAATAAAATTTTACATAAACTAATATATGGGCTGCATTCAGTAACAGCTTAAAAATATATAAATTAATTGAATAAGAAGAAAAAATATTTCTCCTTGTTCCAGAAAACACAAAAAATATGTAAAAGTAAATAATCATTATAACTTACAAATTCAATACAAAGAATGTAATACTAATTGAAGGATGAGAAATATTTGATATGTAAACATTTGTGACATAACTATTATTAAATATTTTTAGATACATATATTATTTGATGTAGACATTACATACATAAATATTTTACATATATTAGTTGATCATATAATATAAAAGTTCAATTAGAAAAGCACAAAATGGAATATTCAATGATTCTACATTAACATAATGAATTCAACTTAAGCTTTATATAATTTAAATGATATTGTACAAAGATAGTAGTAAATTATCACTCTGCATGTTTCTTGAATATGTATGGATTTATGCAGATTCAGATGTTATACGATAGAAAATGTTCTTATAAAGAATAATGGCTCACACACTCCTACTTTTGAAAACCACTATTTTTAAATACTAATATTTGCCTTATTTAATCACAGAGTTACTATCATAAAAATTTTTGAAGTTTACAAATGGAAATAGTAGTATCGAAAATTAAGGAACAATGTTAGCTTTAATTATAATAAAAGGCTATGCATCTTTCTTTTACAGAAATATATCAAAGAACATCCAGTCTTAATAATGCTAGTAATTATATAAAATTATAATAATTTAAATAAGTTTGCCAAGACGTTAAAAAAAGGTTTAAGAAAAAGAAACATAGGTTAGAAAATATTTCACTATACATAATGCCATACAGAATTTTTATTAGAGAAATACTATAAAAATATTCTTTTATGTAGAACATTTTTAAAGTAAAAATTGAGCTCTCATTTTAAAGCATACATATATTTGCTCATGTGTTTTCTTTTGAATTTTGAATATGTCAAAATAAATGTAACAAGTAAAAAGTGAGCAATAATAAAATGGTAATAAAAATAATTACAATAGACCATATTCAATTGAAGTATAAAATAATAACTTTCAGAATTTTTCTTTTCCAAACTCGCAAAAATATGCACAATTGCTTATCGTCAACGTAACGTATCCAATTAAAAAATTAATGATAATAATAATAAAGATTATGATTATAATAAATGACCAAAAAAATATTGAAATACTAATTGAAAACTTATTGAGTTTTTAGAACAAGAGATGGAGCAATTGCACATTTACGCTGTAAAGCTTACAAATTGTAAAGAAATATTATTATTATTTTTTTTAAGGTAAGTTTTTTTTATAACATGTAATATAAAATAATTGTGCAAAGTTTGTGCAAAGTTTCACATACTTTCAAAGTGAGAATATCTTATAATCAATCGCTTTTTAAAATATAACTTTATAACAATGATAATTTATATTACCATTGATTTGAAAGGTTATATAGTTTTCAGAGAACAATGCAGGAATTATAGATATTCGCTGTAATTTAATATTTTACATTTAAAACTCTTAAAATAAGAATTGAAGACAATAGTAATAAATCATAACATTGTGTAAATTAAAACGTAACACACTATTCACAGCAGTGAAATGATGATAGTATGTCATTTCTCTGTAAATAAATTCTTTACATATAATATTCCAAGAAAAAAAAATTTGCTAGTTATTGAAATTGAATGGAACTTCAAAATAACAAAAAAAAAAGTGCATACAATTTCCTCATTTCATTCAGCATTATTAAAATACTTATTTGGTAATACTGAGTTTCACTACTGGTCAAAGAAAAGTGAAATACCAAATATATTTTTTTTAAACTAAGAAATACTTGTACTCAATAAAATATTTTTTACACATATTTATGTAAAGAGTATAATGATATGACAATGATAATTTATATTACCGTTGATATGAAGGGTTATATTGTTTTCAGAGAACAATGCAGGAATTATAGATATTCGCTGTAATTTAATATATTACATTTAATACTCTTACAATACGTATTGATGACAATAGTAATAAGTCATAACATTGTGTAAATTAAAACGTAACACACTATTCACAACAGTGATATGGCAACAGAACAGATTTGCATTTCTCTGCAAATAAATTCTTTACATATAACATTCCAAGGGAAAAATATCGGTAGTTTTGGAAATTGAATGGAGCTTCAAAATAACAAATTTAAAAAAATTGCATCCAATTTCTTCATTTTATTTAGCATTATTAAAATACTTATTTGGTAATCTTGAGTTTCAATACTGGTCAAAGAAAAATGAAATACAAAAAAAAAATATATTTTTTTAAACCAAGTTAGACTTGTACTCAATAAGATATTTTTTACATATATTTATGTAAAAAGTATAATGATATAAATAAATTATACATAATAGAAAAAATAAAATTATACGAAAAGCATACATACACCATATACGACATAATTTTTAATAAATGATGTAAAAAAGTAAAAATGAATAAATAAATAAAAGTAATACTTGCATGTGCCTCACAAAATAATTTAAAGACAAAATATAGTATTCTTTTATTTTATAAAACAATTCTTTAAACTTATTTTATGTTAAATATTTTAAAAAAAAGTTAAACACCAAATACTTAGAAATTATATGTATATATTACTCGATTAGTAAAAGCAGGGCTCGCAGCGTCCTATATTTTTTTTTAATAATCCCCACCACTATTTTCAAAATATAATATTCACAATATCCTTTTATTGCACATTTTAAAGAAATCTACCATGAAATTTATAGTTTGAAAATAGTGGTATCAAATAAAATATATATATATATATAGGACGCTGCGACCCCTGGTAAAAGGCGCGTATATTTTATATGGGCTTACGGTTTTCGGTTTTTCGCAGCGTCACTCGAGAAACTACCGTCTCTCATGATATACATATTCACAGAGCCGGCGCGTGGAAGTTTGTGTGAATGCGAAAAATTATATGGCGCCTTTTGAGAAAATATTGTCTCACGATATGAATGAATTATGACACATTTCTCAATGTATATATATATATATGTTATACTATGTTAATTTTCAGTTTAATCTGTTAATTTTCATTCTGTCATCAATACATTAAAATCCCCCCAAAACTGTCGTATATTTACATCTTCAAAAAATATGAATTTTACATATTCAGTGGTAGTTCTAAATATTTGCAGCTTAAATACGTTTTCTTCAATTAGATAAATAAGCAATTTTTTTTTTTTTTGAGACATGCAGTTTAATACAATTCAAATTAAAACTATTGACAATTACAGTTTTGTATTGTTATTTAATCTATTGTTAAAACCATGGATATTTAAAAAAAATGTTGTTAGGAAGAGCTTTGTAGAGATTTCTAATATTGTTTTTGAAAAATTATAACAGTTTAAACCATCTAAAGTTATTTTAAAGTGTAAAAGTGGAAATCAAATTATAACTTTCGCTAGAGATAATGCTTTAATAATTTAATGTCATTTCAGAACCAAAAAAATCTGTTGCTATAAAGAAATTTTCTCATTAACGAACATAAAAAATTCTGTTTTATCTACATTTTCAAATTTAGTTTGTAGTTTATTATAAAAGTTACAGTACAGTCGATAAATATCTGAAGAAAGACAGAACAATTTGTCAATCAAATAACATATTTTCTTAAAATATTCTAATGCAATTTTGATTTAGTAATTTTTAATCCCTTCAGGAAATATCATTTCTAAATTTTTAAACAACAATTTAAATTTTTCTTAAAAATCTTTCGCTTTAAATGTTTTTCTTATTCATTTAGGGATTTTTATATTGATTTAAACTTTTCTTTTATTTCTTCGTCATTCCTTTTTCGAAAGTACTGTATAAAAATACAAACGATCTCAAAAGTTGCTGAAATATTCCAAAAGATCTTTCACTGAAGTAATTCCTGTTGAAAATGTCAAATAAATAAATAAATAAATAAATATATTATTATTATTTGAAATCAAGCTTATCAAGAATAATTGTTTTATTATCAAAAACACGTTCGCCTCTTTCGGACTCTATAACTCATAAACAAAATTATCTCTTAACCCCCACTGAAAGGATATTAGCATTCAAAATATTGCCTATAAAGAATTTTCAAAATTATGAATAATACGAAAATCTATCGTTTTGTTATTGGAAATATTGTCACTTTCACATCAGTGGTCTCTGTACGCAATACATTTATCGTGCAATTTATTTTCATTAACATTCCTTGTCGAATAACTAGTTTCCAGACAAATTTAAAATTATAAAATTTTAAACTTATTTTAAAGTTCCTCCAAAAAACACCCCATGCTGAAATTTGCAATACGAACAACAAGTTTTGACATCCTATTTGACTTTTTAAGTAACTTTTACCTTAGGATACTAAGTCGGAAGTTATTCGTTCAAGTAGTTTACGATTTATGAAGCTTAAAATTTCGAACCCCTAATATTAAATTCATTTGTAATCGTTGCAAAAAACATTGTAATGCTTATACTTTTTGAAGCATAACTCAAGAACTACGGCGCATATTGAACTGTAAATTTGCATATTTGGAGCTTTTAGAAATCGATTTATGTTTAAAAATGTATGTTATAGTATATATTTTTCTTAAAATAATTTTCGAAAAATTATTTATTTTTGAATTTATTTTCGAAAACAAATATGAACTGTAACTTATAAACTTTTAATGGAAATTGGTTTCTAAAAAATTCCAAGATATTAATCTAAGAATACAACGCATTCCGCCCAGTAGTTCTTGTGTGTGTGAGTTATGCTTAAAATACTACCAATTACCATTTGTTTTTCCACGATTTAAAATAAATTTAAGACTATGAGTTCCAAACTTTAAACCTTCACAACCCCTTAACTTCTTGACCGAATGACTTCCCATTTGGTATCTCGGAGCCGAAACTAAGAAGAGGGGGGGGGGGGGGACAGAGGGGTCATGTGCCCCAGTCGCCACAACAGAAGGCGAAGGGGGTGCCAAATGAAGATTTGGTTCACCGTTTTGTACAAAAAATACATATATATGAAATTTGAGTAACAATATCTTGTAGCCAGAATGTATCTATCAGTCTATAAATAAGAAGAGCTGTATAAGAGATATTTTTACGAAACTGCTGTATAATAGTACACGAAGATATTTTAAGGTATTCGAATTCATTGTTTTGCCTGCAGTAAATCCTGATTTTTGAATTCGTAAGACAATGTGACTTATATCACTATAACTTTAAACGCCGCAATTGAAATAATTTGTAATACTACAACTGCAGTAAAATCGCGGAATATAAAATTTTTCTATAATGGAATCATGTTTTAAATAAAAAAATTACATGTTCCCAACAGAAAGAATACCAACAAATATACCTGCTAAGACGAAAACCTGTGTAAAGCAGAATTTTTTCCGGTTCTTTTTCATTCCATTTTTAGCACTTTCCAACCTAGTTGAAAAGTGCTTATGACTTCGGTTTGTCTGGCCGTCTGGCCGTCTGGCCGTCTGCCGTCTGCCGTCTGCCGTCTGTCCGTGCTCTAACTCCCGTAAATATGCTCGGATTGCTCTGCAATTTTTATATGTTATTATCGTTATCTATAGCATGTTCCCTATTTCAACGGAAGTGTGTAGCACTTATAGTTTTTTTACAGGGACACTCAAAAGAATTCCGTTACATTGCGGTCTATGGGGAAAAATCATTTGCTGTTTATTTAAATAATGTTTCACTATTTTAAACGCATTGAAATTTATATATATCACTAAGGTGCATTAGAAGAAGCTTAATATGGAACAGGGTGTGCATAGCACTTATAGTTACTTTACAGGGACAGTAAAAATAATTCCGTTACATTACGTCTATGGAGAAAAATCGTCTGCGGTTTATTTAAATAATGTTTCACTATTTTAAACGCATTGAAATTTATATAGATCACTAAGGTGCATTACAAGAGACTTACTACGGAATATTGTGTGTATAGCAGTCATCGTTCATTTACAGGGACACGCAAAAGAATTATCTACTGTCTGTTAACAATAATTCCTGGAAGTGCGTTTTAAGTTACTGAACGCGATTTTAATGTTAACTTGCTTTTTGTCTATTACGTGGTGTGTATAAATTCTGTAGATCCTATACAGGGCAGCACAAAAGTTCGCGAACACATTTCTGTTTATTGACAAACTCCAGACGGAGAATTTTAAAATGTGCTACACGTTTCCTAACTGAACTAAAATTTAGCATCCTATGTAGTATATATACAATTCTATATATCCTATACAGGGCTGAATAAAAGTATTCGGATATTTTTCCGAATATTGTATATGTTGGAAATTCCTGAAATTATGTTTTTAAATATGTTATGCGTTTTCCAAATTGTTTACTTAGAAGTTATCTTTTAGCTTATTAAACGGTATGATTTGTAAAATTATTTTGGAAGCGTTGGAAAGTGCTACATAATCTATGCTTGACGCATGATTTTTCGTTCTTGTTACAAGTTTTAATGAATAGATATTTAACAGAGCTGATTACGTGTTTTATGATTACATTTTAAATTTTAAAATAAGTCGGCTACTAACAACTTAGTAAAATTCTCTTCGTAAATTTACTTTGCGGAAGAAGGTAAGAAGGGGGGGGGGCGCCAAAATCCATGTTTGCCCCGGGTGAAAATAAAGCTAGTTTCGTCCCTCCTAAGGTAAAAATTACCGAAAAAGCTCCATATAATGTCGAAATTGGATGTTCATTTGAAAATTACAAAGTTTGGTACAATATCAGAACGAAGATGAATACCTGAACATATTTTTGTAACATATATTTAAAGAAGAGATAATTCCCTGTTGAATGGCTATTTCGTTTTTTTCCCAAGACAATTTATTTTTAAAACTATGTGAGGTGTCCTCTTCTTTATTTTTGTACAGAGTGGTCATATGTACAATTGTTTATTTTACTCACACAAGTACAGTCTATTTTATTATAAATCAACGGTTAATTCCGGATAAAACAGTTGCTTAAGTGCAGTCCACTTTTCATTATAAAGAAAATTTTAGTACTTAGTGTTTTGCTAACCCAAACTATACGTCCTTCGCAACATGTTTATTTCTTTGCTAAGTCGAAATTTTCTCTACAAAATACTTTACAATCCAATTTATTTAAATTTAATGTAAATAATTTGACTTTTTACAAGAGAAGAACAAAGGTGGGCATTATTTAACTTTTGTGCGAACAAATTTATAGTTCCGATGATAAATATTGCATTTGATGTGAATATAAACAACGATATTAAATACCATTGCTTAAGTTTAAAATTTTCTAAAATAGTTTGGAAAAAATTTCTTAGTTTTCACAAATGCATTATAAAAAAAGTATAAAAACATGTGTATGATTATTAAAATGTTCTATATATTAACTCTGTATGTTTATAGTCATACATGACAAGAAATGTAAATAGATATTTATCAATAACATTATCAGAAAACAATAGAAGAACTCGAAGATAAGTTCAATAAATTATTATTTTAATTCTATTATTGTAATTTAGAATTTCTAATAAAAATTAAATGTACAGTTTTTTGTATCAAAAGAATTAGCATTATGACTGTATAAAATTATAAAATATTATTGCACAAAATAAAGTATTAGAATTGTTTTAAAAAGAAATTTCAGAAAAGTAAGTATTGCGAAATGATACTTTACAATGACATTTTTTACTACATCTATAAGATAACGCATAAACAACTTGCATTATTTGCAACAGAACATCATACACACATAAACTTCCTGGCAGACAGGAAAAAACTACAGAAAATTGTTTGCATTAGCTGTAAATTTCCAATGTACTGAACAATTTCATTACAATATTTTTTGTTAATCATTTACTCTATATTCGCATGCGTAAAATATTTAAACTAACTATAAATATATATATATATATATATATATATATATATATATATCATTTTTTCCAATAAATTACTCCGAAAGTCAACCAGTAATATATATTCAAATATATTTAAGTAAGAATTATGAATAATATTTAGTTTAGATGCAATATTTAGAAGTTGAAATATTGCTGAACCATTTATTTTCTATAAGCACTTAATATAAACTTTAGAAAGGAATATAAAATTTTTTCCAGCAGTTACAAACTAGTTCCTAACACACTAGTAATTAAGACGGAACTGATTGAAAATTAAATATAAACAAGCTTAACTATAACTACACAGAGATTTATCATATAAAAATGCACTGAAATTGTAATTAATATTACAAAACATTTTTTTAATAGTAAATACTTATCAACAAAGATATATGAACATATAAAATGTATCATTATATACTTTATATATATTCGCATATACATGAATATATAATGGGTGTATTGATGAAAATCATTTAAACGATTAGATTATATTGTATATACTAATATTTCACAGTTAAATATACTTTGATTAGAAATAGGAATTTTTTTATCTTTCATATCATCGTATAATTCCCATTGATCATCAGATCGGAGGCAGATGGCTCTATAATGCCCAATATCCGTTATTTTATCTACAATATCTGGTGGCGTAAAGCATATGATACCTCTGAGCCAGTATTCTGTTTGTTGTAAGTATAATTTTCTAGGTATGCTATCCAAACTTACCTCGAATGTCGAGATCTCAGTCTCGGCCACATCATCTTCAGGAACATCGGAATTTACTAGTTCAATGATTATATGAGTCTTTTGTGAAACGAACGATCGCAGTACTTTCTCCGTACATATGCTGTCCTCATTACTGAAATTGCAATTCATTTCCACTTCTAGCAAATATGTCTCTATATACTGTATCAAATTGCTAATATCGTGTGGATATACAGCTATAGAAATAAGTGCTCTTTTAACTGTTTTATTATGTTCCGAGACTCTGCAATTGTAATTTTCTACAACAGACGGAATTTCTTTAAAAAAATGATCGGTAACTGTTTTTGCTGTGTTTTGACATGCAATTTTTAAGACTTTACTTGGAAGTTCTACAACGTTACTGATCATGAGCAGCAACTCCCCTCGTAGTTTGTAACTTTTGGATGATATATTCTTTGAAATATCCAATATCAATTTGTTAAATGAATTTTCTTTTTCCAATTCGAAATGCCTCTTATAAATTTTACTGTCACTAACAGCCGCAGCAACAACTTGACAAATCGAATCAAAAGCGCAGGTATTACTTAAAACGTATTTTTTGTTGTTAATTGTTAATGATTTTAATTCTGTGTAACGATTTCCATTTTTTAAAATACCAATCGCTAAAGATTTTTTGGAAGACATATCTGCATTTAATAATTCTGGATGAGTATTTAAATATGACTTCCTTGGTCTCTTTTTCAAAGGTAGAGCTTCACCTCTCCAATTTTCTGTGTCTTCAATATGACTTTCAAAATTTTCACGTAACGTAGTTTTATCAAAATCGGATACAATTGACTGAGTGATGCAGACAGTTTTTTTTTTAACTAAATCTTCTTCCGCTGTATGCTGTTTCCCTTTTCGATTATCAACTTTTTTCGCAGCTGCTATAATCATAGAACCTTCAAGGGATTTAATATGAATGGATAGTCATCGGCTCGAATTGGAAGCTTTTTTTCAGAAAACACTCGTTTTTTTAAATTGTTAAAACTGCTTTCTACGGATGCGCTACTAGCTGTTGTGGATCCATATTCAAATAGAGGCACCATAATAGCTGTCCACAGGGGTAATTTTTTCGATAAATTTACACACAAATCAACTATGTGCGGTAAATACTGTGAATTGTCATGATCTCCTTCTTCTTCTTCTACCAAAAGTTTGGATTTGTTCGCTAAGTCTTGTACCCAAGAACTAAAACCTGTTGGTCTGTCATGGTCTTCCTGCATTTCATAAATATCGTCAATATTATTTAAAACCAATTTCTCGACTTCAGAACCAGTTCCAACAGCAATTCTACGCTTTATTGTAGATTTTGCTAATTCGCAATGTGTAAATTGTCCTGTGTTCATATCCCGCCCTTCTGTTTCGCTTAGTGCTACTGTGAATATATTTTCGAATAAATCTTTAATTTCTGTGATGTTTGTTGACATCATAATTTGAGCTAAAGCACAAACGTAGAAAAGTTTGCTTCGCTTCGTAACATTTTTAAATACATTCCATGAACAAATTAATTTCATAGTATGGGCGACATCTGTTCTAAGGAAGCATTTTGGCAAAATCACTGTATCGGTAAAATGGAAAATTGCTTTGAAGCAAATATCAATGTAAGAATAAATGTCAAAAACGGATGTAAACGCTTTAGCTGAAGCTGATAATAGGGCCATTGAATGATCCATTACAATTTCTTTGGGGGATTCTCTGACATCTTTTTTCCATTCTGATAACCAGTATGAAATAATATTCGTATCATGTTTTTCAGATAACATATTGGACACAGAATACTGTTGTCCAGTTCCTGTATCATGAACTGTGACTTCATACAAAAAAATAGTACTTGATTTGTTACCCTGTGGTCTCTTGATTTTTTTTACTACACCTCCTGTAGCGTCAATGCTTATTTTTGATTCTGGACTTTTTGCGTATTCTCTAAATACGTATATTTGAGTTGGAAGCCAATAGAATACATAAAAGGGATCCAAACCTATAGCTCTTATAGCTTTCCCGTCTGTATTAGCGTATCTCATTGCATGGATGGAAGAAATGGGATCTTTAAAAGATCTGCTTTCAGCTATAACTCTGCTTTTTAAAACTCTTAAAGCATTTGAAGATGGCAAGTCACTTGGTTCTTTATCATTAAAATTCATCCTCAGTCTCGCTTGTTCCTTTCGGAATTCATTAGCTGTGACATTAGTGTATTTTAACGCTGCAACTGACATATCTCTTATTCGGCCTATTTGCCTGCGCTTCATATTTGTATGACAGTTTATATATTCTCCTATATACGTGCATAAAAGTAAAACTTTTGAATTTTCTTTTGGCTCGTTCTCAATTGTCACGGAAAGTCTTGATCCGCAGTCAGAACAAGTTGCTTTTGAAATAGCATAACATTCCCCACTTTCATAGATTTTGGCTCGTTTGAAAGATAAGCAGCACGTTAGTTTTGTATGAAGGTAAAAATTTTCAGCAATAATCGGTGTCCATCTATTTGGAGAAAATATTTTGTATTTCCGAGAAGATCTTTTTCCATCCGAACATTTATACCACACATCATTAGGGCGTATTTCATCCCATTCACTGGGAGTCAGAGTTATCGTGAATTTTAACTCTGGTGATTCAGATTTGTTAGAAGAAATTGATGATGAATCAGAACTCTTTAATTCTGCATCAATGGTAATTTCATCTTTTGTAGTTTCATCATAAGATTCTATTACAGTACTCAGATTATTCTGATTATCATCTTCTTTTCGTAAACCTAGTTTTTCCAGAAGATTATACTTGTTTGTTTTAACTAAAATATAAATAGATTTAGGATTATATTTTCCTTCTAAAATTTGCGCTATTCTAAACCATACCAAATTAGATGGAGGTTGAATAAAACCGTTTTCTGACACTATTTCCGATTTTGCAGCTATAATAACATCAATAATTCGATCAGGTTCCAAATATTTCTTTTTAGGCATTTTTCACGAAACTTTAATCGGAACGTTCTGTCTGATTACAAATAAAGTTCTCTCCAGGATTCTTGGTCGAGATAGTATATATAGTCTTGCCGTTTTTTAAGTGTTTCTTAGTCGGTACTCTTATGATATAAGTATTCTGAAGAGGCTAAAAGTTTAGGAGCAATATCTGTCCAAAATACTGTCAATTAAGGATTTTTACGATCGCTGAAATGTCAAGTTTGATTATATTAAACACTTCACAAGAAATAAATGGCTAACGCCAGTGTTTATGAACGGCGTTGTAATGCTCAGCTAAGTAGTTTAATCTCTTCAATACAACAGGAGGTAGATGATAATAAAATTATTAAAATGAAAGGAATTTCTTCAAAGTTTGTATATTCAAATCTTGAGTAGTTTAAAGCAAATTTATAAATAATGAGTAGGGGTTGGGGGAAAATCTGAAGTCTTTATTACAGGTTTTGAATGAAAATATCAAATTTTTTTTTAATTCAAACTTTCCCTAAAGGTCATAATTATAAAGGAGATAAAATATATAAAATTCAATTAAAATTTTTTGTTTTAAAAAATAATTTACAGTGTGTATTTATTTCATTCATACATCTAAAAAATTATTCAAATCTATTCCGTTACATTTGGAATCTGTTCTACGTACTCACGCTATTTTTAAATTTAAATTTGAAATCAGCGATTATTACCAAAATAATAATCAATTTAGTTTAGAATATTCAATAAAGTTTTCTTTTTTTCTTTTCGCCTTTTCTTTATTTACGTCTTTTCAAAAATGCCTGTTTATGACATCGGTTCATCCGTCCTTTTACCGCGTTTTAGCTTTAGTAAATATAGTTAGATTACAATGTATCTGATATATATTATTGTAATTCACCAAGGCATATTTTCAATTGAAAGTGAAGTGTACATTCGTTAACGCGTTTAGAGGGCACTCAAAAGAATTGTGATATGTTATCTGGGGACGATAAGTATTTGAAGTACATTTTAATGATGTTACAGTACTTCAAACTACTGAATTGGTATGTAACGTTGATATACACTACAACATGTTTTTATATATTATATATATATATATATATATAACAATAATATATATATATATAACAATAATATATATATAACAATAACGGATAATACAAACCATTTGCTATATATATATATATATATATATAGCAAATGGTTTGTATTATCCGTTATTGTTTATTTACAGAGGCACACAAAAAGAATTAGTTTACATTCAACAGAGTAGACAGCAATTATTTGAAGGTAGCTTTATGAAATTGAGGTGCGCGATAACAGGGAATGTAATATGTTTAATGTTCGTTTAAAGGACTAGAAAGAAAAAAAATACGTTATCGTCTATGAGCAATTATTTCCAGAAGTGCATTGTCAGTTGTATTGTGCGTTTTCATACTTATCTAAATTTTAATATCTTATGTGGTATGTATAAATTCATAGATCATATACAAGGCTATTCCAAATTATTTTAATTAAATAACTTTTATTGATAGGGAATAGCTGAAAACGTGTTTTAAACTGTGCTGTATAATTTTCAGCTGAACTAAATTTTAAAATATTATCTGGTGTGAGTATAATATAAAACATTTCAAATAATTAACTGCACAAAATAATAGGGATACATTGCCGTATATGAATATAAATTGTCAGAAATGTCTTTTTAGTTTTTTTATTCCCTTTTTAGCTGAATTAAATTTTAGTTTCACTATCATCATCATAAACCGTTTTGTATAGACTGCTGGATGTAGGTCACCCTACGTTTTTCACATTATTTCCTATATAACGTTTGGTCATCTAATCAACTCCAGCCACTTTTCTGATTTCGACGCTCCATCTAATGGTACGTATATATACAGGGTCATTCATAATTCCCTCCGGGGTTTCGAAACGTTATAGTAAAAAAACGAAGACGAATATGAAAAAAAGAAACATATGAAATTATTCCGAAACTATTCAAGTTTTACTTACATACATTACAGGTGTTCTATGTGTGAACCCTTGGTCACACGGCATACATCCATGCGATAGTCCAGTTCCTGCCATACTCCGTTTCTTTAAATTTCCGGTACCACACATGAATTGTTTTGTCAGTTGGTCCCTGTTTTCGATATTTATTACGAAAGGCCCGTTGAACTGACACCACTGATTCAGATTTAAAGAAACGGAGTATGGCAGGAACTGGACTATCGCATGGATGTATGCCGTGTGACCAAGGGTTCACACATAGAACACCTGTAATGTATGTAAGTAAAACTTGAATAGTTTCGGAATAATTTCATATGTTTCTTTTTTTCATACTCGTCTTCGTTTTTCTACTATAACGTTTCGAAACCCCGGAGGAAATTATGAATGACCCTGTATAAATATATAGTATAAAAATATATAGATTATACACACGGCTGCAGGAGGAAAGGATGCAAGATATTGCCATCGCTCCTTCTTGGATTTTGAAATTTTGTTAAATTTATTTTACTTCTGATGATTTGAAATGAAAAATAGCACAATTTACTTTTCGTAAGTAGTATAAAATAATTAAACACAAAGACAAAAGAACTAAGATTTTTTTGACATGGAGATCTGCACCCTTAACAATTTTCAATTATTATTATTTTCTTTTTAGACTTATATGTTTCAAATTTATCTTAAGCAAAGGCTTCTGACCTTGATATGTTTAAAGATTGTCTTGTACGAGAAGTTCTGAGAAAAAAAACTTATTTTAGCTATTTTTTTCACGTTTACATTCTTAATTTTTAAAAGAACATTCTAGGTATGCAATGTAGGCGCATTCGTTCCATAATACTGCTCCACCGTAGATTTCTTTCTGTCCATGTAAATTATATTGATTTGTTAATGAATCTCTATTTTTATGTCATTGTCAGATGTGTTATTAATATCGTTAATCCATAATCCATGGCTTCGAGATTTAAAAAATCTGAAAAATACAATAGAAACTAAAAATTAAATTTTAAGTTTGTATTGCATTATTATAAATTTATATTCGTAATTTTTTTCTTACACAGAATAGCATAGGAGAGAAGAAAAATCCGTTATAGACACGTTTCCTACTTAGCGGGTACATCGTCTGTTGTAAATGTATTATATTCTTTTCGAATATAATATGTGTCAGAGTTATCTTTAATCCATAGTCCATGGCTTGTAGATTTAAAATTCTCAAAAACGTTACATAGTAAAATTTTCTAACACGAAATAGCATAGGAGAGATGAAAAATCCGTTATTGACAGGTTTCCTTCTTAGCGGGTACATCATCTGTCGTAAATGTATTATGTAATTTTCTTACGATTATTATATTCATTTTGCACGGATAAAGACATTTTTACGTATTAGACAGGTTCTTTTTCACAGGTTTTACTTTGATTTATTTTTTTATTTTTTGCCTAGAAATACCCTTTGTACTCTTGATTTTGTGCTATTCTTTAAAAAGAATTTTAAATCTATAATAATGGCAATTTAGAAATATAAGCATTTTTTGCAAAATTTGTTTGGTCAGGCATCATTTTTCAGATTTTTGCTCGGGCGAGCCTTGTTTTACGGATTTTTACACGGACCATGCCAATGGTTTCCATACGGGCTGAGTCGAGACCGGAGCTGAAAATTTTGATCTGTGCAGACTTCTGGGAAGAATTAAGTCTAGACCTGGATCGACACGGAAAAATGAATTCAGGCCCGGTTCGGACCGAGACTACAGAAATTAGTAAAGGCTGGGACTAGCCCGAGTCTCGAGAATTAAAATTAGTCCGAGCCTGTACAGCCCTTTAATATGTATATTATATATAATAGTGGAGCTTCGCAGGTCGTTTTATCCCAAACGAACCTCGAATTAAACAAAGCCAATTTGAGGCCCCGCTGTTTTCGGCAGCGTGCACCCGTGCAGGCGTAGACCACACGGGTCTTGAATAAAGCAAACCTTGAATTATAGTGATTTTGTTTCCTATGCAGATTAAAATTCAAATTTTCGGCATCGTCATTCAAGTGCTTTAAGAATAGGTTTGGACTTACATTTATTAAAGGCAGTAAAAAAATCCAAAGAGTTCCATCTGCTTTCGAAAAAAATTGCTAAAAATTTCGCCGAGGAACGCAGGAAAACGCTAAAAAGAAATTTTGAGAAAAAAATGAAAAAATACAAAGAACAAAATTACTATATTGAGTTAAAAAATTGCGACATGATACTTTTTACGACTGTCAAAAAATCGCCGTGATACCCAAAAATATTCTAAAAATCACATTTAAAATTTACAATAAATTTTAATTGGAAGAGAACGAAATGTACTAGATTTGGACAAAACACTAAAACATGATTATTTCAGAATATAAAAGAAAATCGTCGCGAAATTCAAAATATCGCATAAAGATTTGCTAAAAATTCAAACATATTAAGAAACAAAATTTACTATATTGTGCTAAAATATTGAAACAGGATTTCTTTTACGAAAGTCAAAAAATCACATGAAGCGAGAAAAATTAATAAAAGATGTGTGTAATGCAGAAAATCGTTAATGTGAACTACTTTAACATGAACTGTTTTAACAATTACGGTCAACAAGAATACAAAGGTTTAGTTACTGATAGTATGAACTACTGTTAACATGAATAAAATTCTAATTCCCCTTGAGATTCATGTTAACGAGATCTGGATTACATTAAACACGCTGACATTGTACGCAATAAAGATTGTAGTTATAGAAGACCCTTCTCTCCTTCAAGAGCAATTTGCCAAGACCTGCCCTTTGCGACATGTGTCATATAAACAATCCTAAACCTAGAAATCTTAGAAAAATGAAGTATACGGGGTTCTCGAAGTTGGAGTCAGATATTTCAAGTATAAACAACGCGTATCTGTGCAAGTGCGGGGATTTAGTGTGTTGATGACAGCAAGGAACTAAAAAAATAAGTAATTTCTGTCTTCGAATGGTTGTTGTTAGTAGTGCTGGCGAGAATTAAAAGGAACTAAAGCGATAATTCAAAAGATTGATCAAAGTTGAAAGAATCGATGTTACTAAAACCATTAAGAGTATTTGAAGAATTACATTCAAAATGGGCAGGGCATAAATGAAAAATGTAGTGAAGATTTTAAAAGTAATAATTATGTAATTCGCTATTTTGATTGAGATTTAGGTTGTAAAAAACGGCAATACGACTGTAAATTATTATTTTAATTTGTAAAGGAGAAGATCTTAAAAAATATTTTGATGTGAGAGAGAATGCTAAAAGAAAAAAGGACAGGAATTTAAAAGAATATATAAAATCTCGCAATGCTTGGCGAAAGTATAAGGAAATAATTGAAGAGCAAGTAAGAGCAAGTATGCTTGAAGACAGCTTTACTGAAATCAATTAGGCATTTAATCTGTATTAATTATATTATGTCTTAATTATGTTATTATTATACCAGTATAGCTCTGAAGTAAATTAGAAATTAGCATGCTTTTAGTTTATTATACTGTATGTTGACTTATTAAGTTCTCGGTCAGCTCTTACTTTGTTGAAGTGTAATTTTTTTATTTATTTAAAATTGTCACATTCATTTATCATTTTGGTTTTCCACAGTTATATATTTGAATATGATATTTCACCATGTTTATGTTTGAATTACACGTATATAGTTAAATTACACCGAGTTCCAGGTAATTTCTTTCATTGCGGGTGGGATTAGGGCCGGCTTGACACTAAATGCTTCTGGTTAGTTTTGATTCATGCTGTTCAGGTTTCGGTTGACCTATTTCAGAAGAGAAGCTACATTTGAAATGTGAATGAGTCTTTACATATTCCTTATTTTACATAAAAGATAAAATTGATTTTAGAGGTATGATAATAGATTATTTTTCCACATTTGCATTAAATAGTGGATCAGTTTCCTTTAATTTCGGGATGCAAAAGAGGTATAAACGATTGGCGCTATCCATTTTTAAAAATATTGTGGTGGGGGGGGGGGGGTGCAGAAAATACATCCCCACACTATAAACCTTTTACTACTCTAGTACAAATGAGGTACAAACGAAAATATTGTTGGTACAAACGGGTACATACGAGGTATAAACGATTGGCACTATCCATTTTGTAAAACATTGCGGCGGTGGGGGCTGGCCGTTTTTCCAGCCCCCCCTACTAAAATCCTTTTATTACTCTACTACAAATGAGGTGCAAACGAAAAGATTGTTGGTACAAACGAGTACAAACGAGGTATAAACGATTGGCACTATCAATTTTGTAAAACATTGAGGTGGGGGAGCTGGCCGTTTCTGCCCCCCTATGTACATTTCACTGGCCCCTACACCCCCGGACCTAGGAAGTTCGTATTCACCAATCGTTTGTACTTCTTTAGTACCCGCTGAGATACAGAGTTATTCTAAATTCAAGTTGGAGGGCCCAGTGAAACGGGATTTCCCATAGTTAAAAAATGAAGTGTTTCAGATTTTGACGAAAATTTGTCAGTTGTTTGTCCTAAGTTAGTACCGGTAAGTACCGAGATATTTTCGTTTGTACCGGCTTCGGTACTGAGTTATTCTAAGTTTTATTTTGAGGGACCATTCCATTGGCCCCTCCACCCCCGGACCTGGCAGTGTCGCATTCACCAATCGTTTGTACTTCGTTACTACCAGTAAGTACCGAGAGATTTTCGTTTGTACCGGCTCCGGTACCGAGTTATTCAGTTATTCAAATTTTTAGTTTGAGGGACCATTTCACTGGCTACTCCGCCCCCGGACCTGGCAATTTGGCATTCACCAGTTGTTTGTACTTCGTTAGTACTGGTAAGTACCGAGAGATTTTCGTTTGTACCGGCTCCGGTACCGAGATATTCAAAATTTTAGGTAGAGGCACCATTTCACTAGCCCCTCCAGTCCCGGACCTACAAATTTCGCATAACTAGAAGTTGTTATTTCATTGGCACCGGTCAGTACCGAAATATTTTCGTTTGTACCGGCTCCGGTAGAGAGTTATTCAAAGCTTATTTTGGAGGGACCGTTTCACTAGCTCCTCCACCCCGTGACCTAGAAATTTCGCATGCACTAATCGTCTTTATTAATTTGTCACTGGGCATATATGTACCGAGACATTTTCGTTTGTACCGTCTCCGGTAAGGAGAAATTTAAAATTTTAAGATTTAGAGGACCTTTCACTGGCCCCACCACCCCCGAACCTGGAAATTTCGTATACACGAATAGTTTGTATTTCGTTAGTACTGTATGTACCGAGTGATTTTCGATTGTATCGTCTCCGATACCGAGATATTCACTTTTTTAGGTTGCGGGACCATTTCACATTCCCCTCCAACCGCGGACCCGGAAAGCTCGCAGTCACCAATTGTTTGTACATCATTAGTACCGGTAAGTGCCAAGAGATTTTGTTTTTATCGCTTTCGGTATATTTAAAATTCAAGGTGGAGGAGCTGGTGAAACGATAATTTCTCGTTGTTGAAAATTGAAGAATTTCCGGATGTTGCTTAAATTGATTTTTTTTATTTGACTTTCATTCTTTATGTATGCTTTGTTTTCCAAAGTTTAATTTTCACTGGTATTCTTTTAAATTATTTTGTACGTGGATAAAAGATTATTATTATTTTTTTAAATTGTTAAATTATGTAATATATTTTGTATGAATACCATAATATATATATTAAAAAAATTTCGAATAAAGTACCAGTCTGTTGAACGCAATTGTCTGTTTATATATTTGTTCATTTATTTAAGTGTGTGTGTAGGTGTGTGTTGATGTTGGCTTGGAAATTTACCGCACGTAGAAGTATGAAAGTCAGGTCCGAATGCAACTGAAGCAGATTTTTTTTTTTTTTTTTTTTTTTTTTTTTTGCTGATTAGCGAAGATATTAATTAAAAACCATAATGAACATCGCAAAATGTCCTGGCGCAATTTTCTATGCCAAAACGGAAATTCCTAGATTCTTGAAGCAGAGATCAATGAAGTGTGGACAAACATTCCTTTTTTTCGCATTTTCAAACTGCCGCAGATCGAAATACGAAAAAATAAAAAAATACCCATTTGTTCTTGGTACTTTCCTGATTACCCCAAAATGTTGTTAGTGAAAAAAATAATTTAGCGTTTCAAAAAAAGTATTGAACCTGGAAATTTCGCATTCACAAATCGTTTGTACTATATTAGTACCGGTAAGTATACCTAGAGATTTTTGTTTGTACTGGCTCAGGAACCGAGTTATTCTAAATTCAAGGTGGAGGGGCCAGTGAAACGGGAATTTCCTATAGTAAAATAAATGAAGTGTTTCCGATTTTGCCGAAAGTTTGTCAGTCGTTTGTACTGGCTCCGGTATCGAGTTATTCTAAATTCAAAGTGGAGGGGGGCTAGTGAAATGGGATTTTCCATATTAAAAATTGAAGTATTTCTGATTTTGACGAAAATTTGTCAGTCGTTTGTACTTCATTAGTACTGGTAAGTACCGGAATATTTTCGTTTATACCGGATCCGGCAGAGTTATTCTAAGCTTATTGTGGAGAGACCATTTGACTAGTCCCTCCACCCCACGACCTAGTAATTTCGCATGCACTAATGTTATCATTGGAAAAAAAAAAAAGATTTGTCAAAATTTTTAGTATGCGTGCAAAAGCACTTTGAATGTAAAAATAATGCTTATATTTTAAAAGAGAGTTTTATTTTATTTATAACGACACATTTGCAGTGATATTGTTGCAAAAAATTTATGGATAACGACTTTTTTTTTTTCTAACTGGGATTATATAATTAAATATTGTCAAATTTTGTTTTTGTTGTGTTTCACATAAACAGAACCGAGTTCGTTTCTTAACGAATATCATTATATCATTTTATAGTGTATTAGAAGGTGGTAGCATTTTAAAAAAAATTGATTGTTAGTAATATGATTAGCATGTGAAAAGGAATAGTTTGAAAATCGCTTTTTGACACTAAAACTTTTCTAGGTATTTTAGAACGTTAGTAAAGCTGTATCACTCACCATATAAAAGCAGTACAAAAACAGAAAATATTTACACGCCTGTATTTTCAGACCTTTCCGAATTTAAATATATTTTGACACTGTGCAAAACTGTAGGAGTGACTCAGTGTGAAATGATAAGATTTGTAATAAATCATGCACTTAAATCCAGAACTGGTCAGACCTTATTTTACAGAAAATAACAGATCGTGATCGGGCCTCATTAAAATACCGTATGTTGCTGAGGGAATTCTGACACTTGTATCATTTAATAACGTGTCTCTGATAAAAAAAAGTATGCTTACCCTCTCTAGATGCTTTAAATTTTACCGAAATCCCATAGCAGGAAAATAAGCAACCTTCCAAACAAGAAGGCCGCTTTAAGATGTAAACAGATAAGACACTCAAACAAATTTATTGACACTCAAATGTCATCTTTAGACATGGCTATCATTTTACAGCGCTTTTGGTTTTATATGTGATAAACAGATTTGACCCTGTTAACGTGGACCTCGTGGTGATAAAGATCTTTAAATTTTCATTATGTAGTAGAGTGATAAAAAAAAGAAAAGGTTTTATTTATAATAAACAATAAACCACCTTAAAGAGCTATCTTTAAAATTCAACTTTTTAAATAGCCTTAAATAATCAGAGAAAAAATAACAAAATAGAGAAAAAATAACAATTTTAAACGGAAATAATCATAATGATTCTCGAAAATACATATTATGTGTAATGTGTTACAAAAGTGGTGAACTAAATATTTAATAGAAAAGTTAATGATTCAGTCTACGATTTTAATCTTAATTTACAGATTTACCAAATTATTATGTTAAAATTACAAACTTTACGTATCGGCAGAACGTTAAAAAATATACAATATATCCATATATAGTAAAAACGATTAAAAAAAATAGAAATATTTTGTACTAGCTGGTATTAATGTAGTAATGGTTGTCAATTACGGAAAAATTCAGAAGTACTCATATTTTTAACATGGCAATTGAGTAATTACCTAGCTCACTAACCTCTCCAAAAATGAATGTGGAATATCTCGGCACCGGAGCGGATACAAACGAAAATCTCTTGGTACTTACCGGTACTAACGAAGTACAAACGATTGGTGAATGCGAAATCGCCAGGTCCAGGGGTGGAGGGACCAGTGAAATGGTCCCTCAAATTAAAAATTATAATAACGCGGCACCGGAGCCGGTACAAACGAAAATCTCTTAGTACTTACCGGTACTAACGAAGTACAAACGATTGGTGAATGCAAAATTTCCAGGTCCGGGGGTGGAGGGGCCAGTGAAATGGTCCCTCAACCTAAAAAATTAAATAACTCGGCACCGGAGCCGGCACAAAGGAAAATATCTCGGTACTTACCGGTACTAACGTAGTACAAACGACTGACAAATTTTCGTCAAAATCTGAAACACTTCATTTTTTTACTATGGGAAAACAGGTTTCACTGGCCCTTCCCCCTTGAATTTAAAATAACACGGTACCGGAACCGGTACAAACGAAAATCTCTCGGTACTTACCGGTACTAACGAAGTACAAACGATCGGTGAATACAAAATGACCATGTCCGGGGGTGGAGGGGACAGTGAAATGTACCACCCCCCCCCCCCAACTAAAAACCCTTTCTTACTCTAGTACAAATGAGGAGCAAACGAAAAGATATTTGGTACAAACGGGTACAAACAAGGTATAAACGATTGGCACTATACATTTTGTAAAACATTGAGGTGGGGGGGGGGGGGCTGAAGAAATGGCAGCCCCACACTAAAAAGCATTTATAACTCTAGTACAAATGAGATGCAAACGAAAAAATTGTTGGTACAAACGGGTACAAACGAGGTATAAACGATTGGCACTATCCATTTTGTAAAACATTGAGTCGGGGGGGGGGGGGTGGAGAAATGGCGGCCTCACACTAAAAAGCCTTTATAACTCTAGTACAAATGAGTTGCAAATGAAAAGATTGTCGGTACAAACGGGTACAAACAAGGTATAAACGATTGGCACTATCCATTTTGTAAAACATTGAAGTGGGGGGAGGGCTGGAGAAATGGCTGCCCCACACTAAAAACCTTTTGCTACTCTAGTACAAATGAGGTGCAAACGAAAAGATTGTTGGTACAAACGGGTACAAACGAGTAATAAACGATTGGCACTATCAATTTTGTAAAACATTGAGGTGGGGGGGCGGGCCGTTTCTCCAGCCCCCCCCCCCCCCACTAAAAACCTTTTCTTACTCTAGTACAAATGAGGTGCAAAAGAAAAGATTGTTGGTACAAACGGGTACAAACGAGGTATAAACGATTGGCACTATCCATTTTGTAAAACATTGAGGTGGGGGGGGGGGTGGAGAAATGGCAGCCTCACACTAAAAACCCTTTATTACTCTAGTACAAATGAGGTGCAAACGAAAAAATTGTTGGTACAAACGGGTACAAACGAGGTATAAACGATTGGCACTATCCATTTTGTAAAACATTGAGGTGGGGGGGCTGGAGAAATGGCAGACCCACACTAAAAACCCTTTATTACTCTAGTACAAATGAGGTGCAAACGAAAAAATTGTTGGTACAAACGGGTACAAACGAGGTATAAACGATTGGCACTATCCATTTTGTAAAACATTGAGGTGGGGGGGGCTGGAGAAATGGCAGACCCACACTAAAAACCCTTTATTACTCTAGTACAAATGAGGTGCAAACGAAAAAATTGTTGGTACAAACGAGGTATAAACGATTGGCACTATCCATTTTGTAAAACATTGAGGTGGGGGGGGGGGGGCTGGAGAAATGGCAGCCCCACACTAAAAACCCTTTATTACTCTAGTACAAATGAGGTGCAAACTAAAAATTGTTGGTACAAACGGGTACAAACGAGGTATAAACGATTGGCCCTATCCATTTTGTAAAACATTGAGGTGGGGGGGCTGGAGAAATGGCAGCCCCACACTAAAAACCCTTTATTACTCTAGTACAAATGAGGTGCAAACGAAAAAATTGTTGGTACAAACGGGTACAAACGAGGTATAAACGATTGGCACTATCCATTTTGTAAAACATTGAGGTGGGGGGGCTGGCCGTTTCTCAAGCCCCCCCCCAAAAAAAAAAATCTTTTATTACTCTAGTACAAATGAGGTGCAAATGAAAAAATTGTTGGTACAAACGGGTACAAAAGAGGTATAAACGATTGGCACTATCCATTTTGTAAAACATTGAGGTGGGGGGGCTGGCCGTTTCTCCAGCCCCCCCACTAAAACCCTTTTATTAGTCTAGTACAAATGAGGTGCAAACGAAAAGATTGTTGGTACAAACGGGTACAAACGAGGTATAAACGATTGGCACTATCCATTTTGTAAAACATTGAGGTGGGGGGGGCTGGAGAAATGGCAGACCCACACTAAAAACCCTTTATTACTCTAGTACAAATGAGGTGCAAACGAAAAAATTGTTGGTACAAACGGGTACAAACGATGTATAAACGATTGGCACTATCCATTTTGTAAAACATTGAGGTGGGGGGGCTGGAGAAATGGCAGCCCCACACTAAAAACCCTTTATTACTCTAGTACAAATGAGGTGCAAACGAAAAAATTGTTGGTACAAACGGGTACAAACGAGGTATAAACGATTGGCACTATCCATTTTGTAAAACATTGAGGTGGGGGGGCTGGAGAAATGGCAGCCCCACACTAAAAACCCTTTATTACTCTAGTACAAATGAGGTGCAAACGGAAAAATTGTTGGTACAAACGGGTACAAACGAGGTATAAACGATTGGCACTATCCATTTTGTAAAACATTGAGGTGGGGGGGCTGGCCGTTTCTCAAGCCCCCCCAATAAAAATCTTTTATTACTCTAGTACAAATGAGGTGCAAACGAAAAAATTGTTGGTACAAACGGGTACAAACGAGGTATAAACGATTGGCACTATCCATTTTGTAAAACATTGAGGTGGGGGGGCTGGCCGTTTCTCCAGCCCCCCCTACTAAAACCCTTTTATTAGTCTAGTACAAATGAGGTGCAAACGAAAAGATTGTTGGTACAAACGGGTACAAACGAGGTATAAACGATTGGTAATATTTTCGAAAAAATGTGAGGTGGTGGGGGGGCTGGCGAAATGCACCTGCAAAAGAATGGGGTTGCGGTTTGCTATAAGTTTGACGTCACAAACAAGAAGGGGTACGTAGCGTCGGATTCAGCACCACGCCAACCGTAATTCTCGAGCCAAGGTGCTGAAAACGTGAGGCTTTCCGAAAAAACAGCCGGCGCTTAGCCCGAGACCCGTACCCGGCCCGGCAAAATGAGGACAAACTTTTAAATGGGCAGGGCCGGCAGAATAAATACAGTTTTTTAACGGGCCAGGCTGAGCCGATAAAAGAATAAACGGGCAGGTCCGATAAAAAAATTAAACGGACCGGCTGGACCTATAAAAATATTAAGCGGGCCGACCAGCCCGATATAACAAATTTTAATGTGTCGGACTTAAGCCGACAAAATATGAACAATTTTCAATCCGGCTGGGCCGAGAATGAGTTTTAAATGTGCTTCACGAGCCAATGTTAGTTTCATAACATGAATACAGAAATTTAACATGTCCAGCGTAGAGATCTGCTCCACCAATTATATCGTATCTGAGCCCCGGCTTAATCTTTTCAGAAAACTTGGGCTGCGTCAGGCCGGGCTCAGGCTTGCACTTTTTTCTATATATTCGGTCCGGACCGTAACTGGATTTAGTTGTTCTCAGAACATGTGGGGCAAGCATTTATTTTTTCGTAAAAATAGTAATGAAAATTTTGTTAACGGAATCTTTGCAGGGGTCGATGCAGGTTTTTTTTCTTGGGGCCCATTTTGTGAAAAGTAGAGGTTATTTTTGTGAAATTTCATTATATTTTTGTGAAAAATAACATTTTGTAATGAAAGTCGAAATCCAGCTACTCAAATTCGAACCAAGCGTTTATTAACAAAAACTTTTTTTAAATACTTTTGCTGAAGTTTCCCTCTCTGGTGAACTTGTTTGTTTACAAATTATACATTTTAAAAGTCAAAGAATAATAAATAAATAATAAATAGTAAGTTTTTACAAAATTGAATTTTGTGAAAGCGCCTATTTTGTTAAAAGGAATTTTCTGAAGGGGCCCATTTTATCAAATTGATTTTTGTGAAGGGATTATTTTTTAATTGATTTTTGTGAAGGGGCCCATTTTATTAAATTTATTTTTGTGAAGGGGCCCTAAATAGGTCCCAAATTTTGTCTGGATCGACCCTTGCTTTGAAAATATAATTTAATAAATTGCAGAGAAACATTTTTAAAAATCCACCATTTTTATTATACAGCTTTAAAAGCTATGATGTTTTGCACGGGTCTTGCTTACTCTGGACGCTCGGGCCGGGCCGAACCGAGCTTATTTCGGGGGCAGTGCTTTAATCTTCCTAGAAGTCTGCACCGACCGAAATTTTCTGGCATGGTCACAACAACCCTGCTTATATGAAAACCATAGACCTGTCCCTGTCTGATTCGTGCAAAAATCTCTTTAAGGAACAACTTTCTTGGGTCTACAATTTTTGCCAAAGATACTTATATTTTAAATTACCATTAATCTGCAATTAAAATTCTCTTTAAAGAATAATACATATAAATTGCTAGGGGGGCCGGGATATACAGTACTGTAAAACCTGTTATAAGAATCTGTGTATGACGAAATCCTGTTTTAAACGGAAAAATTTCTTGATCGGTGCAAAATGGATATAATAATCCGTTTGAAAATAAATAATACTTTGCCAGAGACGACACACCTGGTAAAAAAGTAACAAAACTATAACGATTTTTTTTCTCTCCTATGTGATTCCGTCTTAGAAGGTTTTTTGATATAGAATTTTTGGATTTTTAAGTCTCTAAGCCGTGTAAATGGATTAATAGTATTAATAATAATTCAGATATTTACATACAAATAGAGATCCATTAAAAAATCAATATAGTTTACAATAGGATATATAGAAAGAAATATTGTAGAAACACTATTTTGGAACGGAGGTCCCTGTACTATGCAGTCTATGGTAGAAGCCTGCACGGGCCGAAATTTCAAAGACGGGGACCGGCCCGATCCATAACAGAAAAATTCGGCCCGGCCTGGTTTAAAAATTAAAACTTCGGCCCGAACCCGGCCCGGCAAGTAAAAAAATATATTGGCCCTGCCCGGTATAAAAGTTAAAACTACGGCCCGGCCCGCAGAGAAAAATTTATTGGCCGACCCGGCCTGGTATAAATGCTAAAAGTTCGTCCCAAGACCTGCCCGGCTCGGAAAAAGTTTAAATCTCGGCCCGAGCCTGGCCCGAATGAATTTCTACAAAACATTTATTTTTACGTCGATTTGGTTAAAAATTTATCTGGTACGAGGAGTTCTGATCAAAAATACTTATATTTGTTTTTTATTGTCATTTTTATAGAAGTTATTGGGATATTTATTTTTTTAATGAATCGCTATTTGTTGTATGTAAATGTTTCAGTTATCCTTACTATAGTTAATCCATATTCCATGTATTGGAAACTTAAAAATCTGAAAAATGCTATACAGTAAAATCTTCGAAGACGGAATTGCATAGGAAAGAAAAAAAAAATGCGTTATAGACAAGTTCCCTTCTTAGCAGGTGTATTAATGTATTATATATTCTTTTCTTACGCATTAGTACTTTCATTTCGCATGGATCAACATATTTTTCAGATTAAGACAGGATTACGTCATAGGCAGGTTTTTTCTCACACGTTTTACTATATTTTAATTTAGTTACATTTTAATAAGCCTAGAAATGTACTATTCTTTATAAAGAATAAAATTTAATGTTTAATTGTAGAATAATGGCGATTTTAGAAAGCATGAATTTCGATTTTAATGTGACGTCACATGGTATAAAAGTTGAGCAGCTAGCAAATTTGTTTATATATTACATCACTTGATACAGCATAAATACAGGTAAATCTATGCGCAAAATACTTTCTATTTATTTTGTACGAATTACTACTCGGTAAATATATATTAGAAAAGTTGATATTCTTATTACTATATAAACATACATTCTAAAAATAACATGAAACTACGCATGATGGTGTATCAAAATAGAGAAAATATTTCATGAATAAGCTATACCTTTTACTGAAAAATCTAAAATTGAATCAAAACATAAAATATAAGCGTAAAATTTCAAAACACAATACTTTTCAATACTGTAAGCTCTGAAAGCTATTCCTAAGCAGACTGGGATTTTTAACCTCGAACCTAAAGGAATAATATTGTTCAATAGCACCGTTATAAAAATCAGAAATATAGCGACATATTTAACATAACCATTTCATACAAGCTGATTTTTATATGTGTAATTTATGTTATTTATCAATTCCGAAAACAGCCGTCAGTTGTAACTTGTAACGACATTGGATAACGTGATGGATGATGCCAAAGTAACCGAAAAATATCCCATTCGAACGGAAAAGCATGGTAACCCGATTACAGAAGTTAGCCGCCTTTGTAGTGATAATATAATTTAATCTTTCGTAACCTCGGAATATTTTTTAAACATTGCGTATTGACATTACTATGTTTTTAGAGGTAGCGAAGCCTGAACGGGGGTTGGTGTGCGTAGCTCGCAGGGGACGGTGCCCCCTAGTATACTTATATTAAACAAAATATTACTTATTAATTGTAAAAGCGCGTTTCAAAAATTACAGTACCATAAGAAATGTAAGGACGTAAAAATACCTTAGAGCATACTCCTATGCAAGGTCATGGGATTAATGTTAAAGAAAGAACACACTTCCTATTAATTACGGGAAGTTTTGTATAAAACTCAGTGTGTAATCAATGTTGTCTGCATACTAACATTCATAAAAATTTATGTATTTACGAATTTTGCTAACTATATTATACTTCGCATGAAAAATTGTCATCGTAATCATTGTTGTTCTTTTAACGCACAGTGATTAAAAAAATAATAATGTAAATTAAAATATTTAAAGATAATATTTTATTAATTTAAAAAAACTTATTAAAAAATTACTATATTTATTAATTGCACGGCATTTTAGCATCACGTACATTTTGTTTGGTTATTTGAGACTTTAGTAAGCGATTAAAATAATTTTAAAACATTTCTTTTAAATATTATCACTGATTTCTGCAAAAAAATATTCATTTGGGAAAAAAAAAACTAGTTCACTAAAATATAACTTTTCTTGACTTATTTAGACATAAAAAAAAGAAAAAAAACCATTAAATAGCGCTACTTAAACTGTATATAACTGAAATACTTTTTAGTAAGTTTTACAAAAACACCGCATAATGTTTTGTAAAATTATTAATATTTCTTTTAAAATTATTAAATTATTCACTAAAATTATTTGTAAAGCGCTGTTTAAATTTGTTATTACTTAATTACGAAAATGGCCGTCAGCTAACGCTACAGCGGTGGATGCGTCCTTGGGAACAGGAGAATCTCCAAGTCAATGGGAAAATGCATGGCAGCCCTTTTACAGATGGTCGCCGTAGGCCATGATATTATCATTCAATCTCCCGTTATCAGGTAATATTTTTTAAACATAGCAAATTAGAGTGGGTTTAGACTTTAGAGCCCTATTGGGGGCTGGGCGTGTGTTGACGTGCGTATCACGTAGGGAGCAGAAGCAGAGCTCCCTTTTATAACAAATAAATCTATCCAAATAATTTTTCTAGGGATAATTCAATCACGCTCCAAAGTTTGCTTACAGGTAATGTATATCTATGAATACACAACAATATATTTTTTAAAGTAATATTGTTAATTTTTCATAGAATGTTTATGTAAATTTTCGTATCACGATAAATTGGGCGAAAATAACACAAACCACTTTTTTATGTACCATAACATTTGAGTTTTAATTCGATATCAAATTAGTTTTTCTTCTGCTCAAAAGTTGAAATCATAAAAAAGAAAGATAATACATATGGTACATACACAACGGTGAAAAATAAATAAAAGTGAAAAGCTATATTTTTATAGCGTTTTTCATTTTCTAATAAAAATATTGCATCATGAGATATTTTTAAATGCACCATGATGACGAACTTTCCGTGATTGTTGAGTCTCTAAGATTGATTCCAAACGTCCATTTTGACCCCATTTTTCTAAATATCTTTTTCATTTATAGGAAAAAAAGAGACATTATTCAATTTCCTTTTATTGGAATAAGAATTATTGTAAAATCCACCAATTTAAGAATAAAAAATATTTCGTAAATGTGTCTGTCACAAGTAGCAAGAATACAAAGAAAGCAGAGCAAGAAAAAGACAAAAACTATGCTACAGTGAAAATACAGATTTCATTTGTAATCTGTTTCATATAAGATTTTTTAACACTTAAAACTGCTTCTATTTACCCAAAAAATGAATGAGAAAGCATACTGTTATCTGAAGGGTTGCTTTACTTTATATTGTTAAAGAAATAGGAGAATTAGTCCTACTATCTTGTCTATGTCCTAGGCCAGTCCAGAAGATCTATAGAGTAGATCTCTTATCTGTAGCCCAGAGAATGAGAAGCTGCTAGAGGGAAGGTTCAGAAAGGATCCCTACACTGAGAATACAGAGAAAGGGCTGTCAAATAGCATTTATGACCGGAAACCAAAGTAATTCGTGTAATTGTTAGGAATCAATTTCTAGGAATCTTAGGAATCGTTTTTAAAGGACCCCACACGTTTCAAATTGTGGTTAAAAAAGAAGCCTACGGCTGCCTTTATTATTTGTATTATTTGAAGTATTATTTGAGCATGAAGCGGCTGCTCTAGGTTAGATTAAATAAATTAGTAGTATATTGATAATTTGTATGATAGGAATAAAAGACTCTCCACGAAATGATATCGAAAAGACAAGGGAAGAACTGAAAAAAAAAGACATTTTCTTTAGAGAGAGTAGAAAAAAATTAAATGCTTTTAAGCACATCGATAAAAATATATAAAAAATAATAAATTATTGATTTATCCTTATCAATTTTAAAGTAATATATTTTTCATTTTTAAACAATAATATCTGGGACATTAATAGGAATATTTTTACATAAAGTAAAATTAATTTGTTTTATTGTCAGGCATGTATCCGGATTTCTTTGCTATGTTCCTTGAATGTTTCTTTCAAATAAAAAGAAATATTTACATCTAATATACATATAATATATAATACATATATTATACATTTAATATACATGTGAAATATAAATATTGATTAGAAAATAATTTAAGAAAACGCAATTCTCATGCGTGAGAAAAACTATTCAAACATTTTTTTAAAAATATACATACAAAGATTGAAAATGTAATAAATTTAAGACAAGCACAGATACAGAGTAGGTTATTAAAATACTTTAATTCCTTTGTGTTCTTTTTTATTAATGATATATCTTTACGGCATTTGAATTTTACAACTTAATGATTTTTTTAAATAGTTCGTACGTAAGAAAAATTAAATTTTGTGCTATTTTTTATCAGAATAAAAAAAAAAAAAAAGAAGAAGAAATTGTTAAATCTATTTAAACGGAACCTGTCTGTAATGAAAACTGACTTAAACGAAAAATTTTCATGGTCCCCTGCCTGACGAATGAATGCCATATAATTATAATAGAAGATGAACCTGCTAAGACTTATTCAAAATTTGGGGAACCACAAATGTGGTATGCAATGTACGTAAAGGTGATATTTTAAATCTATTCTAAAACCTTCTACTGATTATAATCAATATTATGTACTTTTTAGAGTAGAATAAGACTGAAACAAAAAATACATTTATTTAAATATTTATTATATTATGTATTCATACCTGTATTTTAAAGCATATAAGATGTTTAAATTTTTGGATTGTAATGGAAATGAACTTGGCTTTAAAAAAACGATGAACAAGTCCGAATTTAAGTGAGCGCAAACACGAGATGAATCCCCGGAGCATTCACAAATTTTCACAACTTTTTCTTTAATGAGAAATGCAAAATTTTAGAGCTTATAAAGAAATTATTGATTTTAAAAATAATTCACCTTCTAAAATAAAAATAACTTTACAGTCTACGTTTAAGGTATTCTCATTTATAAATTATCATTTATAAGAAAAGGGCCTTTTACGTAGATTTCGTAAGAAATACTACCAATTACATTCTCCCCTAAGTTGGAATTTCCGAAAATTTTTTGCAGATCTATGCCAATTATGACTCCCAGAACCCAAAACCACCCCCAGTTCAAAACATTATATATATATATATATATATATATATATATATATATATATCTTTATATATATATATATATATATATATATATATATATACTAATAAAAGAAAGTTTCGCTCTGTGTGTGTGTCTGTGTGTCTGTTGGCGATGGCTAGGAAAATCTAGCTCACCTGAAGGCTGCAAATTTAGATTTAGGTAGTCCAAACCCTCTCCTGGTGCACCATTACGTCAGAATTTTAATATTTTGAAAATTAAAGTAGTTATCAATTAAAAACTGATCAAAGATCACAAATAAAAAAGTCATTATTCTGAAGCAAGCTGGCGCATGTGCAGAAACCAATTTCCGTATCTTCCGGAACAGAAGAAAGAAAGCAGAAGACATTCCGTTTTTTTAAAAAGTATTTCTAAATTTGCTATGGACAAACGGCTAAAAATACGGAAAAACCGTCTACATATTGTAAAAGAACATACTTTTACGTCTCAAACGATCTGGTTGGTTTGAAAAAATTTTACATTTAACCCTTTCAAAAAAATAATCAAAAAGCATCGAATTCATGTTTTTATTTTCTTCCGTTTTCCGAGCCTTGCATCTACCGGAATACAAAAGATACGGAAAAACGAAGATCACCAAATTAAAGAACTGTCTTTGTCCTTTTTAAAGCCACCTTTGGTTTTAAAAAATGCAAAAATTAACCCTTCGAAAAAGTATATTTTCTGTATGCTGTTTTGCGATTTTGGCAATTTTTAAAAATTCGCATCGGCGATTCAGAGACAGGTACGGAAAACTAAAAATACCAGACAATATCTACATTTATTCCTTTTTCGAGATCTGTATTTGTTTTTGAAAAATACGAATATTAACCATTAAAAAAAAATCCGTGCGCAGGACTCTCTTTTGCGAATTCAGATTTTCTGCTATATATTAAATCTGGCATCGGCTTTCTAAAATAACCAAACAATAAGCAAACACACCTAAATACATCTACGTTCTATCGGGTTTAGGCAGAAACCTTTAGTTTAAAAAATAAATCACGTTAACCCTTTCGAAAACTTTTTTAACCGTAAGTCACTTTCGCTTTTTTAACTATTTCTCCTATCTTTAAAAATCCGAATTGGCGTTTATAAACAAGATAGGAAAAACTAAAAATACCGTGCCTAATCTATATTCCTTTATTTTTTAAAATCTGGTATCCGTTTTGAAAAAAATTAATTTTAACCCTCCAAAAAATAATCCTTTCCAAAACTCACTCACGCGAATTTCCTTTTTTTGGTCCAGATTTAAAAATCGGCCTCGACTCGGGAAATGCAAGTACGGACAAACAGTAGACTCCAGATAATAGACACGTTCATTTTCTTCAAAATGCATGGTTGGGTTTTAAAAAATATCTACATTAACTCTTTAGAAACCGATCGATTACGTAACCCACTTTCGCGATTTCCGCTATTTTGGCAATGTTTACCCGTAGTTAAATTTCAATTCTACTAGGAAATTTTGTTGGGTCAAGTGTTCTGAAAAGGCTTCTTCCAGAACAGACTGCGCCGCCTGGCGGTGGAAAGTGGAACTATAGGAGTATATCTGGTTCTATGGACCCGATTACGACGGGGTTTGGTTTAAGTTTCGTATAGAACAGATTATTAATATTTTTGGTCCGTGCAACGCCGGGCGGGTTAGCTAGTATATATATATATATATATATATATATATATATTATAGATATATATCACTCTTATATGGACACGATAACTTCAAATTTCTGCACAAATCTCGTCCAAACTTATACATAAAATCAAGGGGCGTAAAATCTTGGTCAAGTTCGTTAATGGGCAAAATCGAACCAAGGGTAGAGAAATGGTGGGGCAGGGCTTTATGTGAAAACAGATAAAGCCCCATAACTTCTTAAAAATGATACGTATCGAATCCGCTTAAAGTTATTATTACTCCTAGGAAAAGGGCCAAAAATTTATGTATGACAGATTTTTGATATCATTAAAAATGACCCCAAGGGAGGGAGAGGGATTTAAGAAGAAAAAAATTCATAACTTCGTCAATTCACAAGATATCAAATCCGCTTAAATTTATTATAAATCCTCTTAATATTATCTACAACTTTTATATTGACAAGTATTTTTATAGGACGAACCCTTATAGCAAATAATAATAATAATAATAATAATAATAATAATATTACAAAAAAAAAATCTTTTCCGGCCCCGCCTTCACACACCGGTAGATTTCGAAGTGGGCAGTCCCAACTCCCGCATCATGGTAAAAAGATAATTTCTTCTGCAATTCCCAACAAACAGGCGCCCCACGGTCTGCGTATTCGAAATCTACCTGTACCTGAAGGCCGAGCCGTCAGGGATTTCTTTTTTTTAATGTAAGGCATTTAATTTTTATAAGCGCTCGTACAAACAAAATTCAGTGGAAAGGGAACAAGAATTTTCCAATAAAGTCCAGTCTAATTTTTTAAAAAGGAGAACATAAACATGAAATAAACGAAACTTTAGGACTTCTTGTACAAGACAGTTTTGTTTTAAACATATAAACCCACTAGAGCATGTCGAAATTGGAAAATGAAACAGCTCATTTTTTTTTTTAATTCGACTTACCGTATAACATAAATTTAAAACGCATGAATGTAAAAATAAGTAAATAAAATAAAACAGAAATTGTCTTTTCTGGGCATTAATGGTTGGAGAAACAGAGATATCCTAACAAAATAATTTTTTTTATTCTTTCTATGTGTGTTTAATTATTTTAAGTTACTTAGGATGAATAAAGTTTACCCTTTTTTAAACCAATTAGAGACGAATACAATTTAATTTAATTTCAAGATACAGCTGGCAGATATATTCTTGCCGAGACGGTGTGTATACTTATTTGTATATGTAAAATAATAAATGAAAACTAATGATATAATTCTAATTCACAATCACCTTTTTGTATAAATGAGAAAGTGTAAAAAACAAAACAATAAAAATAAATTTTTAGTAACATTGAACGATTGAAAATATGTCTTCCATGTTCGTTAGATTTAAACTTTATTTTTCTTTCGTTTTATATACAATTATTTCATAAAAATTTAATTTTTTAAAGAAAAAACATGCCAACTTATCATGCAGATGCGATGCATAAAAAATACATTGAATTAGAAGTATGCACGGAAAGAAATTTTCAGGCCGAACGCGACCAATACAAACCGTAGACAATTTTCCTTTTGGCCCGGTAAAAAAGCTCAAAGTTTGGCCAGAAGTGCTCCGAGCAAAACTCGGCCCGCTGAAACAAATTATTGTAAAAGTCCATTATAAAAATTAAAACTTCGGCCCAGTTTGCACAAAACATTAATTGCCTCGGCTAGGCTCGACCCACTTCGACCGGGCTGAATATAGATTTTTACGCCTATAAGGTTAAAAGTGTCTTGTACGAGAAGTCCTAACTAAAAATACTTATTTTTACCTTTTTATATCGTGTTTATATTTTTCATTTAAAAAAAAGTATTCTGAGATGTGATAGTTATTTTTTAAATGCATCTGATTATATGTAAATATCACAGTTACCATTAATATCGTTAATCCACATTCTATGGCTTGGATATTTAAAAAAAAATTAAATTATATGTAATAAAATCTTCTAAGGCGGAATTGCATAGGAAAGAAAAATCCGTCTTGGGTTGGTTCCCCTATGAGCAAGTTCATCGTTTGTTGTAAATACATTACATTCTTTTCACAAGTACTGTTATCCTCATTTTACATAGATCAACATTTTGTTTTGCTTTGTTTTGTTAAAAACGGAATTCCGTTATAGGCAGGTTCTTTTTCCCAGGTTTTACCGTATTTTAATTTTATTGCCTAGAAATGCATTTACCCATTTAAATGAATAAATAAATAAATATATCAGTTTTAATTGTGAAATAATAGCGATTTAAAAATACGTGCATTTTTCGAAAAAAACATTTGGACCGGGCCAAATTTTACTGATATTTTACTGAACAGGCCAGAGCCGTGTCAGTCCAATGATTTTCATATGAGCTGGGACTGAAAATTTCTGCCTGTTCAGACCTTAAGAAGAATGTAGTCCAGCCCCGACGGCAATAAATCTAGTCCGACCCATCTGGGTCCGAACCTCTAGAAAAAAGTAATCCCCAAACTAAGTTCGGACCGCGTGTCGGGAAAGAAAATTGGGCCGGGCCATGAAGACCCTTACATCAAATAACCAAAAGATTAGTTCACAAAATTTTCTAAATTTGGACAATAAAGTTCTAATATATTTAAAAAAAAAAAAAAAAAAAAAAAAAAAAAAAAAAACGAGTTTTTAGTTAACTCTGTTTACTTTCATAGATGAGTTTGAGTTGAGCGAGTTCATTTGAAAAAATTTGAATTTGAACGTGAACTTGACTCATTTTTGAGAAATTGAACTTTAGTTTGAACTAGTTCGTGTTTTTTTGTGAGCATGCCCAATACTGTTTCTAACCATACTTTTTCTTTTCTTCTAAACTAGATTAATTATTTTAATGAGTCTTTATTTGAATGTAACACTCTGAGAGTCTAAGTTATCCTTAATGCTATTATTCTGTATTCTATTGCTCCCATATAGTCTGAAATATACTGTAGAATTTGTGCATAAATATGTATGCAGTGTTCTTTAAAGAAAAAACCTTAATTGTATTTTAAGAAAAATACGATTTTATTTTATTTTTGTAAAAATTGAGTCGTGGCGGGCCTTTATTGATTTTTGCATGGTCTGGGCTTTGAACAACAAAAATATAAACGGGCCTGTCCGGGCCAAGATAAATTTTGATCAGGCCAGGCCCGTGCAGACCTCTTGACCATCCCTTGTTATATACTTAATCATCTCTACCAATAAAAAAATGTTCTGTGGACAACTTATGATTCATTCAATTTACGAATACAAGCTTCACGGTTTGGGTTTTGTTTTCGATCGCAATGTACTAACAATTGTTCGATCGCTTGTAGAATGATATAGATAATAAATAAACTTTATCCAATCAACACTACTATAAGCTCTATTATTAACGTGCTACGAAATTTATTTTCCAGAAAATTCTAAAAGCCCTAATTGACTGACTCACTTGACCATATTGTTTTAAACTATTTCATGCTGTTTCCAAGTCAGCAGCTATTGCTTTAATATAACCGCCTTTCGAAAGAGTAGAAGAAATTCTAATTGAAAAAAATCAGCTCTCATTTTCTCAAGGCGAGATGGTCAAGTGGGCTTCAAACTACCCATCTGTTACCATAAATTTAATTCTGTATTTTAGAATTTTTAGATAAATTTCAAATAAATAATTTTAAGCATCAAGTTAAAATACGAACTTATATCAGAAAAAAAAAATAGTAATTTTATTTAATAAATAGTAAATAAATAAATGATGTTAATTTAATATTTTTTATGAATTTTCAAAGAAATTTTTTAAAAGATGTTTTATATAAATTAGTATGATTTTAGTTCGAAATTTAAGCATTTTTTGAAGAAGTTTCAAAGAATCATTTTTAAGAACAATACTAAAATATAAAGAAAGACATAAATAGCAGTAATTTTATTAATTTTAATTTGGAATTTAACAATTTTCAGATAAATTTAAAAGAATGTATTATTAAAGCGTGAATTTTAAATATGGCATTAAACAAAAGTAATTTTAATGTAAATGCAGATAAAACTTTAAAAAATGGGTAAAAAAGGAAACTGTTTCCCTTCTTTCATGGATGTATTCATACTTCTTTTTAACTATTAATATTTTCATCATTTTCCGCTCCTCCTTAAAAATTTTATTCTAACCAACATAGAGGTCTGCACGGGCCGAAATTTCTAGGTACGGGACCGACCCGAACCGCACATTTTTTTGGCCTTTCCCAGCCCAGCCCGGTAAAAAAGTTCGACCCCATCCCGGCGCAGCTCGTACAAAAATTTTACTGGTCCGGCCTGGCCTGGCCCGTACAATTTTTTTTGACACGGCAACGCCCAGTATAAAAGTAAAAAGTTTGGACCGAGCCCGGCCCATACAACTTTTTGTAGATCTGCCCGGTATAAAAGTCAAAACCTCGGCCCGAGCCCGGCCCGGTATAAAAGATAAACATTTTGCCCGAGAACGGCCCGGCTAGTTCAAAAAAATTTTTGACCCGCCAAAGCCCAATATAAAAGCAAAAAGTTCAGACCAAACCCGGCCCATACAATTTTTTTTAGCCCGGCCCGGTATAAAAGATAACGTTCGGCCTGAGCCCATCCTGGTATAAAAGATAAAAGTTCGGAACCAACCCGGCCTGGCTGAATTTCTGTAAAACATGCCGATATTTCTGAAGCAACATTATCCTAAAATTAAAATTATTATTCAAAAAGCACACTTACTTATGCATAGATTTTTTTTTTCATATTATGTTCCAAATGCATGGAATGCTAAATATCAACAACATCAATGACCACTTACCCAATTACGTACATAAACACTGATTAAAAAATTGACTTATACAATTACATTCAAATGAAGATTCAGTAAGAGAATAGAAATCAGGAGAAAAGACAAATCCGTTATAGACAGATTCTATTCTTAGCAGGTACATCAATATTATATTCTTTTTGCACGGATCAAGACATTTTCCCGCTTAAGACACGTTTCACGTCATAGACAGGTCCTATTTCACACGTTTTACTGCACTTTTATCTTTTTTTGCGTAGAAATGTATGTACTATTCTTTAAAAAGAATTTTAATTTTATAATAATGGCCTTTTAAAAATCTGTGCATTTTGTGCAAAAAATGGTTGTGCTGGGCCTCATTTTACTGATTTTTGCACAGACCTGCAAATTTCGGCCCTTGCAGACCTCTAGGAGAAATAAAATTCAGGTTTGGCTTGGGCCAAAAAAAAAGTCTGGCTTGGCCCGGAAACAGTTATGACTAGACCCGGCCCGGAAAGAGTGACGACTAGGCCAGGTCCCATGCAAACCTCTAGACCACCATTCCAGAAAGTTATTAATCAAGGTTCATTTAATAATAATATCACCCGAAATCATTGATTTCTTTAAAAATCTATGAAATTTTTTTAACATATTTGCTATCATGTACAATAGAATGCTATCATATTCTAGAAATACAACAGGTTAGAATAAGAGTTGAATGTGAAAGGAATTCCATTTACAATTACTGTAAAACCTAAAACAAAACCTGTAAAAACAAAAACCTGCCTTAAACGGAATATTTCTTAGTCCCAGCTAAGAACATCTGATACCATTATAAAGGATGATATACTTGCTAATATAGAAACCCGTCTAATGCGGAATATTTCGTGTATTGAGCAGGTCCGGACAACAAAATTTTATTTTTTCACATATAAATATGTTTTGCACATTTTTTTTCCTTGAAATGTATAGTTATTTATATATTTCTTGTCAAATGTAAATTCATAAAAAAAATTAAGAAATTTAAATGTCAACGATGTTTAAAAATTGATAGCTAAAGGAATAACTTCTGGATAAAGAAATAACTTATGACTTTTTTGCATACATTTTCATTTTTGAGCACAAAAAAAATAATAATTTGTCTTTGGCATTAAAAAAAATAATTTTTTAAATAAAATGTCATTTTATGAGTAACGTAATTTACGGAAAAAAACGCTGCGGCCAGTGCCGGCCCAAGAGCATTTTGCCCCCCCCCCCCCCCCCCGAGTAAGGAAAAATGCTTGGTTTACATTCGTAATTTTGTAACTAAATTTTCTTTATCTCTGATTACTTTGAAAAAAAAGTGTCTTTAATAAATTTATTACTGTGCAATACATACGTTTATATTGCCTATATTTTTAATCCTAATAAAAATATTCAAATAATTTTGATTCATTACATTATGATCCATTATTATTTATCTATTTATTTATTTATTTATGGGTTACTTAGTACTTCATGGCCACGTAAAATATTTTTTAAATAATTTGACTCAAGAACTTGAAAAGATTCGTCATCTCTGGTGTAGGACAGCAAGAAAAAATTAACATGACGGACGCCTGAGGGAAAAAAAGTTATCCAACAATAAAACGAAAGAAGTTCTCAAGCAAATTACAACTTAGTTTAATATAGCCATCACAATAATTTCTTCTAAATATTCTAATATTAATTTAAATAACAATTAAAAAATATAGTGCATTTTATTTAAATTTAAATTAGAGTTACGGTGATTAATAAATTATAAAAGAAACACAGTTCAACACTACCCCTGTTGGATATTCAGATACAAAACTGGATTAAGATATATATTTTAAATTAATAAATTCAAATATAAAATTTGGTGCTATTCTACCCATTAGAATCTGAGACACAGCTACAATGTTCAACTTAAAAAGTAAAAAAGTATAGTATAGCAGAGCACTCTGTTGAAGGGACAAAGCCAAAATTGAAACAGCAAGGTTTTTAATAAACAAGTTACATATTAAATTTGGTGAACTGCTTTTCACCTTCCCATAGATGCCGAATTATAGCTATCGCGAAAACTTAAAAAACACCGCAGAACAACGCCACCTGTTGAACGATATACACTCAAACCTAATCAGGATTAATTTATGTCAAGTTATAACTGAATACAAAGTTTGATGAAATTCATCCCATAGATGCTGAGATATATCTGTCACGGAGAACGCGAAAAAAGTAGCAAATCACCGTAACATGTTGGGATATACACACCAAAAAATAACCAGCACTAATTTATTTCAAAATGTAATGGAATTTCATGAAATTCCTAACATTAGTTATTGAGATTGAGTACCCACGAAATTTGTGTCACTAAAGATTTTCCAAAATTAGTAAAATCGTGTTCGGGGCATTCCAAATCACGTGTAAATCCCTGAAAGTAAAGATTGTGGAAGGGAATGTTTTCCCGATTCCAATATTTCTTTTTTATGCATATAAAAGTAACTGAAAAAAATTGTATGTAAATAAATGAATGAAAACAGATTCCATTTGCACACTTGCTAACCTATCCAATCTATTCGTTACGTGGCAGCATCTTTTTTTTTTTTTTTTTTTTTTAATATTTCGTTTGCATTTCAATATTATTATTTTTATTTTTATTAATTTTTATTTATTTATTTATTTATTTATTTATTTATTTATTGCATTTGCTTTGGATAGCTGAGGTCGATCTCTATAAAGGCCGTTTTTTTACTTTTTCGATTTAGTTTACAAGGTTTTTTATTTTTTATTTATTAAGATATTTTAACTTTCGAAAATGAAAATAGCCTCATAAAAAAAAAAAAAACTTGCAAACAAAATCGAAATCAAAAAACGGCCTTTTTAGAGAAGTCTTCAGCTATCGAATGTAAAAAAAAAAAAGTTTAAAAATATCGAAATGCAAACGAGATACTTAAAAAAAATTCTCGCATAGGATTAATATTAGCGAGCGGGAATTTTAGCGTAAGAAATCAAGGAAGAGTTGTTCTACTCAACTTCTTTTGATTATGATTTACAAATAATGGAGTTAATATTATGGACTCCGATGGAGATAGGAAGGGAGGGGGGGAAGGATTATTGCCCCTGGATCTTATTTTATTTATTTATTTATTGAAATGGCAAAATATATTTTTTTGAAGTTAGTTTAATTTCCTTCTGTACGGGTATCATTTATACGTTCCAACTATTTTATTTTATATTTTTATTCCTTGCCGGGCAATCAATTTATAGTTTACCACTGACAAAACTAAAAATAAATAAATAATAATAATAATAAACATTGAAATCCCTCCGTAGTTCTCGAAAATAAGTTACATCAATGCCAAATTGTTTTGCATTTGTTTTCGCAAATGTTGTATCTCGCTTAAATTAATAATATTTGCTTAAATTTTAAAAATCGAGTGTTGCAAAGTTCTTACTGGTCAAAGCGTAAATTTAACTAAAAATAATCCGCATAAGCGTACAGTTAAAAAAAAAATTATTTGTGGGTTTCAGCTCTTATTTACAGAAATATGTGTATCTGAGTGTAAAAAAGATCCAATATACCAATTTAATGTAGATTTTTAAACTCCTTTTTAATGAAATTAAACATAATCGTATACTGATAAATGTCACAAGTTAATTAAACATTAAGACAATATAAAAATTAGAATGTACAGACCCATTTATAAAAGGATACTCACTGATATTCGTAATTTTTTTTATAATAAAATCACAACAAAAGTTGACTTTAAGTAATTTTTTTTTTTTTTTTTTTTTTTTTTAAGGAATAGGGATTTTTTTTATTTAAAAAAATGGAACATAAAAGTGAAAAGTTTTCTTAATGTCATTTATCCCTATAACGAAAGAAAAATAAGAACAAATGGCACATTTAAAAATTTTATAAAATACTACAAAGTACAAAATAATAAGATAAATACTTTTTTCTATTAAAAGGGGAGAAAAAGAGTCCATTTTAGAAATTATTAGTGGGGCTCGAGCCCCAACAGCCCATACAACTCTACACCTATTTTAATTCCTAATGAAATGATGAACGCATGGGTGCACGCAGAGCAAAATTCAGGGAAGGGCGACGTTTTGTATCAAATGTGCTATGATCCGCTGCCTAAGGCTGTTTTGTAAATTGAAGATTATAAACAGGAGGTAGGCTAAACTAAAAACATTTGACGGTACTACCCGTTTCAAACTATTTTTTAAACATACCAACATAAGATCAACACAGACCTGTAACAAATAATAAATATTAAATATTCAAATTTTCAAAATTTTCTACGAGTATTAAAAAAAATAAATAAATAAATAAAGAACTGATACAACAATTTTTTTTCGTCAGGTGTACTCTTCCCCATTCCCCCTATACTCCCCGGTAAAAACAATTTTAAACATATGAATCTAAAAATAAGAAAAATAACTAAAAATTTACTTTCACGGGGATTCAAGGCGACAGATCCCCTGTGAAGAAAAAAAGTTTATCTCAATCTCAATCTCCTTTCTCTCTTAGTAATAATGTGGTTCTCAAATTACCTGCTCAACAACACTAAACTTTCTGACTCATTTTTAAATAAAAAGGCAAACGGGATATTTTAAAATGTTTCTCCCATAGAAATAATATTAGCGAGCGGGTATTTTTGCGTAAGAAATCAAGGAAGAGTAGTTCTACTCAACTTCTTTTGATTATGATTTACAAATAATGGAGTTAATATTATGGACTCCGATGGAGATAGGAAGGGAGGGGGGGAAGGATTATTGCCCCTGGATCTTATTTTATTTATTTATTTATTGAAATGGCAAAATATATTTTTTTGAAGTTAGTTTAATTTCCTTCTGTACGGGTATCATTTATACGTTCCAACTATTTTATTTTATATTTTTATTCCTTGCCGGGCAATCAATTTATAGTTTACCACTGACAAAACTAAAAATAAATAAATAATAATAATAATAAACATTGAAATCCCTCCGTAGTTCTCGAAAATAAGTTACATCAATGCCAAATTGTTTTGCATTTGTTTTCGCAAATGTTGTATCTCGCTTAAATTAATAATATTTGCTTAAATTTTAAAAATCGAGTGTTGCAAAGTTCTTACTGGTCAAAGCCTAAATTTAACTAAAAATAATCCGCATAAGCGTACAGTTAAAAAAAAATTATTTGTGGGTTTCAACTCTTATTTACAGAAATATGTGTATCTGAGTGTAAAAAAGATCCAATATACCAATTTAATGTAGATTTTTAAACTCCTTTTTAATGAAATTAAACATAATCGTATACTGATAAATGTCACAAGTTAATTAAACATTAAGACAATATAAAAATTAGAATGTACAGACCCATTTATAAAAGGATACTCACTGATATTCGTAATTTTTTTTATAATAAAATCACAACAAAAGTTGACTTTAAGTAATTTTTTTTTTTTTTTTTTTTTTTTTTTTTTTTTTTTTTTTAAGGAATAGGGATTTTTTTATTTAAAAAAATGGAACATAAAAGTGAAAAGTTTTCTTAATGTCATTTATCCCTATAACGAAAGAAAAATAAGAACAAATGGCACATTTAAAAATTTTATAAAATACTACAAAGTACAAAATAATAAGATAAATACTTTTTTCTATTAAAAGGGGAGAAAAAGAGTCCATTTTAGAAATTATTAGTGGGGCTCGAGCCCCAACAGCCCATACAACTCTACACCTATTTTAATTCCTAATGAAATGATGAACGCATGGGTGCACGCAGAGCAAAATTCAGGGAAGGGCGACGTTTTGTATCAAATGTGCTATGATCCGCTGCCTAAGGCTGTTTTGTAAATTGAAGATTATAAACAGGAGGTAGGCTAAACTAAGAACATTTGACGGTACTACCCGTTTCAAACTATTTTTTAAACATACCAACATAAGATCAACACAGACCTGTAAAAAATAATAAATATTAAATATTCAAATTTTCAAAATTTTCTACGAGTATTAAAAAAAATAAATAAATAAATAAAGAACTGATACAACAATTTTTTTTCGTCAGGTGTACTCTTCCCCATTCCCCCTATACTCCCCGGTAAAAACAATTTTAAACATATGAATCTAAAAATAAGAAAAATAACTAAAAATTTACTTTCACGGGGATTCAAGGCGACAGATCCCCTGTGAAGAAAAAAAGTTTATCTCAATCTCAATCTCCTTTCTCTCTTAGTAATAATGTGGTTCTCAAATTACCTGCTCAACAACACTAAACTTTCTGACTCATTTTTAAATAAAAAGGCAAACGGGATATTTTAAAATGTTTCTCCCATAGAATTAATATTAGCGAGCGGGTATTTTTGCGTAAGAAATCAAGGAAGAGTAGTTCTACTCAACTTCTTTTGATTAGATTTACAAATAATGGAGTTAATATTATGGACGCCGATGGAGATAAGTAGGGAAGGGGGGGGAGGATTATTGCCCCTGGATCTTATTTTATTACTATTATTATTATTATTATTATTATTATTATTATTATTATTATTATTTTGAAATGGCAAAAGTTATTTTTTGCAGTTAGTTTAATTTCCCTCTGTACGGGTATCATTTATACGTTCCAGCAATTTTATTTTATATTTTTATTCCTTGCTGGACAATCAAGTTATAGTTTACCACTGACAAAACTAAAAATAAATAAATAATAATAATAAAAAACATTGAAATCCCTCCGTAGTTTTCGAAAATAAGTTACATCAATGCCAAATTGTTTTGCATTTGTTTTCGCTAATGTTGTCTCTCGCTTAAATTAATAATATTTGCGTAAATTTTCAAAATCGAGTGTTGCAAAGTTCTTACTGGTCAAAGCGTAAATTTTGCTAAAAATAATCCGCATAAGCGAACAGTTTAAAAAAATTATTTGTGGGGCTCAACTTTTTTTTACAGAAATATGTGTATCTGAGTGTAAAAAAGATCGAATATACCAATTTAATGTAGCTTTTTTAACTCCCTTTTAAAGAAATTAAACAGAATCGTAAACTGATAAATAATCACAAGTTAATTAAACATTAAGACAATATAAAAATTCGAATGTACAAACCCATTTATAAAATGATATTCGTGATTCGTTTATAATAAAATCACAACAAAAATTGACTTTAAGTAACTTTTTTTTTTCTATTTAAAAAAAAAAAAAAAAAAATAGAACAGAAAGTGAAAGGTTTTTCTAGTGTCGTTTTTCCCTATATAACGAAAGAAAAAAAAAAATGGAACATTTAAAAATTTCATAAAAAAAAAATTGTTTAAAATTGTTATTAACGGGGGCTATGGAGGGAATAGGGCAGAGTACACCTGACGAAAAAAAAAATGTTTCATTTCTTTTTTTTTTCCTAATGCTCATAGAAATTTATTTTTTAATATTTCTTATTTGTTACATGTCTGTGTTGATCTTATGTTGGTATTTTTTAAAAATTGTCTGGAACGGGCACTACCATCAAATACTCTTAGTTTATCCTACCTGCTGTGTATATTCTGCATTTAAAAATTAGCATTAGGCCGCGGATCACAGCACATTTGATACAAAACGTCGCCCTTCCCTGAATTTTGCTCTGCCGGCATCCAAGCGTTCATCATTTCATTAGAAATTAAAATAGACGTAGAGTTGTATGGGCTCGTGGGGCTTGAGCCCCACTAATAATTTCTAAAATGGTCTCTTTTTTTTCCTTTTAATTAAAATAATATATATTTATTTTATTTTTTTTTAACTTTCTAGTATTTTATAAAATTTTTAAATGTTCCATTTATTCTTTTTTCTTTCGTTATAGGGATAAACGACGTTAGGAAAACTTTTCACTTTATGTTCTATTTTTTAAAAATAGAAAAAAAAAAAAGAAAGAAAGAAAGTTACTTAAAGTCAACTTTTTTTTTTTTGTGATTTTATTATAAACGAATCTCGAATATCAGCGAGTATCATTTTATAAATGGGTCTGAACATTCGAATTTTTATACTGTCTTAATGTTTAATTAACTTGTGATTATTTATCAGTATACGATTCTGCTTAATTTATTTAAAAGGGAGGTAAAAAAGCTACATTAAATTAGTATAATAAATTAATCAGTATTTTTCTTTGAAATTTCTAAAATGTACCCACATTGACTTTGACCTACAGTCGAATAATGGTGAACATTTCTCTAAAATTTATTGTTTCCTTTTACATAAATGATATTTTTGTTTGTTTGCTTGTATCCTCAACATTTACATCAACTGGAATGTTATCCATTTTTCACTTATCCGTTCATTTATTGTATAAGGAAATCAGCATCCATGTTGCCATAAATTCACACCATTTTAAAACAAGCATTCATTTGAGTAAAAATCTCAAAGGGAAAAAAAATCATTTAGTTTTTATAACAAAAGGAATTTACCTATGTAAACATCAGGATTGAAGAGATTATGCTGTGCTTAATAAAATAAATGTAATTTTTAGATATGATAAATAAAGTAACATTAATTTCAAATTATTTAATGAATTATAAATTTAAAAAATACAATTATAAAACAACATGATTGAATAGTCTTCTATTTTTTTGTTTTAACCAATGCCGTACTGCATTTTTAAAGTCTATCTCTCCATTCAATTTCACCATTAATAAATTTTCAACATTATCAACCTTTAAACGACTTCGATGGTCAGTTACTATTAATTTAACTTGAGAAAAAACTCGCTCTACTTCTGAAGTAGACAGTGGTAATGTATTTGCAATACACATAAGTCTTTTTATTAATGGAAACCTTTCTCCCACTTCATTACTTATTTTATGCACGGTTTCACATAAATTAGCCAAACTCAAAAACTCATCAGTTTCTCCTTCTTGATAAAACAAATTTTTAAAGTCATCCCATTCTCCAAGAAGACTGTCCTCATCAATTTTATAAAAATTGGCCAGCTCAGTCATTTCAGTCAATCCATAAAATAGACTGCCACTATTTCTCATTTGTTGCAAATTTAAAGTGCTCAAAAAAGTTATCACTGACACATTTTCTAATCTGTCTGATATGTTTTTTATCAGCATATCGAGGAAATCTCTAGCTGTAGAGGCAAAAGTGTTGTCTTCTTTACAAATTGGGGCAATGATGCCAATTTTACGAGCATTCTCATCCAAATTACTGCAATGTATCCCTCCAGGTTTTCGTTTTAATTTTTTCAAAGCATCCAGAGTTGAAGCTACTTTATCTTCAAAAGTTGAAATGTCCAAATCTCTTTTTTCAAAAATCAAAGTTAATTTTGAAATGATAGCAAGGACATCCCACATAAAATGTATCAATCTGTAAAAATTGAATGTTTTTACACACTTTAGCAGATCTGCTGCTGTTGGACCAGAACCACTACTGCCATTTACTGCTGCGTTTTCCAAATCAACGATTATGGCATGGAAATTTTTTCTAATTGAGTTGATTGCATTTTCATGTGAAAGCCACCTTGTAAAACATACTCGTTTTATTGTTGTTCCTTTGGCATGATTAAGAATTTTTTGAACCTCCACTAAACTTGACGTTCTCACGGAACTATTTTTATAATATTTATAAAGCATTGTCAAAGTTGAATCAAGTTTGATCAAATTTTTTTGCGATTCAAAGCTGTCTTTTGTAGCCAGAGCTAAACGGTGATTTAGACAATGAATTGAGACAATAGCATCATTTTCTCTTTTTACTTTCGCAGCAACTCCATCATGAATTCCAACCATTGCACTGGCCCCATCACTACCAAAGCCAGACATTTTCTGAAATCCTCCACAGCTTTTTACTGTTGATTGCAGTTCTGAAAAGATAACATCTGCTGTTCCATTTGGCACTTCGGTATCTGTAATGAAATATATCGTTTTTTTACCATCTTTAAGATACTTAGCTACAACTGCCAAATGCTTTCTGTTACCAATATCAGTTGTCTCATCAATCATGAGTGAAAACGATGGACTTTCATTCAAGGACTGATATACCTCATTTCGTTTAACTTCCGCCATTGAAGTTAAAATCTCATTAATTGATTCGTAGCTGGTATATTTTGCATTTTTCGCTTTTCTTATGGGTTTTAATATTGGAACGTCAAGTTCATCTATAAGAAAATCTATTAGTGGCTTAAAAACAGTTGTGTGAGGGATGTTGTGTTGTATTAAAAAGTTTAGGCATTTCATGGCAGATTTCATTGCTTGAAACACAGGAGAAGTTTCTTTAAATTGTTCATTTTGTTGGTTATCTAACCCTGTACACATAATTTCAGTTTCAACAGCCAACTTATGCATATTTGAAAAAGCATGTAGATTTACTTTATCGAGCCTCACAGTTGAGTATCCTTTTTTAATCCATGCTGAATTTTTATAAGTTTTGTCTGTTAGCAAATGCTACACAATTTGCAAAACAAAAAGTCATTTTTTTCAATAATTTCATGTTGTAACCATGGATATTTTGCCAGCCATTCTACTTGAAATTCCGTTTTGTGTTTAGACTTCGAATTTTTTTTGCACGTTTCACTGTTAGCAGAATTATTTTCACTACTTGCAATTGAAAATAAATCTTGCGTATTAGATTTGCTTTCATCCTCAAGATTAGATAATTCAAGGTAAGTTTCAGGTATTTCCTGAACAGCAGATTCATCTACTGATATTTGATGATCAATTGAAGATTCTGAGGTTAAAATAATTTCTGGTTCATCAGACTCATTCTGATTCTTTTGAGATATTTCAAGAGCTTCAACTACTTGTACTATTTGATTGTCAATAGAAGAACCTATGCTTAAAATAATTTCTGACTTGTCATTACTTGTTTCATTTTCAGGTTCATTCAGATTCTTTTGAGATATTTCAAGATCTTCATATACTGGTATCTGTCTGTCAATAGAGGAATCTGTGCTTAAAATAACTTCTGGCTTGTCATTACTTGTTTCATATTCGGATTCATTCAAATTATTCTGAGATTTTCTGCTAGCTTCAGAATTTATGGTGTTATCTACCTACAAAAAAATTAATTCATTTAGTAAACTTACTCAGAAGGAAAGTTATAAATACTCAAATACAAAATAATTCGAATTATGAACAAGCTGCAGTTTTTTTCTCCTGAATTTATAATTTTTTTCTTAAAATTTCTTAATTTTAACTAAGAATATTTTTCAATCAACTTTTTCTTTTGCCTTTTTTAATACAAAAAAATATTGTATTCTAGTAGCAATTAAAAGCTCATCTATCCTTCTCCCTTCAAAGCTCCAATGACCGGATATGAGTTATTACAGGCTCAGTAGTTATTTTTTTTTAAATGAGCAATAACTAACTGCTTTGAATTATCTGAAAAAATATATTTGAGATTAATTGATTTAAATTTAGAGATCACTGTTTTGTAGCAAGTTTTACCTAATTTACTCCCTTAATTTAAGTCTGTATAATTTTCCATGCTTGCTACTTTGAAAAGAAAACTTCAGAAAAGAAAAAAAATATATTGCATTATTTTTGCATGAAAAATACGAAATGATTTGAAATAAAGAAGTATGATTTGGTGGAGTGGGAATTTTCCTTTTTTCCCTTTTTCAGGGGTCGATGCAGGTTTTTCTTTCTTGGGGCCCATTTTGTGAAAAGTAAAGGTTATTTTTGTGAAATTTATTATATTTTTGTGAAAAATAACATTTTGTAACGAAAGTTGAAATTCAGTTAATCAAATTTGAACCAAGCATTTATAAACAAAAACTTTTTAAAAATCCTTTTGCTGAAGTTTTCCTCTCTGGTGAACTTGTTTGTTTACAAATTACACATTTTAAAACATCAAAAAATAATAAATAGTAAGTTTTTATGTAATAGAATTTTGTGAAAGGGCCTATTCTATTAAAAGGAATTTTGTGAAGGGAACCATTTTATCAAATTGATTTTTGTGAAGGCGCCTATTTTATTAAATTAATTTTTGTGAAAGGGCCCATTTTATTAAATTTATTTTTGTGCAGGGGCCCTAAATAGGCCCCAAATTTTGCCTGGATCAACCCCTGTTTTTCTTCATCTGTTCAGAGAGCAAGTGCAAGTGGTTATTGTAACAAATAATGCTACATGATTTGAAACCTTTTGTATGACCTATTGCATCGCTGAACATTTATTGATATCCATTAAAGTTGCTGATTATTATTATTTTTTTCTTTTTAAATGTATTGTCAAAAAATTAAATTTGTGATCCCTCTAAAATAAAATACATTTTGTTTAAGAGCTCTCATTCTGTATCTAGTTTGCTTTCATAAAAAAAAAATAATAAATAAATAAATAAATAAATAAAAGTTAATGCAAAGAGATTATCAATTATGCAGCGATTTCTGTTAAATAACTTAGCTTCTTATCTACAAGCAAATAACTTGTAGTAATATACTCTTTCTGAGTTTATAAAAAATCAGAAATATACCATATGATTGTATGGAAAAAAAAACCCTTAAAGAATACTTAAAAATTAATTAATAAATAACTGGTAAAGAAATTTTCTTTAATTATCATCCTTTCATAGAATTGTTTTTTTTATTTATGAATTCAAAATTGAAGAATTATTAAAGTAAATGTGTTGAGCTCCCAGTTAATAATTTACTTTCACCCTTCTAAAAATCAAAATTGCATCTGTCAGAAGTCAGAGTAATTATTTTGTAACTTCTAATTCATTTGAACTTTTACTTATTTTCTTTGTTCCATTATATAAAATCTTAACTTTTTTATAATAAGAATCCCGTTATAAAAACAAATGTGTTATTTGTAAATCTTTAGAAAGGTAAACAAATAATAAGTCATCTAATAAACTGCCCCCCTCCCCCCCCCAAAAAAAAAAAATGCTTTTCTCCTTTTGTTTTCTTTAGCTCATAAAATTTAAAACTTTTAAAAATCCAATGATTTTTTTTTTTTTTTTTAATTTCTGGTCTATCTGTTACTTGTAACAACAAATAAATCGTTCATATAATTTTTTCCTCCCCATACTGAAATTGACGCTTCCCCTCTCCCCTTCTCCATACCAAACACAAAGTTTAGTCTAATTTAAATTTTTTGTCCTAACAACAATTCTATTGTTTGTATTCTGTCCTACATACAATTCTATTATTTGTAAATTTTTAGTAAAGTAAATAAATAAGTCCTCTAATAACCCCTCCTCCCCAAATAAATATGTATATATATCTGCTTCTCTCGCTTTGTTCGCCCCCATCTCACCAAATTAAACATCTTTAAAAGTCTTCGTTTTTTTAAACTTTTCTGCTCTTTCTGTTACTTTGTTGTAACAATAAATAATCGATCATATAATCCCCCCCTTCCATCCGAAATTGACGTTTCCCCTCTGCCGTCCTTCTAAGACTCTTACCCATCTCTTTAATTTTAATTTTTTTGTCCTATTTGTAATCTTTAATAAAGCAAATCTGTCATCTAATAAACTCCCACCCTCAAAAGAAATCTGCTTCGCCCTTTTGCCCCTCCCCTCTCCCATCAGTTACAAAGTTTAAAATTTTAAAGTCCTTGTTACTTTATTGCAACAATGAATTATCAACCATCTAAAATCGCCCATGCAAAATTGCTGCTTCCTGTTTACCCCCTCCCCTTTTTTTCCCTAGCACACAAAATTTAAAGTTTTTAAAACTTTATTTTTTTTTTGTCCTATTTATAAATTTTTATTAACGACTAGCTGACCCACCCAGCGTTTCCCGGGCCCGTAATAATAACAATAACCTTAAGCAGAACTGAAGTTTGTATGATTTTTTTTTTTTTTTTTTTTTTTTTTTAAAGCCGCACCAAGGGTTTCACGAAGGAGATTAATATTCAAAATTGGTGGTAGCTGAGGTCTGAGAAATTTTTTTGTCGTTCAAGTAGTAGCTGAAAGTCCTTAATAGTTGTTAGAAAAAAAATCTACTGAATCGGACAATTTTTAAGGGAGCTGTAGTAGGGGATCCTAAAAGGACCAATTGACAGTTTTGCGCAGGGCCCTAAGAGGAAAACATCTTAAAGGTCCTAGTACTTAGCGCTTTAGATCTTCAATTAGTCAAATCTAAGCATAGGGTATAAATTAATCATCAGAATAAGATTTTAAATAAATGCATATAAAAGGGCCCTAGGGCCCCAATTAAAAAATGAGGGTTGTGGTCCGGGCAGAGGAGTCCAAGACTCAACTTTAAAGTTATGCATTGAGAGGGTGACACAATTAGGGGGAGGGGGGTAAAAATGCATGGCGCACAAAAAGTTCAAGGGGCCCCAGAAGACCAGGGTCCTAACTGGGATGTAGAAATGGAGGAATAACTAAATGGAAAAAAGATCGGATTAAAAGGGGACAAGTTATAACAATTTAGGGAACAAAAACTTAAAGGGGACCCGCACCGGGCCCCAGGATTTTAACTGGAATGTAGAAATGGGGAATTAGAGAAAGGGCCCCAAAAAGGAAGAACATCGGATAAAAAGTGGCAAGTTATAACCAATTTAGGGCACAAAAACTTAAAGGGGCCTGGGTCTTGATAAATAATCATCTAATAAACTTTTTCCCTCCCCCATAAAATTTCTGCTTCTCCCCCTTTTCCCCTCCCTTCGGCTCACAAAGTTAAGAATCTTCAAGCCTCTTCAATTTTTTTAAATATTCTTTGTTCTATTTTTTACTTTATTGTAAGAAATATCAATAAATAATCATTTAAAATCCGCTCCCCCACCAAAATGGCCTGTACCTCCACCCCTTCTTCTTTCCTACCACACAAAAATTAGTTTTTTAAATTTCACTTTTTTTTTGCCTTATTTAAATTTTTTTTAGTAATGATAAATAATAAGCAATCATCTAATTAACCTCTTTCTATCCCCCCCCCCCAAAAAAAAAAATGCTTCAAATTTTGCCACTTTCCTCGCCTTACAAATCTTTCAAACTTTTTCGTTCTGTTTGTTTATTTATAGTAACTAACTATGCATCTAAATTCCTCCTCTTCCCCCCCATCCACCCCCTCTCCCCGAAATTTTCTCTTTCCTCTTTTCTTTCCCCTGTACAACAAAGTGCACAAAATAAAAAAAAACGTTGAAGCTATTTAATTATTTTTCTACCCTATTTATAACTGTATAATAATGATAAATAAACATCTAATGGAACCCCCCCCCTACACTTTGCAGTGATAATATAGTTAAATAATAATCATAATTCCCCCTTCCAGAATTTTAGATTCCTCCCCCCCCCCGCCCCCCTCCATCCTCCTCTTTACTTTTTCTTCCTGCACGCCAAGTTTACAATCTTTAATTTTCCCTTTTTTTCTGCTTTACTTGTTATTCCGCGTTCCTTGACGATTTCTTGACATTTGTACAATAAATTCGGTTTCAAACTTTTAGTCTAAATTAGTAAATTTTGTTGTCCATTGCTGTTTAGTTTTTTTTTTCTGCGTTTTACTGCAATTGTTTGACATTCGTAAAAATAATTCGGTTTCAAACTTTTAGCCTATAGTATAGTAATTTTGGTCCTCTGCGGTTTTTCAATGTTAGACGATTTTTAATGAGATTTTCAATGTGATTTTTAGCATTTATCACATTACGCGGTGATTTTCCGACATTCGTGAAAGGAATCCAGGGATCTTCTCTGGGATTTTTTAAATGTAAGCGATTTTTGTGCGACTTAGTATTTTTCGCGATTTGCTGTGATTTTTTTCACATAATAAGTAATCTTGTTTTTATAAAGCTTATTCGGAATTCATGTTGCGATTTTTAGAGTTTTTATCGCGTTTCTTGAAATTTTTTTACGCCTGGGCCCGTCAACTATTATATAAAATATTTCTTAAAATAAAAAAAAAATAATAAAATCTAACACTAATTAAAACTATTTTAATTCTATTATTGTATTAAATATTAACAAATTGATGAACCCCTTCATAACACGATTTTCCCAAATCTAAAAATATTAACATTACCTTGAATTTATATTACAAAGGAAAAACGTGTCCGTGAGTAATGCGGACGTAATTTTGACGTTGGCAACGATTAAATTTTGCTTTTACTGCAATTTTTAAACTTCTAAACATTGCACACTTTCAATTTTTGCACCATCGAATAGCGGGAAAAAAAATCTTTATGCAACTTGTTTGAAAAAAACTGTCACAAGCTTACTGATTTTTTATGGTTTTAAAAATAATTTTCAAGCATGATTTTTTTTTTTCAAATCAATCCCTATCACGAGCTATTACGAAAGATTAACCCGTTTGCACTTAAAACAATGGTAGTTCATGACAATTGATTCCGACTGATATCACACAACAAAATAAAAACTTCAATAAACAACAATAAATAAAATGTAATATAAATAAAACATAAAAATTAATAGACATGTAACCGAACTACTCACTTAAACCACTGAAATAATCTGAATCAAAAAGATTGCTGTATGTAGCAAAATCTGTGCCGATTTTTTCGGCTGTTAACTTCTGGCATGCAGCTAACACGAAAGTATCGCTTTTAATAAATTTCAAAACTTTATTTGAATAGATTAATGGTACTTTTCATATAAAAATTCTTTTTGGTGTTTTAATGAGTAATCCAAACATATATTAAAAGTAAAGTATTAGTTTTCAATTAAAAACATAAATGAGGGGGGGGGGGTCGGAAAAGAAAGTGCCAAGCCACATTTTTGGGTGAAATATAGCTAACACTGTAATCTGTTGCTTAATATTGTAAATTATAATATCCAACATATAATTTGTTTCTAATGTCATTTGGTGGCAGCCTATGTGACAGGTTTCGTTCTTGCCCCAGATGTTTATGCCCCCAATGACGATAGCTAATTAATTTACAAAAAACGTAATATTAATATCATTAAACTAATGCCATATTGTGGCTCAGAATATCTCGAATGTTACTAAGACATTGGCAAAAAAACTTTAGGTTATATATATCTTGATTTGAGTATTGGATCAAATTTTCAAATTGAAATATCTCAGAAGTTCAAAAATGTGGCTTGGCACTCTCTTGCCCCGACCCCCTCAAATAAAAGTGGTTTTCACCAATATCCTGCAACCCGGGAAGGCCGACTGGATCACCTAGTGTTCATAGTAATTTGTATACATTTTATCAAAAATATGCACTCATTACGATTGTTAAATGTACTTTTAATTTTCTTTAATTTATTTCAGAGTACTTTGTACTTATTTCAACCAAAAATTTGCACGGAATTTGTGAGTCCTGCACGGAATTTCTGAAAATTCTTTAAATTTTCACTTAATGTTAACGCGAACACAACACACTTCAACCCGAAACCGACCCAAACTGAAATATTCAAACCCGAACCCGAATTGAAAGAAAATTAATCTATATTTTAATATTTACAATTTTGAAAAAAAGTCTACAATTACATCTCGTATTAATATTTTTGTATAAAAATGTACAATATATACTCATTAATAAACAAATATAAAGTTTTTTTCATTTGAAAAATATCCAGGAATTCTTTTAAAAACTCGGGTCAACCCGACCAAAAAGAGTCAAAACTCAAACCGAAACATTTAAAGTCATTTTAAGCGTTTGAATTGAACAACAACAAATAAATTAGCGTCAACCCTACTCAAACCGAATCAAGGTCGAATTCGGGTAAAAGCGGGTTAACTGTCCCGATGCAGAACTCTACATTTGCATTTCACCATTAATATATATATATATATATATATATATATACCTATTCAAAAATTTTAATTTGATTAAAAATAAAATAAATAAGGTTAGACTAATTAAAACTGCTTTTTTTTTATAATAATTTAAAAATATTTTAACACATTTATAAACCCCTTGAAGCATATAATTACGTTATTTGCTCAAATCTAAAAAATATATACTATTAACATTACTTTCAATACCTAGTAATTTGCATAGATTTTATCAAAAATACGAACTCATACATTGTTCAATTTATTTTTATTAATTTTCTATAATTTATTTAAGAAAACTTATTTCAATTCAAAAATTTGCGAATTTGCATTTTATCTAAAAAATTCTATTTGCCTATTTAAAAGTTTAAATGCTGATTATAAATAAAATATTTCTACATCTTTTAAATAAAAAACAAAATTCAAGATTAATTCAATTGAAGATTAATTAAAAATTCTATTTGCCAATTCATAAATTTAACTGATGATTATGAATAAAATATTTCTACATCTTTTAAATGAAAAATAAAATTGAAGATTAATTAAAACTTCTCTTTTTAGTAATAGTAATACATCTTAAACTGATGAACCCCTTAATGCAAATAACATGATTTTCACAAATCTAAAAAAATATTAACATTACCTTCAATATCAAGTAATTTGCATACATTTTATCAAAAATACGAACTCATACATTGTTCAATTTATTTTTATTAATTTTCTATAATTTATTTAAGAAAACTTATTTCAGTTCAACAATTTGCGAATTTGCATTTCATCTAAAAAATTCTATTTGCCTATTTAAAAGTTTAATTGCTGATTATAAATAAAATATTTCTACATCTTTTAAATAAAAAATAAAATTCAAGATTAATTCAATTGAAGATTAATTAAAAATTCAATTTGCCAATTCAAAAATTTAACTGCTGATTATGAATAAAATATTTCTGCATCTTTTAAATAAAAAATAAAATTGAAGATTAATTAAAACTGCTCTTTTTAATAATAATAATACACCGTAAATAAATTGATGAACCCCTTAATGCAAATAACATGATTTTCACAAATCTAAAAAAATATTAACATTACCTTCAATATCAAGTAATTTGCATGCATTTTATCAAAAATACGAACTTGTACATTGTTAAATGTATTTTTATTAATTTTCTAAAATTTATTTATAAAAACTTATTTTAATTCAAAAATTTGCATTTCATCATAAAAAATTCTATTTGCCTATTCAAAAATGTAATTGCTGATTATAAATAAAATATTTCTACAACTTTTAATTAACAATAAATTTGAAGATTAATTAAAACTGCTTTTTTAATAATTATTATTCTTAATAATAATTTGTTAATCGTTAAATGTACTTTTAATTTTGTACGAGTTATTTTAGAAAAGTTATTTTGGCTATTATTAAGAACTTGCTTTATATATAGATAAAAATAATAATAATAATAATAAATAAATAAAAATCTGCAGAGTTGAAAATTTAATAAATTGACTGAATAAAATTGACCCAACATGTCAACAAAGAATATTAAATAAATAATTTAAAAATGTGATAAGTTTGCTATATCTAAATGTGTCTGCAAATAAAAGTTAAAACAGAATAACATACTTTGCAGAAGTTAAACAAGATTTTTAGAAGCCACAATACACAATTTTATTCAATTAATTTTACGGCTTAAGAAATCTTTACTAAGGGAGGATAAATAGAGAAAGACACATTTTATATTGTATTATTAAATTCACTTATGACTTAAATATGAAATGTAGTGTGTATTTTGCATGTTAAAATAAAAAGTTGCAACTTTTGTTTTAAAGCACATGATGCTTTTCGGCGAGCCGAATATTTGGCAAAAGAGCCGAATAATCTATTACTAATTTTAATCCCGAAGTACTTTTATCCATGTGTTCCGTGAAATTCCGGAAATGGTAAAATAAGCGCGCCTACGCTTCTGAATTTTCAGTAAATTATTCATACATTGAGGTTTTTAAATTACTTTTGTCATTAAAAAAAATATATAATAATAATAATAATAACTTACCTTTGTTTTAAGCATGTCGTCGATTTTCTTGCATCGTTTGCTGGCATCTTTCTTCTTCTTGTCTTGTTCTTTACGCTTTCTCTTGGCTCAAGGCATTTTGGTTTTTATTACGTTAAAATTTTATCAGAAAAACGAGCTCGGAATTTATGGGATGAACTATGATTATAACTGTGGTCAAAGTACTCCTTGCTCGCTTATTTATAGTTTTGGAACTGCTCTTTCCAGTCGCCTTGGTTACAGCTCCAATTGGGATCTCTTGTTTAAAACGTCTATTGTATGTACACGCAATATACTGTATAAAAGGGAAAAAAAACAGCAAACAAACAACAAAAAATTTGACTCGGCGACAATTTTGTGTCTCTAGACTACTTACCCCCCCCCTCCTCCTCCCCCCTCCCCTCTCCGAATTACTGCCACGAACACTATCCTTAGTTTAGTACAACTGATTAAAAAGAAAAAGAGAGAACTCTTCAGGGGCATTCATTCTCCACTCAGGAAATAGGGACGCATTTTCCTTTGGGCTATTCCGCTGGAACAGAATCAGCGGACTTATTAGGGAAACGAAAGAAACATGACGACAGAGAGAAGAATAAAACACCAAACTTCCCTGTACTATATTCAACAAATAATTTCACTACAATAACTGATTACTGGGGCCTGATTTTCGCTTAAGCCGGACCATGGGTTCCGGAATTTTGGGGTCTCCTAGATCAATTTAGGTAATTTAAATAAATGCTTTTATTAGGATTTGATAATGTTTATTTTCAAACTGGATAAATTTAATAAACATTATTTATAATACTTAATAATCCTTTAAACTACGTACAAATATTGGCAAATTGCAAAAACATACCTAGATTAGATTCGTAGAACTCAACATTAAATATCCCGAAAACACATGATGTGCCTTGAGCTCCAAATTAAATAAGTATGGCTTTATTGATTACCTTTAATAATTACCTTTATTGATTACCTTAGATTCGATCTTTGGTTTACGAGGGATTTTTAAAGAAATCCATTCTTAAAAAATGAATAAAATAATAATAATCCTTAATCCGATTTATTTTAGTTTTATGTTGCTGGCAAAATACCATTTAATACTTTACATAGTGTAATTTTTCTATTGAATATATTTTAATTAAATGGTTAAAAATTTCACCATTCCACAGTCAAGAAGAATCAGAATTTTTATGATAAAAGTAAGGGATTTTTTTTTTTTTTTTGAAAATATATTAAAAGCGTGAAGGAATGTAGTCCAATCAATACAAAATAATTCCTTTTCCCCCCTACATCACCACAAAAACCAACTAAGTGGAACGAATTTAAAGATTTGCCCAGACTACCATTTTCCTTAGCGGTTTTTTCTTGTGGTAATTTAGTCTCTGATGCTTTATGACTTTCTTTAGCATGTCTAAAGTTGGGGGAGTCGCTAACAGCTAGGTCAACCACTTTTTCTTTTGTTGAGACCCCCCCCCCCCCCTATTTCTTTTGTCGATGATCACAAAATCCTTCGGAAAGAATAGGCTATCTAAAGGTTTATGACTCTCTCGGGCAGACTACTAGAGTCCTGTACGGGTAAACCCGTTAATTCCATTTGAAGTCAATACTCAACCGTACCCGAACCCGCAAAAATAATTTTCGGCGACCCGCAACTCGACCCGAACCCGAAATACTTCAACCCGCAATGAAAGGACAATAAATCTTATTTTAATGCTAATATGAATAGAAATGTATAATTATATCTCCAATGACAATTTTAGATTTTACGTAGAAAAATGGACAAATCTATATTATTTTATATTCCAAATATAGTGAAACCCTTGAATAGTGGACACCTCGAAATCGTTGAATACAGTTGATATCCAGTTAGATGTTTCTTTCTTGGTTTTTTTTTTCTTTTTTCGTGTCGGGATGACTTCAATTTCAATTCTGCGTGGTTTGCTCTAGAATAAAATTCTTCCTGGTCATAGTTAGGTTTTTTGCAAGGCGGATTGTTAGGATTTTCACAAAAAGTTTGAACAGAACTGCGTTTCAGATGAAAATATATACGTATTTGAATATGAATGAGTATATATTCAATTTACTTCATGAGAAAAAATAAGAAATGTAATCATAGATTATTCTTTCTTTACGGCGCAGTTAAGAACCATTTTTTATTTTCTCGGAATATGAAAAACATTACCAACATTTCGTTTATAATACACGCAAAAACACATGTATCGTATTTGTGATTAGTTTATGCACGCATATACACATGCTACGTGTGCGTAAGATTCGGAGGTACCCGCTATTACAAAGTATAAGCGTACAAATATAGAAGTGTCAGGAATTGAAAAAGATTTCGCTAAATAGAGGTGTCACGCTTTATGAAGGTCTCATTGTATATATATTTTTAATCTGAAAAAATATTGTTGACATACTTTTGAAAAAACGAGTAGGCTTATTACAGAATATTGTTTGTACAGCAGTCATCGTTCATTTACAGGGACACACAAAAGAATTCTCTACTGTCTGTTAACAATAATTCCTGGAAGTGCGTTTTAAGTTGCTGAACGCGATTTTAAATTTAAATCACTTTTTGTCTATTACTTGATGTGTATAAATTCTGTAGATCATATACAGGGCAGCACAAAAGTTCGCGAACACATTTCCGTTTATTGACAGAAACTCCAGAAGGAAATTTTAAACTGTGCTACGTGTTTCCTAACTAAACTAAAATTTAGCATTTTATGTAGTATATATACAAATCTTTAGATCATATACAGGGCAGAATAAAAGTATTCGGATATTTTTCCGAATATTGTATATGTTGGAAATTCCTGAAATTACTTTTTAAATATGTTATGCGTTTTCCAAATTGTTTACTTAGATGTTATTTTTCAGCTTATTAAACGGTAATGATTTGTAAAATTATTTTGGAAGCGTTGGAGTGTTACATAATCTATGCTTGACGCATGATTTTTCGTTCTTGTTAATGTTTGAAATTAATGATTTTTTTTTTCATTCCTGATTTGCATTTGACCCTGCAGTTGTGTATACAGGTAAGAGGGCTGCACGGGACCGGGCCAATTTTCATTCACGAGACTCAGGCTTTCCTAGTCATCACTCTTTCCGAGCCGGGCCTAACTTTTTTCTGCAGACTAACTGGGCCGGGCCAAAACATTTTTTGTACTGTTCGGGTCGATTACGGACCTAGAAACTTCGACCCAGGCAAACAGGGACCCCCAATATGTCGAGATTATTTTTTTATTTATCATTATAAAAAATGTTTGGTTTCCAAATTTTTTTTTTTTTTTTTTTTTTTTTGCTTTAAAGAGGAAACCAGCTTACCAAGTGTATGTTTATGAGTGCATAAATTGAAAGTAAAGAGCATAAGTTGCTCAATCGTTACAAAAAACTGCTGACATCAGCAACTGCTGAGTTAGGCGCTTCATTGTTTATCAAAATAAGGCATTCCTGATATAAACAACCTTATACGGAAACGTCTGTATTTCCTTGAACATCTGCCAATTTTCGATTGCGCTTAAAAGTAAGGTAAAATATTTAATTGACTAACGGCTGTTAAATGTTTATTTGTTTTGTATATAAGTGCCTCTGTAAATTAAGAATAAAGTAAAAAAAAAAAAAAAAAAAAAAAAAAAAAAACTTTGACTGCGATGGAAGCAGAAGACTTTCTTTTCCAATGATATTTATATCTTGCTGCCATATAGTCTTCTTGGTTTAACAAGTTGGAAATTGTACGCCAAACGTGACAAATGAGGTGCGTTCGTACTATAGCTAGTTATATAAATATTCAGATCTTGATGATTTTTAATTCTGTGAAATGAATTATATCGTCTGCAGATTCATTTCTGTCATAAAATAAGTATCTCGGTCGCTTGACGATTAAACCTCGGAAGCTCCTCAAACAAGAAAGCACCGATTTTTTTTTCTTTTAATTCAAATTTCTTAATAAATATTTTTATTAATATCTCCTAAAGTTTTGATTATATTTTTTAAAAAATTGAAATGTCTCGACAAAATTCTGCAAAGATAATATATCTTAAATTCCAAACCATTCGGTTGCGTAGTTTTTGCGTTGTTATATGCGGACGGATGGACAGACAGACGGACGGACCAAGCGACGACAATAGGTACTACGTATTTATATAATTACGAACGCACCTAAAAAGGGAGATGCCGCTCTTCTGAAAATATTAGGCATGACAAGACGGACGGAGTTAGGGCGAGGGTGTTAAGAAGTAGGAAAGCTTTTACAAAGAATATTTACTCAGTATCTATATTCTTTGGCTTTTACTCCTTAGTAGAATGTAGGATGACAGCTAAGACGATGCCGGGGAGTCTTAGCCGGGGGTAGAGGTCTGCACGGGCTCAGGCCGTACTTTTTTCTGAAAACTCGGGCCGGGACAGGCTTATTTTTTCCGGGCCTGGACTTTATTCTTCCTAAAGATCTGCATGGCCCGAAAATTTCGGGCCAATTTTTTTTTTTTTTTCTACAGACCAGGAAATTTCGGCCCGTGCAGACCGCTAGCTGACTCCCGGCACCAAACAGGCAGAGCCTCATTTTCGGCATCAGTTATTATTACAGATCGGGTTACATTACTCGTATTTCTGCTTCTAGTGTTTTTTGGCGCTGTGTGTGTGGAGGGGGGGGGGGGTTCGTGGATTGGGTTCTGCTAACCAATTTCGTAAAAGAAAATCCTGAATATTGTTTCCGATATAAATCGACGCATTTGAATAAACAAGCACGTGATATTATACTTCATATGAAGCAAAATTAATATTAGAAATGTAATTGTAGGCAATTGCATTTAAATATGTTATTTTTTTTTTTCAATCAATAAAATATAATGGGTTGCAGGTTAACAAAAGTTATTTTTGCAGAAGCAGGACGATTTCCGCATAGCTGAAAATCATTTTATCCGGTTTGAGTTGACGTCAGATGAAAAATTCTTATTCAGGACAGATGCATCGGTGATGCAAGTTAAAATGAAAAAAATCTCACCAAGTCGCGAGATAGAATTGCTGCTCTGCAGTGTTTTAATAAAATTATTAGGTGTGGAAAAACTCTGTCTCCTTAATTTCTCACTACAGGTTTTTCGTAACTTTGAATATTTATGGATGATGTGACACTCGAATTTGTCAATATAATTCAAATTTAACTAAATGTTTCTCGTATCCGCTTTCAAAGTAATAATAATGAATATCATATTTTATGAAAAAGTTTATTAAAATTTGTAAGCTTTTCAATTAAAGATTCGTACTTTATTTTTGAAAAAATCTTATTTTACGCGGAATTTCTTATTTTACACGGGCACCGTTTTTCGAAATTGTGTACAAGACTAACCATACGAAAGGCGCAACTCACGTAATGTTTGCGCTTGTAGAGGCCCTTCACAACACTAAAAAATATTTTTTTTTAAATAAAAATGTAGGGCTCTGAAAATATTTCTTGCACCAGAACCCCTTTAAGGAGAAGGCCGGGTCTGATCGCACATTAATTAGTACTTTAATGCTTTCTTTGTGTGGTCAGAGAGAGTATTTTTTTTTTCTTTATTTCAGATATGATTTAAGGCAGCTAAAAGGTTGGATACCTCTATTTTAAATTATCTTTTTACTTATCTCCCTCACGTTTGGTTTCTTTTTTCTTTTTTTTTTCTTAAAAAAAAAAAAAAAAAAAAAAAAAAAACCCTACGTAAGATCCAAATTAGATTACTTTAACATGGTATTTTCTTGAATAAAAGAATACAGAAAGAAGCGGGGTTGTATTCCAGGATTTTTACCGTTGTATGTGAGAATTAAGACGTCGCCACCATGCTATTTGAAATATCTTTGTCTTCCCTTGTTTGTCTCTTGTACTTTATGTTGATCCAGGCCAGGCCAGTACGATTGACGCCTAATCTTGTTATCGTGGGAAGGAAAGTAAAAGTCTGATATCAGAAAGAGCATCCGGATGCAAAGGACAGGGGAAATAGGTCATAACAATGCAATTGTCCAGTTCATACTTCCCATAGAGTGCCCTATTTTCCTCTCTGGGTTAGATGATCTGACCACCCACCAAATGGAAAGGAGAAAAAAATACGTAATTACTATAGCTAGAACCTATAACGAATTGATGGGGAAGAAACAGGATGCTTCGGTAGGAATGGAGATTCTCAAAATCAGGCGCTTTTGATTATTTTTAAAAAGGGAAGGGCGCATTTTGCCGGTTTCAAAAAGGGCAGGGCGCATTTTGCCGATTTTAAAAAGGGCAGGGCACAGCGCCCTTCAAAAATAGCCTAGCGGGAACACTATTAGTATAATCGATCTTTTTTACACTCAGATACACATATTTCTGTAAAAAAGAGTTGAGCCCCAGAAATAATTTCTTTAAACTGTACGCTTATGCGGATTATTTTTAGTAAAATTTACGCTTTGACCAGTAAGAAATTTGCAACACTCGATTTTGAAAATTTAAGCAAATATTATTAATTTAAGCGAGACACAACATTTGCGAAAACAAATGCAAAACAATTTGGCATTGATGTAACTTATTTTCGAGAACTAACGGAGGGATTTCAATGTTTTTTATTATTATTATTTATTTATTTTTAGTTTTGTCAGTGGTAAACTATAAATTCATTGTCCAACAGGGAATAAAAATATAAAATAAAATATTTGGAACGTATAAATGATACCCGTACAGAAGTAAATTAAACTAACTGCAAAAAATAAATTTTTCCATTTCAAAAAATAAATAAATAAAAATAAGATCCATGGGCAATAATCCTTCCCCCGCTCCCTTACAATCTCAATCGGCGTCCATAATATTAACTTCATTATTTGTAAATTTAATCAAAAGAAGTTGAGTAAAATTACTCTTCTCGATTTCTTACGCTAAAATACCCTTTCGCTAATATTAATTCTATGGGAGAATTTTTTTTTTAATATCTCGTTTGACTTTGCATTTAAAAATGAGTCAGAAAGTTTTGTGTTGTTGAGCAGGTAATTTGAGAACCACATTAACACTTAGAGAGAAGGGAGATAAGATTTTTTTTGTCAGAGGTAATGTGTCCCCTTGAATCCCCGTGAAAGTAAATTTTTAGTTCTGTTTCTTATTTTTAGATTCATATGTTTAAAATTATTTTTAGCTGGAAGTATAGGGAGAATGGGGCAGAGTACACCGGATTAAAAAAAAAAAAAAAAAAAAAAAAAAATGTTGTTTCAGTTTTTTTTTTTTTTTTTTGCTCATAGAAATTTATTTTTTAATATTTAATATTTCTTATTTTTTGCATGTCTGTGTTGATCTTATGTTGTTATATTTTTAAAATTGTCTGGAATGGGAAGTACCGTCATATATTCTCAGTTTAGCCTTCCTCCTGTTAAGTTCTCCATTTAAAAAATAGTCTTATGCAGCGGATCACAGCACATTTGATACAAAACGTCGCCCTTCCCTGAATTTTAATTTTGCTCTGCCGACACCCATGCGTTCATCATTTCATTAGGAATTAAAATAGGCGTAGAGTTGTATGGGCTCGTGGGACTTGAGCCCCACCAATAATTTCTAAAATGGACTGTTTTTTTTTTGTTTTTTTTTACCCCTTTAAATATAAAAAAAATATTTATTTTATTTTATTTTACTTTCTAGTATTTAAATTTTTTTTTAAATGTTCCATTTTTTTCTTAAAATAGAATATAAACAGGAGGTAGGCTAAACTAAGAATATTTGACGGTACTGCCCGTTCCAAACAATTTTTAAAACATATCAACATAAGATGAACACAGACATGTAACAAATAAGAAATATTAAATATTTAAAAATAAATTTCTATGAGCATGAAAAAAAAAAAACTGAACAACAATTTTATTTTCGTCAGGTGTACTCTACCCCATCCCCCCTATACTCCCCGTTAAAAACAATTTTAAAATTATGAATCTAAAAATAAGAAACATAACTAAAAATTTACTTTCACGGGGATTCAAGGAGACAGATCCCCTCTGACGAAAAAAGTCTTATCACCTTCTCTCTTAGTGTTAATGTGGTTCTCAAATTACCTGCTCAGCAACACAAAACTTTCTGATTCATTTTTAAATGCAAAGGCAAACGAGATATTAAAAAAAATTTCTCCCATAGAATTAATATTAGCGAAAGGGTATTTTAGCGTAAGAAATCGAGAAGAGTAATTCTACTCAACTTCTTTTGATTAGATTTACAAATAATGAAGTTAATATTATGGACGCCGATGGAGATTGTAAGGGAGCGGGAAAGGATTATTGCCCCTGGATCTTATTTTTTATTTTATTTATTTTTTGAAATGGAAAAATGTTTTTTTGCAGTTAGTTTAATTTACTTCTGTACGGGTATAATTTATACGTTCCAACTATTATATTTTATATTTTTATTCCCTGTTGGACAATGAATTTATAGTTTACCACTGACAAAACTAAAAATAAATAAATAATAATAATAAAAAACATTGAAATCCCTCCATTAGTTCTCGAAAATAAGTTACATCAATGCCAAATTGTTTTGCACTTGTTTTCGCAAATGTTGTGTCTCGCTTAAATTAATAATATTTGCTTAAATTTTCAAAATCGAGTGTTGCAAATTTCTTACTGGTCAAAGCGTAAATTTTACTAAAAATAATCCGCATAAGCGTACAGTTTAAAGAAATTATTTCTGGGGCTCAACTCTTTTTTACAGAAATATGTGTATCTGAGTGTAAAAAAATCGATTATACTAATTTAATGTAGCTTTTTTTACCTCCCTTTTAAAGAAATTAAACAGAATCGTATACTGATAAATAATCACAAGTTAATTAAACATTAAGACTATATAAAAAATCGAATGTACAAACCCATTTTTAAAATGATACTCGCTGATATTCCTGATTCGTTTATAATAAAATCACAGCAAAAAATGACTTTAAGTAATGTTTTTTTTTTTTTTTTTTTTTTTTTTTTTTTTTTTTTTTTTTTTTGGGGGGGGGGGGGGGGGGGGATTGGGATTTTTTTTTTCTATTTTCAAAAAAATAGAACAGAAAGTACAAAGTTTTCCTAGTGTCGTTTATCCCTATAACGAAAGAATTTTTTTTTTTTAAATTTCCTAAATATATATATATTAAAAGGAGGAGAAAAAGAGTCCATTTTAGAAATTATTGGCGGGGCTCAAACCCCACGAGCGCATACAAATCTACGCCTATTTTAATTCCTAATTAAATGATGAACGCATGGGTGCCGGCAGAGCAAAATTCGGGGAAGGGCGACGTTTTGTATCAAATGTGCTGTGATCCGCTGCCTAAGGCTGTTTTGTAAATTGAGAATATAAACAGGAGGTAGGCTAAACTAAGAATATTTGACGGCACTGCCCGTTCCAAACAATTTTTAAAACATACCAACATAAGATCAACACAGACATGTAACAAATAAGAAATATTAAATATTCAAAAATAAATTTCTATGAGCATTTAAAAAAAAAAAATAAAATAAATAAATAACTGATACAAGAATGTTATTATCGTCAGGTGTACTCTGCCCCATTCCCCCTATACTCCCCGTTAATAACAATTTTAAACATATGAATCTAAAAATAAGAAACAGAACTAAAAATTTACTTTCACGGGGATTCAAGGCGACAGATCCCCTATGAAGAAAAAATGTTTATCTCAATCTCAAACTCTTTTCGCTCTTAGTAATAATGTGCTTCTCAAATTACCTGCTCAACAACACTAAACTTTCTGACTCATTTTTAAATAAAAAGGCAAACGGGATATTTTAAAAGAATTAATATAGAATTAATATTAGCGAGCGGGTATTTTTGCGTAAGAAATCAAGGAAGAGTAGTTCTACTCAACTTCTTTTGATTAGATTTACAAATAATGGAGTTAATATTATGGACGCCGATGGAGATAGGAAGGGAGGGGGGGGGATTATTGTCCCTGGATCTTATTTTATTTGTATTAATTTTTTTGAAATGGAAAAATTTATTTTTTGCAGATAGTTTAATTTTCTTCTGTGCGGGTAACATTTATACGTTCCAACTATTATATTTTATATTTTTATTCCTTGCCGGGCAAACAATTTATAGTTTACCACTGACAAAACTAAAAATAAATAAATAATAATAATAATAAACATTGAAATCTCTCGAAAATAAGTTACATCAATGCCAAATTGTTTTGCATTTGTTTTCGCAAATGTTGTATCTCGCTTAAATTAATAATATTAAACAGAGGATTAAATTTTAAAAGTCGAGTGTTGCAAAGTTCTTACTGGTCAAAGCATAAATTTTACTAAAAATAATCCGCATAAGCGTACAGTTAAAAAAAAAAATTATTTGTGGGTTTCAACTCTTATTTACAGAAATATGTGTATCTGAGTGTAAAAAAGATCCAATATACCAATTTAATGTAGATTTTTAAACTCCTTTTTAATGAAATTAAACATAATCGTATACTGATAAATGATCACAAGTTAATTAAACATTAAGACAATATAAAAATTAGAATGTACAGACCCATTTATAAAAGTATACTCACTGATATTCGTGATTTTTTTTTATAATAAAATCACAACAAAAGTTGACTTTAAGTAATTTTTTTTTTTTTTTTTTTTTTTTTTTTTTTTAAGGAATAGGGATTTTTTTTATTTAAAAAAAATAGAACATAAAGTGAAAAGTTTTTCTAATGTCATTTATCCCTAAAACGGAAGAAAAATAAGAGAACAAATGGCACATTTAAGAATTTTATAAAATACTACAAAGTACAAAATAATAAGATAATTTTTTTTTCTATTAAAAGGGGAGAAAAAGAGTCCATTTTAGAAATTATTAGTGGGGCTCGAACCCCAACAGCCCATACAACTCTACGCCTATTTTAATTCCTAATGAAATGATGAACGCATGGGTGCACGCAGAGCAAAATTCAGGGAAGGGTGACGTTTTGTATCAAATGTGCTCTGATCCGCTGCCTAAGGCTGTTTTGTAAATTGAGAATATAAACAGGAGGTAGGCTAAACTAAGAATATTTGACGGCACTGCCCGTTCCAAACAATTTTTAAAACATACCAACATAAGATCAACACAGACATGTAACAAATAAGAAATATTAAATATTCAAAAATAAATTTCTATGAGCATTTAAAAAATAAATAAATAAATAAATAACTGATACAAGAATGTTATTATCGTCAGGTGTACTCTGCCCCATTCCCCCTATACTCCCCGTTAATAACAATTTTAAACATATGAATCTAAAAATAAGAAACAGAACTAAAAATTTACTTTCACGGGGATTCAAGGCGACAGATCCCCTATGAAGAAAAAATGTTTATCTCAATCTCAATCTCAAACTCTTTTCGCTCTTAGTAATAATGTGCTTCTCAAATTACCTGCTCAACAACACTAAACTTTCTGACTCATTTTTAAATAAAAAGGCAAACGGGATATTTTAAAAGAATTAATATAGAATTAATATTAGCGAGCGGGTATTTTTGCGTAAGAAATCAAGGAAGAGTAGTTCTACTCAACTTCTTTTGATTAGATTTACAAATAATGGAGTTAATATTATGGACGCCGATGGAGATAGGAAAGGAGGGGGGATTATTGTCCCTGGATCTTATTTTATTTGCATTAATTTTTTTGAAATTGAAAAATTTATTTTTTGCAGTTAGTTTAATTTCCCTCTGTACGGGTATCATTTATACGTTCCAGCAATTTTATTTTATATTTTTATTCCTTGCTGGACAATCAAGTTATAGTTTACCACTGACAAAACTAAAAATAAATAAATAATAATAATAAAAAACATTGAAATCCCTCCGTAGTTTTCGAAAATAAGTTACATCAATGCTAAATTGTTTTGCATTTGTTTTCGCTAATGTTGTCTCTCGCTTAAATTAATAATATTTGCGTAAATTTTCAAAATCGAGTGTTGCAAAGTTCTTACTGGTCAAAGCGTAAATTTTGCTAAAAATAATCCGCATAAGCGAACAGTTTTAAAAAATTATTTGTGGGGCTCAACTCTTTTTTACAGAAATATGTGTATCTGAGTGTAAAAAAGATCGAATATACCAATTTAATGTAGCTTTTTTAACTCCCTTTTAAAGAAATTAAACAGAATCGTAAACTGATAAATAATCACAAGTTAATTAAACATTAAGACAATATAAAAATTCGAATGTACAAACCCATTTATAAAATGATATTCGTGATTCGTTTATAATAAAATCACAACAAAAATTGACTTTAAGTAACTTTTTTTTTCTATTTAAAAAAAAAAAAAAAATAGAACAGAAAGTGAAAAGTTTTTCTAGTGTCGTTTATCCCTATATAACGAAAGAAAAAAAAATGGAACATTTAAAAATTTCATAAAAAAAAATTGTTTAAAATTGTTATTAACAGGGGGTATGGGGGGGGGGGGGATAGGGCAGAGTACACCTGACGAAAAAAAAAATGTTTCATTTCTTTTTTTTTTCCTAATGCTCATAGAAATTTATTTTTGAATATTTAATATTTCTTATTTGTTACATGTCTGTGTTGATCTTATGTTGGTATTTTTTAAAAATTGTCTGGAACGGGCACTACCATCAAATACTCTTAGTTTATCCTACCTGCTGTGTATATTCTCCATTTAAAAATTAGCATTAGGCCGCGGATCACAGCACATTTGATACAAAACGTCGCCCTTCCCTGAATTTTGCTCTGCCGGCATCCAAGCGTTCATCATTTCATTAGGAATTAAAATAGACGTAGAGTTGTATGGGCTCGTGGGGCTTGAGCCCCACTAATAATTTCAAAAATGGACTTTTTTTTTTTTTTTTTTTTTTTTTTTTTTTTTTTTTTACCCCTTTAAATATAAAAAAAAATATTTATTTTATTTTATTTTACTTTCTAGTATTTAAATTTTTTTTAAATGTTCCATTTTTTTCTTAAAATAGAATATAAACAGGAGGTAGGCTAAACTAAGAATATTTGACGGTACTGCCCGTTCCAAACAATTTTTAAAACATACCAACATAAGATGAACACAGACATGTAACAAATAAGAAATATTAAATATTTAAAAATAAATTTCTATGAGCATTGAAAAAAAAAACTGAAACAACAATTTTTTTTCCGTCAGGTGTACTCTACCCCATCCCCCCTATACTCCCCGTTAAAAATAATTTTAAAAATATGAATCTAAAATTAAGAAACAGAACTAAAAATTTACTTTCACGGGGATTCAAGGAGACAGATCCCCTCTGACGAAAAAACTCTTATCACCTTCTCTCTTAGTGTTAATGTGGTTCTCAAATTACCTGCTCAACAACACAAAACTTTCTGATTCATTTTTAAATGCAAAGGCAGAAAACTGGAAGGTCTGAATAGTGAAGCGATTTGAAATCAAAATGAGTTTTCCATTTTTTGATCAATAAATTACTTACTTATCGAGTTATAAGCGATTCCTTACACGTGACAACACATTTCCCCTTTCTCATGCAGTGCAGTCGGGAATTAAAATATATTTAATAAAGTAATCAGTTTCGATTTGAGATACAGCCTTTATTGCGAAAATTGTTTTAAGTCATTTGCGAAAAGTACATTTTTTTTAATCCTCAGAGAAAATGAAAATTTTGTTACCTAAATTTTAAATTCATGGGAAGGGCCATTCCCCTTCCTCCAGACGCTCGTAATTGCGCCCTGGATAAACGTAATATCGGTGAAAAATTGTAGCATTTTGACGCAATTACATATATAAATTATTAAAATTAAATCACATGTTAAAAATAAATAAAAAAGATAATGATGAAAAAAAAATGAAAAATTTCATTTTATTGTGTGTTATATTAAATCAGAAATAAAATAAAATGTGACATGATGCAAACTTGCATTTTCGGAGGAAAAGTAAAGATCCCTTATAGAATATATCATGGAAAAACATTGTATACAAGGTTCCATAGAAATTTAGATATATTAGATACGACAAACAGTACAATCTGTGATAGATGAATTTAGAACATCGCAGAAGGGTTGATATAGAGTCCTGCACTGGGTAGGGAAATCTTATTTTACACGAACCAAACCCGACCCGCGGTTCGGATTGTGTCGAACTGTGGGTCGGATCAGCTTGACGCTAATTTTTCTCGTTAGGGATAATTTTTCTCTTTGGTTTGACTTTAAATGTTTCGATTTTGGGTTCTGTTTTGACTCTTTCGGGTGGGATTCAAGTTCACTCGATTTTTCAAAAAAAAAAAAAAAAAAAAAAAAAAAGCTTTGAACATGTTTTAAATAAAAGAACTATATCGTATTTGAATATTAATGAGTTTATATATGCTTATTTTTATACAAAAAAGATCAAATTAATATTACAGATATAATTCTAGACTACTTTTCAATAATTGTATTAAAATATGGATTATTTTTTCACTTCAGCTACGGGTTTGAATATTTCGGGTTCAAGTCAAGTTCGGGTTGAAGTGTACCGTGTTTCGGGTTGAAAATTTTTATTTGTCAGGTTCGGGTTGGATTTCGGGTTGATTTTAAGCAGACTTTTCGGGTTCGGGTTGACGAAATTTCATTTGTCAGGTTTAGGTAGGGTGGTACCCTACCCATTCAGGAATCTAATTCAGCTGTTGATTATAATTAACATATTTACATGCAGTTTGCTTCATTTTATTCTAAAACTCTAGACCAGTGTTTCTTAATCTTTTTTACCTCACGGCACACTTAAACCTATGGTTATACTCCCGCGGCGCACTAAAATTATGATGATTCAAAAAATAAAATAAATAAATAAATAAAATGGAACATATGTCATTATTTTAATTTACGAATACAGGAAAACATTTCTTTTGTTATAATGAAAACCATGACAATTTAGTATTTTATGAGCTCTATTAAGACCTTTTCACGTAAAATTGTAAGGAAAAAAAATCCCAGTATTTTATATAGGATTTATAATTATTAATGTATTATTGCAAACACTGAAAAAACCTGTAAAATTATCAGTTATTACAACACTTTTTAAGGAAACGAATTCAAATAAATAAAAAGTTAAATGGTTCAATAAAAGGCTTCAAAATAGAAAAGAATAAACTAAAGTAAAATATTCGAAAAAAACAAAACAAAAAAAAAACATTATTCAACAAAATTTGATGGAATATGCCCGACATTTAAGAAAATGAAATATTTAAGAAAATTCAAATAATTATTTTAGAATTGTTTATGCAAAGTTTGATTAATAATCTTTCGGTTCGTGATTATATATATATATATATATATATATATATATATATATATATAGAGTATATGATTATAACATATCGACAAAAAAGCAAAACCGCTTACCTTAAATGTGTTGCAAAAGACTCTCGTGTCGATTCAAGGTTGAGTATTGAATTTGAAGCTTTACTGAAGCACTACTAAACAAATGATAATATGAGAGAACATGGGCTACGTAAAAGTCCCATGCTTATTTTATAGCTGCAACTTGAGGGCCAACTCTTGGAAATCCAGCCAATTCTCTCACCAAGCAAATAGTAGCAGGTTTATCTTATTTGGCGATGAATCCCTGAGGGAATTTTTCTTGCGACGAAAAGAAGATTTCGGTCAGACTTCCACGAATCCTTTCCTGGGATATTTATTGGGGCATGCGCGTAGCGAAGGGGGTGGTACCCTGTGCGCCCTAGCACCACCCCGTTCACCCACACACATGTAGAACACATGTAGAAGAAAACCGACATCCACGCATACCCATACAAAAAATTTATACTGAAGAAAGAAAAAGAAAGAATGAAATCAGTGTTGGAATAGGAATAAAATTAATCAATCTAATTATCACTTACTTCTGAACAGATTATTAATTTCTTGAGAATGATGATAGAATATGTTTTTTGAAAACATATCACATTAAATTGCCATTCATTCTTCTTTTTAAAATGTGTATTTTAAATCAGAAATCAAAAACTGAAAAGGTGAGATTTTCGTATCGATAGACTTTTTTATCTTAATAAGTAGCGAGATTTAGCGCAATGGACAAGGACGGGGGTTCAAATTGTTAATACATATTAGATGTCTACACAATCCCGGACTTGTCCGGAAGCCGAGTTCGAGGAAATTTTCTTTCATTAAAGCGGGGTCGGTCGGTGCTAAACGTCATTCATCCCAAGACGGACCCGCGTCTTAAATTTTTTTTCGGCAGATTCGGGATGAACCGAGCCTGTATTTTTCTTTCCGGACAGTGTTGGGTAGGACTTTTTTTTTTTCACGGATTATATTGTGGCAAGCTTCTTAATAAGTGGGGAAAGTAAACGGTAGAACAACATTTTTCTTTGTTTCATTCCTTTTTTAGTTTTCTTTCTTTCCTTCATTCTTTTTTTTTTTTTTTTTTTTTTTTTTTTTTTTTACGATTTTTAAATAGTTTTATATGTTGGTTAATCACATGAAATATATTTTGCCAGAGAATGCTGTAAATAAGTGATTTTTCTTTTAAAATCTTACACGTACTCAAATCTTATCTAGGAATATGAATAAAATCTTGGACAATTTGAAAGATGTTTAAACAGACAAAAAGCTTTTTTGAGGATTTTTTTAGTATTATTAATAATAATAAAAAAAACTGCCAGTCCAAAATGATGGGTCTTCATCTTTTTTTGAGAGACCGACTAAGGCGAATACTAGAAGTAGTTACTGAAGTTTAATAAAAATTAAACAAAGCGGTCTCACTCCTCCTACGTGTGCCGTTTTGACGAGAAAGGTCGTTTGCAGGCAATTTTTAAATTACTCTTAATAAATGTAATTAAGTGAATATGCGGAAATTTATCAGAAATGCTAAAAATGTTTTGAAATCATAGTTTAAAAACAAGAACGAAAAATCATGCGTCAAGCATAGATTTATGCAACACTTTCCAAAATAAATTTTCAAATCTTTACTGTAAGGTGTAAGATGATATCTAAGTAAACAATTTTGAAAACGCATAACATATTTAAAAAACCAATTTCAGGAATTACCAACAGTATTCGGAAAAATATCTCAGCTCTTTTGTGCAGCCCTGTATAGGATCTATAGATTTGTATATATACTAAATAAAATGCTAAATTTTAGTTCAGTTAGGAAACGCGTAAGCACATTAAAATCTCCCTTCTACAATTTCTGACAATAAACGGAAATGTACTCGAGAACTTTCGTACTGCCCCGTATACAATCTATACAATTTATACACACCAAGTAATAGACAAAAAATGAGTCAAATTTAAATACGTGTTCAGCAACTGAAAAAGCATCCACAGAAATTATTATTAATAAGCAGTACTTTAACCGAATTCTTTTGTGTGTCCCTGCAAATGAACGATGAAAGCTATTACACACAATATTCTATACTAAAAGCCTCTTGTAATTCACGTTAGTGATATATCTATTTCAATTTGTTTAAAATAGGGAAACATTATTAAAATAAACTACAAACGATTTTTCTTCATAGACCGTAATGTAACGGCATTCTTTTGAGTATCCCTGTAAAGGAACTATAAGTGCTATACACACCACATTCTATACTTAGTCTCTTGTAGTGCACCTCAGTGGTATAGGTCCATTTCAATATGTTTGAAATTATGCAACATCATTAAAATAAGCCGCAAATAATTTTTTCCCATAATAGACCGCAATGTAACGGAATTCTTTCGAGTGTCCCTGCAAAAAAACTATAAGTGCTGCATACTTCATTTTCAATACCGAACATGCCACAGTAAGCCTCAATAACATATATCAATTGCATCACGATCCGAGAATATTTACGCGAGTTAGAGCACGGACAGACAGACGGCAGACAGACAGATAAACTGAATTCATAAATACTTTTCAACTATGTTGGAAAGTGTTAATACCCGTAGGCTGTAATATAACGCAAATTATTCAGTGCATTCCACCGATAACTTTTGTGTGTCTCTGTAAACGAACGATAAAAGCAAAAAGTTTGTTTAACGAATACATCGAAGATACTTGGAAGGTCAACACACTGTCTCAATCAATGGCGGATCCAAGTGTGTGTGTGTGTGGGGGGGGGGGTCAAGGTTTAAATAAGACTTGGTAAACGGTATTGCAAAGATTGTTCAAAATTCCGTTTTAGGCAGGTTTCCGTCTTATCTGGTATTCTAAATATTTTATATCCTTTTCTCTAAGGCCATAAAATTTTTCGTCTAAAGCGGGATTCCGTCATAGACAGGTTTCCTTTTTCAAGTTCTTATTTTATTTTTTCAAATATTGGTATGTTTTTTTAATATTCCGAAGAAACAGAAACGCTCTTTCAGTGTGGACTTTTTGAGAGTTTGTTTAGTGGAAATATATATAAAGTAGATTCAATCTCAGGGTAATGAAAGTAGAAATACATATACAGTAAAACATGTGAAAACGAAACTTGCCTATAACGGAATCCTTTCTTAAGCAGAAAGTTTAATCTTGGTGAAAGAATATAACATATTTACAGGAAATGCTGTGCCTGCAAAGACTGAAATTGTCTAAAATGAACTTTTTTCATCGTACCTTTCAATTCCGCCTTATCAGGTTTTATTCTATTTTATATATATATATATATATATAATGTATACATATAAAACACAAACAAAATTCATTCCTCACGTTCATGCGTGACTATTAGTTTATAAAATGTATATTATTTATTATACTTTATATTTTATCTATATTATTTATTATACAGCTGCAGCGATTTGAAAAGTGTAAGGCTAAGTTTTAATGTATTTTGAAATTATTTTCGCAATATAATTTCATAAATCTAAAGATAAAAAAAAATCTTTTGATTGATGACATTTTATTGGGAAAATAATTTCAAAATACAGTAAAACTTGCTAATATGGAATCGCAACTGACATAGGAAAATTCCGTTTTAGACAGGGTGTTATATTAAGAGGTATATTGCCTGTTATAACTGCATTATATACTTTTGCTGGACTATAAAAAATTCTGTTTAAGATTAAATACATACAGTTTCTATTTTCACGAGTATTTTATTTGTAAATTCAGTTTATGTAAAGTGTATTGATTTAAAAATAATTGAGCTCATGAATGATGTCTAATTTTCTAAAGAAAGAAAAAACACAGATATAGAATATTTGTATGAAATATAGTAGTTATCTGGCGCGTCTGAGAGCAGGCAATTAGTTTTCTTTCTATTAGTTCTCACAAGAAGAAAACCCTCGCCTATGGAAAAATATTTTTTTCTCCAAATCAAAATGGGACGGTGTGGGAAAGTTGCTCTATCATATCCTCATTCTGAATATAAAATATCTTTGAAAAATATTAATATTAAATACTGCCCCAAGGTCATTGAATATTGAGAAAAAACGTAAAAGTTGTGCATTTTTCCATTTTTTCCCTCAAATATACAAACTATTAATAATAACTTAATTTAAAAGGATGATCATCGAATTATTATTATTATATATTTATAGTAAAATTATGTAATATTTATATCAAATTCGCTTTTATTATACTAACACAACGACTATACTTTTTTTAAATGTATGAAATTTGGCTAATTGTAATTGTTTTATATTTTTTACTTAACCTATGTAAGAAAATATAATTTATAATTTTTTTTAAAGAACTATTGTAATAAAGTGAAAATAATTTACTATTACAATTTACAAGCAATGAAGTTACCATTTTAAAATAGTCCATACTGTTTTTTGGTTTCAAAAACTGGCATTTTTATCCGAGACTCCAGACAAGTTTTAATGAGCCCATCGCGTCTCAAAGGACCACAAACAGCTGAAGAAGCCTACGCAACAAGTTTCACTCATCTTTCAGTGGCTTGATTGTGACAAGGGAATAGTTTAATCTTAGGTAAGATGTCTTCATCTATTGCCTTTGGATTTAGGATACACTTTGTAAGAATATTATGATCTAATTACTTAGTTAATGGGGGTTCTGTCACGGTCACTTCAACCCAATTTATAAAATCGATATAGTCTTTGGCTTCAAAATTGATATCAGGTAACTTGAACGTACGTAAATAATTTCTTGACTTTCGAGATTTTATTATTCTACGTAGTGCCAAAACTTTTACATAGTCCATATCGTCAGCCAACATAGCAATCAAAATATTTTCCGGATGACAAAAATAACCATTTCGTTGAATTACGGGATCTATTATTGTTTGTAATTCCTTTGGTAAATATCACGATAACATATATGTTTCATGCAAATGCTTAGTTCCGTAAATGCATGAAGGCTTAATTTTAATTAAAAACAATGTAGTTGAATAAACTCTTAGTATAAAATTTATCAGAATTAACAAATTTTCAGACGGTTCACTTGAAGAAACGTATAGCTTAAGAATTTTATTTGCAACTGTAAGCCCTCTACTCTAGAATGCACAATTTTACCAGGATTCCTTTTATACAATTTTTCGGGACACAATCCCGAAGAAATTGCTTCACATATCTCAAGCAAATAGAGTTGATCCGTGCTTAAATCTTTTTTATTAGTAATTTCTAGCAAAGCACAGCTTATTCTCTTAAAATGTACAAGAGGAAGAAGTTCACAATCAATCTTTTAGAGGTTTTCCAATAGATCCTGTAAAACTTTGGGGCCCATTTGTTGTACCGTTAAGATGCTCGAGCAAATGGCTCAAGTTAAGCTCATTGGCATGTATTTGGCAAATAAGCCATTGAAGTGGTTTTCCTTCTTTTTCTTCAAGAAATCGCATGACACTTTCTTTGCAACCCGTGTTAACTGTAGTTCCGTCACAGCCAATTGCAACAAGCTTACTGGTATCAATATTTTTTGTAGTTAATTTTTTTATTTTATTTCTTCACTTAAAATTAAAGCCTTTCCAGATTGTAAAGAAAGGTGCCCCAAATACTCAGAACCTGGTTCCTTTATTAAGCTTATAATGCTTGTAAATTGTAATAATAAATTATTTTTTTTTTTTTTGTTATTCTTGATTCTTCATCTTCAAGTATAATTTTTAAAAATAGATTCTTACGAAGTATAAAATATAACACAATTTTGTTGATTTGATTATGCTTTACAATTACCCAATTTTTATACATTTTTCAAAATTTTGAAGTCATTGGGGGCAGTATAAGCCACCTGGAATTGATATAAAAATTACATAGTTTCACTATAAGCGTATACTAATAATAATTTAAGAAGGATACTTTAAAATTAATTTAATATTAATAATATTTGTGCATTTTATATGTTTGACAAGAAAATGGGAAAATGCACAACTTTTACAATTTTTCTCAATTTTCAATGACCTTGGGGCAGTATTTAATATTCATAGTTTTCAAAGATATTTTATATTCAGAATGAGGATCTGATAGAGCAACTTTCCCACCCCGTCCAATTTTGATTTGAAGAAAAAAAAAATTTCGCTCCACCCTCTCCTCTGCTGGACATATAATGACCAACGTTTTTTTTTTTCTTTTTGGGATCTTGTTTTTATCAGGAAAAGCATCTTTTCTAAGAAGTGTTAGGCGACCAGCGCTCTTTTGCGGTTCCTATTCATTACAGGCCCTCCGGCTTTTATTTCCTGGGGTGCTTTTTTCTAACTGGTGCCTGTGGGCTGATAATATGTTTGTGGGTGGAATCAACAACAAACGAGTCAAATTGCAATTTTATTCTATTCTTTCAATGTTTTCAATCGGTTGTGCCAGTCTAAAACTTTTTAAAAGCTGTATTAACACTTAAGTTTTATTTTGCTCGTCCTTTTGTAACGGAGCAAAAAACAATGATAAGTACATTTTTTTTTAAATATCCTAAGTCTTATATTATTAAGCACTATAAAACTCAGTTTGACCACTATTTTTGAATAGATTTTTTTTTTTGCCTGATTTAATCGCAGAAAAATGTTGATAATTCTGATCTTAATCGCAGAAAGTTTTTTGAACCGAAAATAACATATTAGGGAAAGTTTTCTAATCTGAAATAGTGGTTCCAGGCTCTTTTTCAAAAGTCATTCTATTGAAATAAAAGGTTCATTTCCACCTCTTCCCATTATGTATAATGTATAATGTATATAATAAATTAAGATACAAGAGCCTCTCACTTACAATACGTCGCTGGCACGTAGGTGGTTATGAATTGTTTTAAATCGGTCAATTAGTATAAATGCGAAATCACTGCATTAAAATTAGTATAAATATTGATAACATATTGAATGTTTTCATCATTTATATAGTACGAAAGTATATTTAAATTTTTATTTATTAAAAGTATATTTTTAAATACACATTTTTAAAATCTTAAGCAATTTTTTTTCTATGCTATGCTTATTTTATTTTATTTTTTTTTTATTTGTGTTCTGAGTCATAACTAGCCGTTGAAGAGTTTGAGAAATTTTTTTGTGGGCTAATTCATAACCTTTTTGTGTGTGCACTTGTTAATTTATTAACTATGTGGTACTCTGTCTACACATTATTATTAATTATCTCTTTGGAGATTTAAATAGAATGTTACAAGAACTTGATATGTTTTTTGAAATTCAAAGATATTATATATATATATATAACTGGCGATTACTTTTACATTGAATCGTACCACAATTAACAAAAAACAAACCAAAACAAACTGTTAGATTTTGCTTTAAAATATCCTAATAAGTGTATGCCAGAGATTATTTTTCAAAAAGTGGTATGAGAAGAATAAAAAATAGACCACTGGGACATATGTGTCCCAACCCGTAATCAAAGGGTTAAATGAGATGTTTGCGAACTGTGTGATTGATTATTAAGTATTAATTTTCTAATATGAAATCCCTGTAAAAAAAGTCTGTAATTTTTACAGAAAAATATTGTATTTTTTACAAAAAAAAAACTGTTTTAAAGAAAAACAGCTTTTATCTGTAAAAAAATGGGGATTATGTAATTTTACAGAAAAAACTGTTTTAATGAAAATAAGCAGATATTTTCTGTAAATTAAACTGTTGACAGTTTTTTCTATCAATTTGAGAGATTTTTATTTTTTTTACATTGTAGTTGCACCAGACTCGTTGAAAATTCCAAGGAGTGTAAAGTATTTAAGTTCTTAAAGGGAAAAAAAAAACGCCATGTAATATAAATCTTTTTTTCAATTTTTCTCAGAATGTATATTTTTATATATTTAGGTACATTTAAAAAAAAATCTATTAAAACAAAAATATGAATTTCATGTTTGTACGACTAATTTGTTAATTTTAAAGCTCTCTAAAAATAACTATATATGATACAGATGTTCATAATTTATTGTTGGCGTTTCCTTACCTCATAACTTTTGATTTAAGAACATAACGAAAAATATTATTACATATTCGTAAAGTACAATTCAAAAGTTTATTTTTAATAACACAATCAAAGTTACATATGCGTAAAGTTGCAACTCAAAACGTTATTAATCAAATAATGATTATAATCAAACAAGAATTATAATCAAATAAAATTTAATCAAATTTATCAAAAAATTATTAACGCACAAAGTTTGCTAGTTTTCACCATCCCTTATGGATAAATTTGATATTTTAATATGAATTATTATTTGATTATAATTGTTATTTGGTTAACAACGTTTTGAGTTGCAAATTTACACATACAAGTTTTTGTTTTATAATATTAAAAAAAACTTTTTGAGTCGTACTTTACGAATAGGTATTAATATTTTTCATAATGTTCTTAAATCAAACGTTACAAGGTAAGCATAGGCTACATAGGCACCCATAATTTTGAAAATGATTGGTGGGACTCAGCCAACAAAGTTCTGGGAAAGAGGGGGGGTCTGCCTTCCCCCCCCCCCCCGAACAAAGAACGAATTTACCGAATCATGAATACCAAATCAGTAAAAACTGCTAAGATAAAATTGCAAAAAACGTAAAAAATTCCGTTTCAGACAGGTTTTGGACTTAGCAGGTAAAATATCAAGGTATTTCTTTCGATGGGACCATGAAATGTTTGCGCTTAAGAAAGGATTTGGAAAAATAAAAAAAAGCGTGTATAGACATTGACCTCAGCTATCCAATACAAAAAAAATCTATTAAAAGTATTGAAATGCGAACGAGATATCGTAAATTATTTCCGCCATAGGATTAACATTAGCGAGCGGGTGTTTTCACTTAATACTCTTTACGCACTTGAAAATACCCGCTCGCTAATGTTAATCCTATGGGGACTTATTTTTCTAATATCTCGTTTGCAATTCAATATTTTTAAACGTTCCGAAAGTGAAAGTATCTTCGTAAAAAAAAATCTGCAAAGAAAATCGAAAAAGTAATCTACGGCGGAAATAGAGATTGATCTCTGCTATCCAATGCAAGAAAAAAAAAAAATATTTTAAAAATATTCAAATGCAAACGAGATATTACAAAACCTGTCGTTGGGGGGGGGGGGGGGCACCGTAATACTTACCCATCATGGATATGCATAATATAAAATATTAAAATAAAATATGTGCAAACTATTTATAAAATACATTGCAATTCGAATAAAATCATGCACCGCCCCTGAATACTAGGCTTGCGCGCTAATAAAAATGGTAGCTGGTCGTAGGCGGATTATTTTTTCAGCTTCAGCGTTTGAACGGTCCCTCGAACTTCAACACCAATAATTTCTAAAAGTTTTCTTCTCCTAGTTTTTCTGAAATCAAATAAGTCAAAGAAAACTTTTAGATATTATTCGGGTTGAAGTTCGAGGGACCGTGCAAATGCTGAAAAAAAAAAAAAAAATCCGCTTGCGACAGTCGCCATTAGTTTCAGCACGCATTCGGGAGCGGTGTATCATGGGTTGATGACGTCATAAACTTTAAATGCTCTATTACTGAATTGCGTAAAAGAAACATCCTTATAACTCCAAAAATGATCATCCTATTAACTATCAGTTTACTGCGTTAGATTAAGCGTCTCATTTCCAATTAAAATATATCTTTCAATTGCAATTTGAATACAGGGTCACGAAAAATCGAAGAATGTAGAAAATATGATTCCAAATATCTCGGCAACTTATTTTTGATCGACTTCATTGTTTATGCAAAATTTATGGGGTTTTTTTTATTGTCTTTATTAAATTCACTCTTAAAAAAAAAAAAAAAAAAAAAAAAAAAAAATTCTAAAATTTGTATATACCGTTTATCAGAACGAATATTTCGAGAGTCCGAAAAAAATAGTAATCGAGGTTACTGAAATTCAATAAGCTTCTTCCCATTATTACATACTAAGTACATACCAAATTGCAAGTCTATCTCAATTTGTTCGGGAGATAGAACTTTTAAAGACACACAGACACACACACAGACAGACGGACGGCATTTTTTTTTTTTTTTTCTAAATATATATGTTTTTTGGAATCTCCAGTGTCTGAAACGTGTTTTTTTTTTTTTTTTTCGATTTTTCAAACGATTGCAAGATTTACCCTGTACTACGCATGATGCGGGTAAGTAATAATGCTCCATAGAATTAACATTAGAGAGCGGGTGTTTTCAAGTGCATGAAGTCCCTTAAACACTAGTTCCGTTTACACATGTTGAACCGTATGTAACCTACAGTGAAACCTGCGAAAAAGCAATCGCAAGTGGCCGACAGATTACTCCGTTTTAGACAGGTTTATGCCTTAGTGAGTGTAATTGTATGGAAATTCTTCGGTTGGAAGCATGGAAAGTTTCCATTTTAAGAAAGGATTTTGTCACAGACAGGTCCCGTTTTACCATCAACTGAGGTAATTTTAACCCCATTTTTTATAACACCCAAACATTTATAATCTTCTCCTTTACATTCTCTACATAAATAAATAAGAAGTTTATACATAATAGTGTAACAATCCACGAGCGAACTAAAGTTAATGAGAGTTCTTTTATTTATTTATTTTTTGAATTGGTGTCAATGAAATCAAATACGTGTAAGATGTCTGCTATCAACTCTGACTGAAATACGGCGATTAGATTGCAGAAAATATTCATATAGTACTAAGTCATGCGAATCCCACTATCAGAAAATTTTAATGTTACTACAGGCGGTGAGTGTTGTGGGTGGTCCTCAAAAAATATTCCCTCTTCCGTTCTGCCCAGTGGTGTAGTCCTGGGGAAAAAAGTGGGCGGACGCTCATAGTTCCGAACATAGGGTATGTGTCACTGATAGCAAACTTGATACTGAATATTACCTTTCATTTTAAGCTGCAGAGAAAAGTAAATAAAAAATTAAACAGTTTAATTATTTTTTTTTTTTACTTGTAATTTTTTTAATAATTTGTCCCTAATTGAAAAGTTTCGAACTTTATTTCGTGTCTGAAAATGTCGGTTCATGCAGATCACTAGACTGAAGCTATACAATTAAGTTATATCATTTTCAGTAGAGATAATAACGCAAAGAAACTCAAAAACATACATAATTTTTGTCACAATCCATACAAAGTTACAGAAGATAGAGGGAGACAGATGCATAGACAGACATGGCAGACGATCCAAAGTGATAAAAACATTTCAAATTTTGTTGAAAAGTATTAAAAATCAGTAATATATTTCTTAAAATTGTTAATCGATTAGCGTGCTTATCACTTAACAAATTAATAAGTTTGGAAAGTCCGCGTCCCTACCGTCCCCTTGAAAATGAAAAGTGGGAGGACGCTTGAGATTAAATTAAAAAGTGAGGGGACACCGTCCCCTTCGACTACACCACTGGTGCTGCCCCCTTCGCCCCGAAAGATTTTGAAAATTTTTCATATTAATGGTCTAAGAATAAATGAGCCTTCCTCACTTGAATTTCCATAACGGTTTCTTGGAGCAGTAGAAATTCCAACGGAGAAATATCAACAACTTACAATTATTACAACAATTATTACACTGGCGATTTGCCTTCCCAAGCTAACTGTTAGCAATTGATCTTGAAGGTCTGGGTGGCCCGACCATTACGAAGGCTATCTGGGCCTGACCGTACAGAAAAAAAAAACAAAGAAAAAAGAAAGAAAGAAACCGGATATAAAAACTACCTGATAACAAAAACTGTGCGCTTACTCCATATAAAAAACTGTATGTTCTGTCCAGATCCGAACCGGCCTGTTTACTTTTTGTCAGTTAATGACCTGTCCGTGTAAAAACCAGTGAAATTAATCTCAGCTCAATTTTTACAAGATAAATAAATAAATAAAAATAATAGCCGATATTTTTTAATCAATGTGCTTCTACCAATAAATAAATAGCTAAATAAATAAAATAAATAAACAAATGATATTGCATACATAAATGCATGCTATATAAAAATTCGTTATATAAAAACCGTTATATAAAATTTTAAAATATAGTATTTTGAAGATTCTCATGTCAGGAAGCAATCGTAATATGGAATAATTATATTAATGATATTACTATAATTATTCCATATGCATGCAGAGCTGCCAAGTCTCCGGCTTTTTGGATACCAGTATTTTTGTACAGAAAATGTTGTTTCATTTAATTTTAACATTCTATGATTTGAAAGAAAAACATTTTTCTCTAAATAATTACTGGTGTGCAAAAAGCCGGAGACTTGGCAACTCTGCCATATGGAATAATTATATTAATGAACATTTAAATAACTGCGTTACACATGACGATTAGCTTAAAAATAATTGTCTGTCTATTCAAAAACAAGTAACTAACTCTGTCGACGCTGCCGTCGTAAAAAAAAATTTTGTGGGAGGTCTTTCACGGCTAATATTAAGAAATTTATTGCATATAAAAATATGAAAATTGGTAATTTTATAGAGAAATGTTCGATAAATACCCTGAAACAGACAGTTTTTAAATAGAAGAATTATTTTAAGAGCTATTTAATGTTGAAGTTAGTCAAAATAGTTCCGTTAAAAATGTTTTATAGGAACAAAAACTAGGAATAGCAATTTAACAATATCTTGCTGGGACATACTTGACAAGCTTGCGGTGTGCAGTGCAAATGTTTTTTTTTTTTTTTTTTTTTTAATTTGAGTAATTTTTGAAGTTATTTATCCTTTCCAGTTTTTTTTTTTCCTTTCAATTATTTTTTCAAAATTTTATTCAAATTTTCATTATTTCAATAGATATTTATTTCATATTTAGAAAAGGTCATTTTTTATATTGTTGCCAAATTGTGAAATAGCGCATATAATAATATTTCCTTTCAACTATTAAATGTTCACTTAAAAGCAGAAAGAAAACTTTTAAAAAACAATAATTAAACGAAGACGTGTTAAACGCAGGAAATTGGCAAATTACGTCATAAAAATGTATTTACACGGGAATATTAAAAAGAAAAAGAAAACTTTAAAATAATAATTAAATTATTAGTTAAAGGCAGTATTTCCTTTCAATTAAAACTGTATTTTCGCGTGATTATTATAAAAAAAAAAGAAAACTTTGGTAAAATTACGTCTTATTTAATATTTTTTTTTATAACGTCGTTATAAATTTCTAGGAGGCAGTGACATTTTTTACTTAGCTATTTTATACAAGCTGTTTCAAAATGTTTAATCGATCTTATTTAAACAATCACGAAAACACCGTTAGCTGTCGCGACAGCAGGTGATTCGGCCTTGAAATCCCGCAGCCAAACGGAAATGAATGAAATCCGATTACAGAAGACCGCTACTGGTCATTTAATTACAATTCAATATTTCGTAATCTTTTAAAACCACAGCAAATTGGCGTGTTTTTAGAGATTGTGGTGTCTATAAGGTTGGCTCGTAGGGGGCAGAACTCCCCCCCCCCCCAACTAGTAATTAAAAAAATTATTAATAAGATAATGTTGGTAATTCTGATCTTAATCGCAGAAAGTTTTTTGAACCGAAAATAACATTAGGCAAAGTTTTCTAATCTGGAATTGTGGTTCCAGGCTCTTTTTCAAAAGTCATTCCATTTAAATAAAAGGTTCATTTACACCTCTTCCCATTATGTATAATGTATATGTATATATAATAAATTAAGATACAAGAGCCTCTCACTTACAATACGTCGCTGGCACGTAGGTGGTTATGAATTGTTTTAAATCGGTCAATTAGTATAAATGCGAAATCACTGCATTAAAATTAGTATAAATATTGATAACATATTGAATGTTTTCATCATTTATATTGTACGAAAGTATATTTAAATTTGTGTCTGAATTTTTAAGTACACATTTTTAAAATCTTAAGCAATTTTTTTTTTCTGTGCTATGCTTTTTGTGTGTGTGTGTGTGTGTGTGTTTTGAGTCATAACTAGCCCATGAAGGGTTTGAGAAATTTTTTTGTGGGCTAACTCATAATTTTTTTTTCTTTCTTATAAGTGACATCCAAATTCAGAAGTAGAGAGGAAGGACTCCTGTTTAATTGTGTGTTTAGTATAAAAAAAATATATATTTCCCAAATTTTAAACAGATATTATTTAAATAATATTACTAATAAAAGCACATATACATTATGAATAAAAAATCCCTAAGTTCAACATATCAAGAAAAAACAATTGTGTTCATGGTCGTATGCAAATTTATAATGAACAATTTCAGTTTGTCTTTTTATGGAGAACATTTCAATGAGTTTCTAAATAATCAAATTTTCATAAACTGTAGAAAATTATTTTTTCAAAATGTGCATTGATAAATAGCTATATAATATTAATTAACAGATTATAACAAATAAATTGTAAAAAATTAATGTTCTGTGTCTTGTCATATTAAAAATTCATATTTATAAATACCGTCATATTAATAATTTATTTATTGGAAGGATTATATCACATTCAGATAAAATAACATATTTATTAAATTTACACTTTATCAATTCCATATAATATAAGAAAGCTAAAAATATGACAATAAATAAAAGTTGAAAACTTAAATTTATTTAAAATTCATATATCTAGTCCAAACTGGTAATATGGTATGGTGAGATAACGCATAACATTAACTTTTGGAAATTTACATTAATAATTAATTATAATTTTATTGAATTTAAATAATGTTAACATGATTAAATTCTGATTTCATAAATTAGGCCTCTGTAGGAAAATATATATATTTATCATTCTAGATACAATATTAATTTTATTAGCATTTTTTAGTACTGGGTGTGATTTCCAATAGAATATTGAAACGTTTGGCTATGCCTTTTAAAACATGGGAATCTTTGTAAATAAGATATTAGTACAACTCTGAAATCTTTTACTATCTATTGAAATATATTATGTTTTGTCTTAAATATGTTTGTCTCGAGATAATAAAACCCTCTATATAAAATGTTTTTTTTTTCTCTTAAGCTTTGTGATATTTTTTTTTCTGTATTTCTAAATTTTGGAAATTTTAAGTCATTACTATTAAGAGATTTAAAATTTTTAGCACATCACAAGCATAAGGAATAGTTATTTCATAAATATAAATCTGATTACTTTTTTAAATAAAAATATATCCCTTATGTCTTGAGAGGAAATGGGGGGGGGTAGTTACTGGGTGAATACGCAGGATTTTAAAATATATATTAAAAATATATATATACTATTTCAAAAGAAATTACCTGGAGAATGCAATGTTCTTTAAAATCAAATATATAAAAAATGAATTTGTTGTACATTTTTGTAAAACCAAGCAATTACCCAATACTAATTTTGCTGCAAATAATAATAATAGATTGGGAATAATGTCTAACTATTAACTGGATAAATTGTGCTTCAGAGGAAGAAGAGTAAGTCGTCTACATTGTACAAATAGTACAAACTTTCATTTTACAAATAGTAACACCCATTTTTTAATGCTTTATTTGAGTTCTTTGTATCAAAATCAGGCCAGAAAATGTATATAGTCTATGTACTTTTTCGTAAATCTTCGTAAAGTTGAAAGACTGCATTAAGACTGCATTAAGACTGCATTAAGGCTTTACTAATTTGATAAAAAAATGGTTATCCAGCAAAAAATTCTAGTCGTCAGTAAAAAAATATTTACCCATCCCCTTTCCTCCACCGTCATTGAATGAATTATTCTTGAAATTCTAATTAAGTTTTATATGTTTACTTCAAATGAATTATTTATAATTACTTTTATGTTAATATTTTTTTTTAATGAATGTGATAGATTAATTAGTTTCTTAATTCTAAACACAAAAATCTGATTTAAAACTTACAAAAAAAAAAAAAAAAAAAAAAAAAAAAAAAACACTTGAGCATTGTATCCAATTTTAGATGCCCAGAAGCTGTGGATTGACAGTATTCTCTTACTGTTTTATTGAAACTTCCCTCCCCCCATTTTAATAACGTTTAATAAGCTAGCTGGCTAGAGCGGAAAAAAAATTGCGTTTTCTGTGTATGAGATGGGGAATGCATTTTAAATATGATTCTTCCATTAAAACTGCAAGAGAAGGAGAAGATCATTGCTTGCTATAAGCACAATTAGGGGTTGAGGAGAGAAAAAATAATATCTGTGTTCATTTCTTAGGTCAATCATTGTTTGAAAAAAATAAATAAATAAATAAAACCTATCAGATTAAATAACTTGGGTCGGCGCATTTGTCAAGCCCTGATAAGAGTACCCATAAATTAGAAAAATAATATTCAGATCTTATGAGGAAAAGCACCACGAATATTGGATTAATAACCAGGAAAAATTTACAGAATATCGAAAACTGTAATAAACAAGTTGGAAATTGTACGTCAAACGTGACAAATGAGGTGCGTTCGTACTATAGCTAATTATATAAATATTCAGATCTTGATGAATTTTAATTCTGTGAAATGCATTATATCGTCTGCAGAATAATTTCTGCAATAAAATAAGTATCTCGGTCGCTTTACGATTAAACCTCGGAAACTCCTCAAACAAGAAAGCACCGATTTTTTTTTTTAAATTCAAATTTCTGTATAAATGTTTTTATTAATATCTGCTAAAGTTTTGAGTCGATTTTCATAAATTTTGAAATGTCTTGACAAAATTCTGCAAAGATAATATATCTTAAATTTCAAACCATTCGGTTGGGTAGTTTTGCCGTTGTTATATGCTGACGGACGGACAGAGACAGGCGGACGGACCAGACGACGACAATAGGTGCTATGTATTTATATAATTAAGAACGCACCTAAAAAGATAGAAGTTTGTGTTTTTCTGCTGTATTCTGAAGAGACTGAAGCGCGGAGCTTATATAATATTTGGCAGGTACCTATATATCTAAAGTTATGCACCTCGAAGATTGTTTTTTGGATTTTTTGATAATTAGTCAAGATATCAATTAACAAGAACGAAAAATCATGCGTCAAGCCTAAATTATGGAACACTTTTTCAACATATTCAGAATACTATTGTAAAACTTTACAGTTTAATAAAATGAAAGTTGATGTCTGAATAAACAATTTGGAAAACACATAACACATTTGAAAACTTATAATTTCAGCAATTAACATCAATAGTCGGAAAAATACCTGAATTATTTTGTGCAGCCCTGTATAGGATCTATAGATTTGAATATACAGGGTGTCCCAAAAGTCTCCGTACAACTTCAAAAATTTAGTACAGAAAAAATAATAGGACTACAGCAAAAATAATTACAACAGTACATAGAATAACTTAAAAAGTTTTTTTTCTACACCTTAGTATGCTTGTACATGAGATCCTTTCGTTGCACGAAGAATATCACGTCGATATTCCAATTCCATCCACGTTCGTTTCAGCATGCTAACATCAACAGTGTTACAACTGTTTGATGAAATCCGAACAAAATTTAATAGTCTCGTGGAATTGAAACAAAAGATCCAAACAGCAGTACCTACTGTTGATGTTAGCATGCTAAAATGTTCGTGGATTGAATTGGAATATCGTCTTGATATTCTTCGTGCTACGAAAGGAAGTTTACTAAGGCAGTAGAAAAAAACTTTTTAAGTTACTCTATGTACTGTTGTAATTATTTTTGCTGTAGGCCTATTATTTGTTTTGTATTAAATTTTTGAAGTTCTACGGAGACTTTTAGGACACCCTATATATTACAAAGCATGCGTTAAAATTTAGTTTAGTTAAGAAACGCATAGCACAGTTGAAAATTCCATTTCAGCAATTTCCATCTGAACAATAAAACGGAAGATTGTGGATGATTTGTGCAACCCTGTATATGAGGTATAGAAGTTATACATAGGAAGTAATAGGAAAAAAAATTGTTACATTTAAAAACGCATACCACAACACAAAACGCACTTTCAGCAATTGTCCATAGGCGGTGCTGTAGCGAAATTATTTTGTGTGTCCCTGTAAATGAACGATGAATGCAATGAACACTGTATTCTATAGCAGGTATTTTGCACTTCACCTTAGTGATACATATCAATTTTAATATGTTTGAAATAGTGTAATATCATTAAAATACACCGTAAACAATTTTTCGAAGTAGACCGTAATGTAACGGAATTCTTTTGAGTGTCCCTATAAATCGGACATGTCATATACGTGGCCCGCGGAGTACAGTTGGCCGACCGACAAATTATCTGTGGCCCGCCAAGTCTTTGGCATTTTCCTCACGTTTCATTCAGCTCATGTTTAATAGTTTAATGCAGAAAATACACTTTGTACGAACACATATGTACAAACCGTGGGTGCAGTGTTTCAATGTTGAAGAATTTTTATTCAAATCTAACGTTATTTCAGAATAGTAAATCTTCTATTTTTTCAATGACACACATTCTGTGATAAAATAAAGAAAAGATTACTAGTAAAAAAAAAAAAAAAAATAGCTATTTTGAATTTCATGGCATTAGAGATGGGAGCGCTGAAAACTACCCCCATGAAAAGGTCCCCCATACGTAATTTTGACGTCACAGCAGATGGGGGCAGATTTCCAGTCCTAGTGAATTTTACTTTCGTCGAAAATTCGAAAACTTCCCCCATGAAAAGTTCTCCCAAACCAGAAGGGGGAAGTTTTCTAGTGCCAGGTAATTTCCTTTTTCACTGAGATCTTGAAAACTTCCCCCATGAAAAGAGTCCCCATACGTCATTCTGACGTCATAGCAGATGGGGATACATATCATGGGGGAACTTTTCCAGTGCTAAAGAATTTTCTTTTTACTGAGAGCTTGAAATCCAGCCCCATGAAAAGTGTCCCCATACCTCATATTGACGTCACAATATAGGGTCACATATCCTAAAGCTCCTATAATAGCTAGTGTAGTCATCTACTTCTTTCGAGAGCTGAATATTTGGCACTCGAAATGTGTTTCTCTTTTATGTCTAGTTATTATTGTTACTGTGAATTATTATTATACGGCCTTGAAGAAATGCGCAGGCGAGATTTAGTGCGTAATGTAAAAGTATCTTGCTTACTTTTCATATTCGGTTATCAAAGAATTACTAGGCGAACGAAAAGGATTTAAGTATTAATGTGATATAATATTGCTCAAAGCATAATCTGGTAGAAGGTTCATGGAGACTCGTCGAAAACAAAGATTTTTGTTATATTAGCGGAAATTGTGTGCATGTGATATTTGTTGTTGAGTACAGCATCAAATGTGAATCTTTAATGAAAAATTCACATAATTTTTTTTTTTTTTTTTTTTTTTTTTTTAAATAAGAATTTGCTTTTTTTTGTTGTTGTTAATATACCCAATCAAATATCCCATTTTTAGAATCAGAAGATCAGAATTTAGAATTGAAATCTACTATCAACTTCTTCATTATTATCTTTAAAACTTTGTTTATGAAAAAAAAATAACCATATTAATTGAAAGGTAAACAAATCTTAAGAACAAACTAAGAAGATACTATGTCATTAGTGTACAGCAAACTTACAAATAAATAATTATATTGTGGTAAACGAACATTAGCTTCAAAAGTATAAATGGAAATTTATCTTTTAGTAGACCATAAGATACATAAGAAATCTGATTTTTGAACAGAATTTGTAACAAAATTACTATTTTTTTAATTGATTAATCTGTGATACCCCATTTATATGAGCAAATAGATAAATAAATAGAATGCTAAATTCATCTTTAAAAGTTAGACTTAAAATTATAGAATATGCTGATTAATTAAAAGATGATAAAAATATTTAAAAAAGATTTTAATTGGTTTATTGTATTCTCTGACGGCGGCTATGTTTATGCCTGAAAGTACTGAGAATTAAAATAATTATAACATTTTTCTTTCAATATTTCTGTCATTTTTTAAGTATTTAGCACATTGTGTAATTTTAAGCCTATTTATAGTTTAAGAAAAACTATTTTTACCAAATTGTTCTACGATTGTTGAGGCAAAGGCAATTTTTTACAGAACTTGGCTTTTTTTTTTCAATTTAAAGCGACTATGAACAAATAGTTATTATTATTATTATTATTTTCATTTTTAACATTTTACGAAAACGAAGAGCCTATTCTCAACAGCTGTAATTCTTGAAAAAAAATCGAGACACATTAAAATAAAATCCTCATAAATACTACAATTTATTGGTAAAGTAGACATTGGATGCAGTACCGCGTTAACCGTTAACCATCGGGGTCTTGGTCCGGATCCCAACCTCTCACAGCTATCTGTGGATCATAATGCATTTTCATGGTTTTGAATTTTTATTTTAAAAGGATAAGTTATTGCGAACTACTAATAACGCATTGGAACGAATTTAAATAGTAAATTTCACTTTAAATTTTCTGCTATTATATAAAACCAAGTCATTAAATATCCATCATCAATTTATAACATATATAACTAGAAATTAAAAATGGTTTTTCTTTACTTTCTTTTATAAGCATAAAATGTTCATCTTGAAAATTACGCCTATTTTTTTAATGTATTTCATGTTTTTCCCAAAAATTTCCGTATTAATTTGACATCGAATTCGACTATACACCCAGAAAAAGGAATTGATTAAAACTACAAAACACGTTTTGTTGAGTACATTTTGGTTGTTTTAGCAAAATTCAAGTAAAATTGAACCGTTTTACTTGAATTAACAAAATATTTTTTGCTGACGGTACAAAATTTTTTTTTGGAATAGCAAAAAAAAATTTTTTTTGTTGATTCAAACAAAATTTTCATTGACCTATATTTAAAAAAAAAGTTTTGTTGGGTCAACCAAATTTTTGTTGATTGAACAAAACTTTTTTTCTGGGTGTAAAAAATGTACAGATTTTTTACACTTGGTAGAAAGCGCAAACAAACAATTTTTTTGTCACTTTTTTAAGATAAGGCAACTAGAAAGAAAAATAATAAACATTATTTAATTTCTTATTTTAGAATTTAAACTTTGATTTCTCAAAGCATAATCGTAAATTAATTAAAATTAAATTGCTATTTCATAAAAATGTATTTTTTTATATACAAAACTTTTCATCCTTTTTTATTTCTAATTTATTTTTTTAAATTTTAATTCGGTAATAAAAACTGTTTTCGGAAACAAAAAGTGGAGAAATTATATTTCTAAATTAGATGACGCATGTTTTTATTTCCATAAGTTCCTTATCCATCAAATTAAGGTGTTTGTGGTTTGGATGTAAGTAAATTAGTACAGGTGTCGATTTCCAAGATTTTTAAGGAGCCAGTGGCTTCTTAACCTAAAAATTCCAGTTGCTATGCTACACTGTGAAAGAAACGCATAAAAGTAATAACGTTTATGCGTGAAAAAATTCAGGAATACAAAGAGAAAAATAATTTATTTAATAAATACACATGTACAACAAAACACATACAAATTACATCAAATTTGTGTATTTAATGTAATCACATAATTCTTTTAACTTGGATATAAATTAAGTGTAACATTAATCTTGAACTATGTAGAGTCAGAAGATTAAGCTGAGCAGGATACATGTTACAAAAAAAATGTATAAAGTAAGCAATCATGGTAGTGGGAAACATTAGGAAAGCAGTATTTCTTTTTTTTCAATTTGTCATACAAGCGTACATATAAAAAATTGTGAATGTGTGATATTATTTTACACTATAAGAAACAAAATAACAGTTTAAACATTTATTTTTCATGAACACACAAGAAAAATTAGCATTAAAAAAATCTTATCATCGTCTAATTACAGGGGTGATTCTGTTCCCAATTTTTCATAAATTTAAGCTTAAATTATTGCAAAAAATGCATAATTAGCGCATGTAGGGGATTTTCCCTCTTTGCTGTAACCTTTTTAGAAAATCTGCTGCGGATTTCAGATTTTTTCTGTATTTATTTATTTCTTTAACTCAAAATTAGACTTGGACAATTAATAAAATTATAAAAATTCAAACTTTTGCGAAAAGCACTTCTGTTCGGATATATCTAAAGCAATAACTTTCGGTTCGCAAAATTTGGACATTAAAAATGTAACGGAAAAATATCGCGAATTTTGACAAATGGTCACCAAAAACTCAATTTCTTCAATCGTTCGCAGAAAAAATTGCCAATTTCGTCAATGGATCGGGAGGGGAAATCTGAATGTAGCAAAAATATTGCACATAAACGGAAATTTCGTCAAGGAATCGCGAAAAAATGCGAATTTCGTCAAAGAATCGCTGAAAAAAATGCAAATTTTACCAATTTCGCCTACGGATCAGGGGAAGAAGCGCGAATTTTGTCAAAAAATCCCGAAATAAGAAACCAATTTCATCAAAGCATCACAAAAAAAAAAAAAAAAACTAATTTCGTTAAAGAATCGCAAAAAAAACCACTCAAATTTCGCCAAAAAGATCCCCCCCCCCCCCAAAAAAAAAAAAACGCGAATTTCATCAAAATATCGATAAAAAGCCTTGAATTTCTTCAAAAGATGAAAAAAAGAAAACGAATTTCGACAAAGTATCGCTAAAAAACTCGAATTTTGCCAAAGGATCGCAGAAATATACGAATTTCATCAAAAGGCCATGAAAAAATGCATAATTAGAGCATGTAGGGATATTTTTCCTCTTTGCTGTATCCTTTATAGAAAATCTGCTGCGGATTTCAGATTTTTTTTCTTTCTTTCTTTCTTTTTTTAACTCAAAATTAGCCTTGGACAATTAATAAAATAATAAAAATTCAAACTTTTGCGAAAAACACTGCTACTCGGATATATTTAAAGCAATAATTTGCTCTGTTAAACTGAACATTCTTAAATGTTATTAAAAGAAAAATAACAAGGTTTGTTATGTATTTTGACTTTAATCTTTCTTCCTGTGCACGTATAAATAAGTATCGATATTGGTTTTGTAGATACTTAAGGTTTGTTGTTATTCAGAAAAATTACGTTGAATTTAAAATTACATCGATTAAAATATTATTTATAAGTAATATTGCGCACTATAAAAGCTTAAATGTAATAAACAGTAAATTTTAAATTAAAATTTACACAAAACTTAAATATATTAATAAATTGTTAATTTTTATTAAATTATTGTGGTGGACTTTTTTGCAGTTTGAAGAATAAATATTTGTAATGCAAGGCATAAGCATTTTATGAATAAACTATTTTCTACCATTTTCTGTTCTATAGATATACTCCAACCGCTTTCCCCAAAAAAGTATTTTTCGTAGCTAAAAATAAACGCTGAACATAGACATTTCAATACGAAAAAATATATCCATAAATGTGGAAATATATATATGAAAGAAATATAGAAAATATTTATTTCTTTTAGGTTTCAGAATTTAATAAATTTAACACTTTCTGACATGGAGTGTTGATATTGAGTGTGGGATGATGGACAAAGATCGAACATTATAAGTTGCGTTGAAATTTTATTGACAAGGGAAATTTGTAAAGGATTTTTTAAAGAAAATACACGTGGAGACACTAAATTGCAATTTCGTGATCTATCGTCGCTTTTCAAGTTTTACTAACAGGAGTCTTTGACGAAATTCCCTATCTTTGTTCGCGTCTAAATGACGAAATCCTCGTTATAATAAAAATAAAATGTGTGGTTTCATCTTCATATTAGCCATAAAATAGCTAAAGAATAAGAATTTGGGACAACCACACGCAGAATGTAGAGAAATACACAATGGAACAACATTTAAGTTCAAAATAAAACATGATTAAAAAAGATTGATGGGAAAAAATTAAGTACATGAAATTACCCCATTTGAAGCAAAATCCAAATTTGAGTCAGTACATTATACAAGAATTGGAGTTTGAAGCATATGTTGCCGAAAAAAAAAAAAAGATTTATTGGACCATGGATCAAGGAAATGTAATGTATAGCCAAGCTACATACCCCAATATATAAAACCAGCAATAAATATATATTATAATATATTTTTTTTCCTGTAAATTATATTTTCTGATTCCCCACTATTTTAATAGCCTGAAAAAGTGAAAATATTGCAATAAAATTTTGAAAAGACTTATGAAAGACTTGCCGAATCCCTTTGTGAGAAATTATCAAGACGACAAGTTCTACAAATTTCCACTTTTTGCGCTTAAACAGCTTGAACATACACTGCACATTGTACTACATGGTTGCTATTATAGGGTTATTACTAATTGAATTATTGTACTTTTCTGCATTTTTATTGATGTTGTATTTAAAATGATGCGAGGCTAATTTCATATTTTAGTAGAATATTTTTACTGTTTGGAAATTTAACTAGCTATTTTTTCTACTAAAATCATTAAAGCATTTTCTTGCATTTTTCTTGATGTATTTCAAATATTGTTAGCCTTATATCATATTTTTAGTACCATATTTTTACTGCTATTAACATTTTAATATAATTTTATCCTGATACTTTTTTATAATAAAATTATTAAAATATTTTTCTGTAACTTTCCGAAATATCAGAAAAGGTATGGGTTTAGTAACTTGGAAACTTTTCCGCATAATTTCCGTCTCCACCGCCGATCGACGATTGGGACTTTAACGCTTTCTGATTATTTGTAAAATCAAACGCTTTTTAAGTCATTTCCGGTATTTTGGAGGATTATGAAGATTTAAGAAGATATGATATAAGAAATTAATATATATTATTAGATTATATAGAAATATTAGATTATATAGAGATTAGATTATATAGAAATATAATTAGATTATATTACTATAATATTTATTATATTACAGTTATAAATTAATTAGATTATATAGAAATTAATAGATATTATATAAGAAACCAAGTTCAACCAGAAATGACTTAAGAAGCGTTAGGTTTAACAACTAATCAGAAAGCATGATACTCGCGATCGGCGGTGGAGAGGGAAATTATGCAACTTTTCCGCATTTTATTTTCTACATTATTTATATTTACGCTATTTGTTGAAAAATGAAAGTCCGTCATAAATTTCTCATTTTTTTTCCATAGTAGATTTCAAAAATAAAAAATCATTGACCATCAGTCAAATACTTCCGAACCGCCCTATATCAGTTTTTTGCGTTTTCCCGTTGATTTTTAACTTTCTCTTTCCTTATCGTATCTGTCATCCGCAATGGTTCCAAGAAGTTGACAGGAGAGCAGCAGGGAATCTGTGGGGAGCGTTCGGCAAGATTATGTCATAAATCCTGAAGTAGCTTCTTAAAAACTGTACGTTCTTCAAAAGTGCTTGCCTGGCAGAAATATACAAATTCGACTCTCATGTATGACTAATAACTAGATGGGACTAATTGCTTTTGGAGGTGTCACGTATAACGCCAAAGATTTCCCATAGCTAGTGAAGGGAAGTCGTAAAAAATGCACCTGCAAAAATAACCCCTTTATAAAATCCGATATCCACAAGACATCAATTAATCTTAATTCTTCAAAACAACGTTAAATTAATGGATTTTCAAAAAAAAAAAAAAAAAGAAAAAAAGAAATTGGAGTAGAAGCTATTCTCACGTTAACTAACGATCGGTCCTCTTTCGGGTGTAAGTGTTTTCAAGAAACAATATCCAACATTCAAGCTTAATAATAAATCCTAAGTTCATTCACTTTTAATAATGATGTTTAAAAAATAGTCTTAATATAATAGTTTAAAATTTAACAATTTCGTCTCAAATAGAATTTGTTCCTATTTCAGTACTCATGTAAAGATAACGTTATAGAAGCTTTCTAAAAAAGGAAATATTTTAACAAAACAGAGAAAGAGTGCAGGTGTGCAAGTGCCTTTTACGGAAGTTAAAATAATCATTATTAGTTTCTAAAGATGAAGAACATGTGGTATTTATTATCATTGCTCTGCGACTCTGAAGGGACTATCTCAACCAAGAAATTTGCGTAAATGCAAATAGTTCAGTCCGCTTAAGAGTTACTGGCAGCCTTGTGGTTAAAGAGGTAGTTGACGCACCCTTTCACACCACTGATTGATAATATACGTGAAATTGTCGTAATCCCGTCCTCTTTATCATTCATATTAAGAACAAGTGTTATTCCGTGTGCTTAATGGATAATTATTTCTAGTAAAATAATTCAAACGATCATCATTGAATTTGTTAATTTTTTGTTTCTGGATTAATGCGCTATTTCTCGGGACATTTTTTTTTGCAATATTCAGATAACTTCAGAATACCAGAATATTACAACTAGAATAAAAAAAAATTCAGCAATTTCTTTAAATTTCGGATGTGTGTTTTATTTAAACATCTCTAGAACCTTTACGAAAAAATGTTTCATAAGTCTGCAAATCTTTATGAAATAAATAGTTTCTATCAATTCTTTAAATATCAAAAAATAAAACTAGGACTGAGATTAAACTACTAGAAAATCAATATTGCCATAATAAAAAGATATCTTAAAAAAAAAAAAAAAAATTGCGCAAACATCGTATTTTTTAAGCATTACTTTTAACAACCCATGCTAATTATGAGTACCTTACCTTTTATATATTTTTTATTTTATTCTAGTCTATATATATATTTAACTAATAAAGACAAAGAGTTTTTAATAATAGTTACCGATTAACTAATAGAATCAGGATAAATCATGTGCATTGCTCTTGCCCAAATCCCGGAAAATAAAGCACTATATTGCAAGACTTCAACTTTTGGTTATAGGGAGAAATTAAACTAAAGCTGTTTTAGAATTAAAAAAAAAAAAAAAAAGAAAGAAAATGAGTAAAGGATTCACGCGCCACTTGATACACATTTACATACAACTTTACAGGATATTAAAATGATTACGAAAAAAGTGGAAGAAATAAGATAGATCTTATATTTTTTAATAAAAAATAATAAAAGCTTTTTTTTAAAAAATTCCTCAATAAGAATTTTATTTTTACAATAACAGCGTGTTTACCTGCAAATTATTAACATTTGAATATAAAATTAACATTTCTGATATTTTACCTTTTCCACTTATTCTCCACAGCTTTAGCTGAAAAATTAAATTTTAATACTAATTATAGTAGCCTGTTGTCGTACACTAATAAAAACAATTATAAAATCATTTAATTTTTATAGGTTATGATAAGTATTATTGTTTCAGAATATTAAGAAAGAAATATATAAAAATATAAAAAAATATGCAATAAAAAATTATGTCTATAAGAAAATTATGCAATAATGCAAAATCAAAATTACAGCTTCGAAAGTTACGTCTGTCTGAGTTTTTTTGCGTTAATATTGTTTTCATATAAAACATGTCTGTAAATAAATTATGTTTCAATCAGAAAAAGAAATTTTAAGGGTAAAATTTACTAAAGACAAAGACTTTATAGGAAAAATTATGTTTCATTAACTTTGTCGCGTTAACTTATGACATTTACTTTTCTTTTCTTTCTTTCTTTCTTTCTTTTTTTTTTTTTAATAAAAGAAAATTAGCGAGATCATTTCCATTAACAGAGAAAATGTAAAACGAAATAAATTTTATACAAAAATAAACTAGATATTTTACGTAACTTTACTTAGTTATTTTTTGAATACAGAATTAATCTTTGTAATAGATGTATAGTCGTAGGGAAAAAAAAAAAAAAAAAAAGTAAACATTCTCTACTAACTCTGTAAAAAATTATCGTTTATAAGAAAGTTCCTGGTACCAAACTATTGGAAATAAAGTCTACTTTTAAATGATATATATAAAAATGATAGAATTAATTTAAATTAATGGGCAACCTGCATATCAAAACAAACTCAATCTTTGTTTTTTTCATTCAAAAGCAAGACCCAATTAAAACATCATAAATGAATGTTGCACCCTTTTAGCCAAAATAAAAATGTTCATTAAATTCGTACGATTAGTTTCAGAGAAATTAGTTATTTTAAAATGCGCATATTTTGGAGGCTATATTCAAATTAAAATTTGTTACTATATTGTTGAAATGACTATGTCACTTCTATAAATTTATTTTTTCTTGCCAACATGACCATTTCACTCCCTTTATGTGTTTCAGCTATTGCTAAATGAAATAAATAAAAAATATATATTTTTTCAAATTATGCTTTTCTCTGCCCCCCCCCCCCCCCAACAGCATTTTGACGTTTTATAAACATAATTTAAAAACTACTTAGTTTGAAGTCAGTTATTTACTTACTACTTAGTAGAATATTACCTTTTTTGAACAGAAGAATTCAAATTTCTTGTCAAAATTAGATGTTGCCAATGAAATAATCAAAATTTGGGCTGTTTTTATTTGTAGATGGCCTCCTAAAGAAATTTTATGTAAGCCATTTAAAAGTACACTACATTTCCAATCTTTGGTGTCAGTAACTTTTTTCTAATATAATTTTTCGCAGAATTAGTAGGAGTGTTTACTTTTACCAACAAAAGTGCAACTTTTATATTTTCAGCGTCATTTTTTCGATGCCGCCTTTTTCTCGACATTCGCTGCTCTCATTTCAGCAAATTTAAATGATTTTTTTTTCTTTTTCAACGTTATCTGCACATTCGCCGTTTTTTTTTTTTTTTTTTTTTTTTTTTTTTTTTTTTTTTTTTAATTTCAATTACATTTTTTTTTTTTTTTTTTTTTTTTTTTTTTCAAATAAATTCTTTACATTTCGGAACCGGTTTCGAAAGTGAAAATATTTATCATAAGAAAAAGTTATCTACATTTTGTTCCACAAAGTGGATTCCTTAATAATTTGAATATATTTTAATTAATTTGAGATAATTTCATTAATATTAGATCGCTTTAAAAAGATTTTCATCTTAACAGATACCTTATTCTTTATAATTATAATCTGTTCTTCAAAACCATGAAATTTACCGTTTAAAAAGTTTTCCACTACACATACGGTCTGTTCTCACTGGTTTTAGAATCAAATCTATCTTAATTTAATTGTAAAATCCATAACATCTTCCAATTGTACATAAAAGACAACCGCTTATATATATATCTATAAAGTGTGCGATTCTTATAATTAAGTCTGGTGAAACATATTTATAGCCAGCTCATTAATACAAAACATTAGTGCATTCAAGTGATTTGAAATCGAATATATATATATATATATATATTTAAACAAATGCATTTTGAGTTATAAGAGATTGTTGTCTCACAATGACCTTTAGCGCGCGAATACTTTGATATTTGGCCTAGCCAAATAAAGACATCGAATATTCGGTACTTTTATGTTATATAGGAATATGTTATATATGTTATATGAATATATATATGTGCATATATCACAGGTGCCCTTCTAGCATAAAAGTGCTAAATATTCAGTATATTCCTAATAAATAAATATATTTATATATATATAGAGAGATAAGATATACTGCATATTGGTATTATCAGTGTTGACATTCTTTTTAATGTTCATCTTACTTTGCCGATGATGGATGGTGGGGCTGTTCTTTATAGAATACAAAAGTTTTTGCGGAGGTAATTAAACATTTTAAAGATATATCATTGATTTAACAATTTTTTTTAAGTATATAAAATTTATGTCAAGATATTTTGTGAAAAGTATGTCGTGTGGTTCAAACTCCCTGAAAATATCAATAAGTAATCATAAAATCAACATATTAGGCATTTCGTATCTATAGAGGTATTGAGAATTTTGCTAATTCTCGAGACTTATGCTATAGTCGTGCAAAGACACTCACAAGCTAATTTTAAAACAATGGCAGCATTCTTTCAAAATTCTTATTCGGATTTCCCTATTTTTAAATTATTTATTTATTTATTTATTTATTTATTATTATTTTTTTTTTTGCATAGGATGTCTGGATTGGGCATCGTTTTATTATTTTGATTTTGTGTACAGTTTTTTGTTTTCTTAAATGCAGTTTTCAATTTTGCAATGGTTCCAAAATTTGAAATATCTTTAGGAAAAAAAAAAAAAACTACAAACAAAATTGGAAAAAAAGGGACACCATTATACTAAGATATCACATGTAAAAATACATAAATAAAACATTGAAATGAAATGCAAACAAAAAATTTTCAAAGAATGCTGTCATTGGTTTAATACTTTACAAGTAAGTGTCTTTGCATGTTTAAACATAGATTTGATTTTTCTTTCACATATATTTTTAAATTTATACTATTTTGAATCGAACAAAACAAACAGTATTAAAATATTCAAGTATTGTTTATTTCTTTTATATATATCATATTTTTCTAGTTGTGCACACTGTTTGTAAAGAAAAAATCATTTGCAGAAAGATAATTCTTTTGCACAGAAATGTATAAAAGAATCATATGTGCAATCACCACCTGTTGTTTTCTCAATTAAATGAGGGAAATTTTATTTATTGCCAGGGGTCGATCCAGGTAAAATTTGAGGCCTATTTAGGGTCCTTCACAAAATTTTATTTAATAAAACAAGTCTGTTCACAAAAATCAATTTAATAAAACATTCTTCATTAATTACTTTATTAGGTTTTAAAATTTGCAAACAAAACAAATTCACCAGAAGGGAAAAGTTTAGCAGAAAGATTTAAAGAAGTTATTATTAATAAATGTTTGGTTTGAATTTGAGTAACCGGATTTCATATTTCATTACAAAATATTATTTTTCACAAAAATATAATAAATTTCACAAAAATAACTTTTACACTTCATAAAATGGACCTCAAGAGCGAAACCCTCCATCGACTGCTGGTTGCAATTATAATTTTATTTTTAAGGTGCATCACATTTAAAATGCATTCTAAATGAAACAAATAAAGTTTGCACTTTATATGTGACAAAAGTGTAGGTGAAGATTTTAGGTATGATCTTTTCATATATATATCTGTGCAAAATAAATTATATTTCTGCAAAACATGTTTTCTAAACAGTGTGCACAAGTAGCAAAAACACGATTAGAAAAAAATGCGTGCCAAGTTAAAAATCAATTTGAGCTTGTGTTAAAGTACTTTTTTTTTTTTTTTTTTTTTTTTTTTTTTTTTTTGACCGGGTTCTAACTTGGTTTCATGCTATTTGGTTTATTTGATTCAGAATTGTATAATTTTTTTAAAAAGATGAAAACAAAAATTGATTTTTGGAAAATTTAAAACAGCGTCCCCTTAAAAAGTTGATAGATAATTTCTTCAATCATAGACTTTGTTTTCATTATAAACAACTAACTAGTTATTTTATTCATTATAAATGACCAATTAATAAGTATATATAAATGTATTAATATTTTTTAGCATGTATATGACCACACATGATTTAGCTATTTTTGTAAAAAATATTTGGACTAGTATTTCTGTTAAAGTTTCTAATTTCTTCCAGCCAATCCTATCTGTTGGTTCCACGATATTCACTAAAATTTTTATACATTTTTAGACAATATACAATATCATTATTAGCGATTCGAGTGCTCGAATATGCCATCTGGTGGAAAAAATATATAATTTCTCGCTTCCGGAAAATCCTGTTAAAGCCCATTGCATTACATGCATTTTTAATTTGTTCATAATGATTTTTTATTCAATTTCAGATTTCATGTGATATCAGTGTTCTGTGTTTATATGACAATATAAAAAATATCTGAATTTGAATATCTAACATTTTCAAATGCATTTACAATAAATAATGATTTCAATGACACTTTAGCATTAGTTGAACATGCATCCTGCCAAGGTTAACCCTTTCCGGCGCTCTGTTTTTAAAATGATGAAATTATGGACTGACACCAGAATTTACCAAAGAATTTATTAGAAAATAAAAACTAGCTTATTTCACCGTTTTTTATAAAAGGAAAAATTTAATTAAATATTCTTGGTACAGTTTGTCAGTTTTGGAATTAAAATTAGGTCTCCTTTTTTGTGGACACCGCCCACTAAAGGGTGAAAGGGACAATTTTCTGGTACCAACAGCTGTGATAAGCGCTCTATTTAGGCCTTTTTAAGTCTCAATTCTTTGCTAAAGAGAACCATCATATTGAAATTACAGGGTGTCCCACAAGGTACGCAGCGTCTAATATGTACAGATTCGGATAGAGCACGTCAATATGAGTATTTTGAATGGTAACATGTGGGGTCCCTGAATATAGCGTGATAGTGTAAGTAAGGTGTGAAGCTTGTCATATGAAAAACACAAGAAATGAGGATAAAAACTAAAAGAAAATCAATGTTTATTGAGAACTATCGGCTATATTCGGGGACCCCACATGTTACCATTAAAAATACTCATATTGACGTGCTCTATCCGAATCTGCACATATTAGACGCTGCGTACCTTGTGGGACACCCTGTACAATCAAATGTTGAACAGTTTAATTAGTACAGTGATCTCTCACTTATACGCGATGTTCAAAAATTACTTTTTCATACCACTATTTTAAAACAGTAAAATTCCATTTATAAATTCTGCAATTTAAAAAGACGAAAATTATCCTTAAAAAAACTGGTGCTGAAAAATGATTTCCGTGTATCGCGTATAAGTGAGAGATCACAGCATTTATTCAAAACAAATGTTATGACAAGTATTAATAAGTACTATATTAAATAAATTATGGAATTGGTAATTATCAATTTCAGTAAAATCTGTGTAATTGAAACCAATTTGGTACTGAAATTTTGTATGTTTCCAAAAAAAAAGGTTTATAAAATTTTACTCGCTAATATAGAAATTTGAGCAACAGAAATGTTCTTCAGTCTTGTGTGATTTCATCTTGGTAGGTTTTACTAATTTCTGCGGTAGTTTCATCGGTTAGTTTATTTTTGTCTTATTGTCTTGCTTACTGTTTAATACTTGCTGTTTTATGTAGTTACACAAAAAACTAATTATAAAGTTTTGATCATTTCACAACTAAATTTCTTAATTTTTAATGAATTACAAAATTTTTTAAAAGTTGTGTATGATGTATGTATGCAAGGTTTGGCAAATGTGAATAGGTCGCTATTGGCAATCAAAATATTTGAACTGGTGACTATTTTTATATTACTTTCCAAAATTAATTTTTAACTAAGTTAAAGAATTAAAACCAATATTTGATATAGTGTATCTATAGAAATAGTTAGTTTTTGTCGATCAATTTATAAACATTTTGAGTATCAATGATTAAATAATATGCATGTGGGAGGGTAAAACTTTATTTTCCAACAACCAGTAATTTTTGTAGGTTATCGCTTTTTCCCCTATTTACCTGTATATATATATGTGTGAGTGAGAGAGAGAGAGAGAGAGACTGATCATAAATTTGGTTTTGTTTATATCAGTGTCTTTTTAAAAACATTTTATAAAAACCAGAAGTGGATTTTGGCATAAATGGGTTTCTCTGTTGGGCCCAATCTCAAAATTTCATTTACAGAATTTCTCTATTAAAAAAAGGCGCTTTATATAATTTCATTCCAAAAAAAGTATACTCTTCATAATTTTTTGATTTTAATAAGGTTTGAAATGTGAAGCTTGTATCAACAAATGCTTGGATAAATACCTGCATAGTCAGTAAAATGGGACATGACATGTTTCATCAGAAAAATCTGATTGATAGTTAAAATAAATCTGTTTTCTCTATCGCTAATGATTCTGATGCTAGGTTATATTCCAATTTTATGTATTTTTTTTTTATATAAAATGCAGATAGTCCAAGGCATTTTGCATACTGTACTTTGGCGATTTATTGCATTCCTTTCATGTTCAGTTGAGTTCAGACTGGTGAGCAAGCTCGCCAATACGCTTGTAAAATATTTTCTATTTCTATGGATTTTTATATCAGATTTTCAGAGCATTGCTACCTATTATCAAGCAGAGTGGGATAAGTAGTATTTCTAAACAGATTTACATGTAGTTCAAAGGCCTTATCTCCATCTGACCTGTTGCAGAATCTCGATTGTACCAGTGAATGAGATGCAGTTTACACAAGTCCCTTTGGAAGATGGAGTAAGATACAGAAATTATTGGTTCTTTCAATGCTCCATATTGTGTATGAAAACTGTACAGCTAGTGTAGAAAAAAAACATGCAGTTCTTTTGTATATTAAAGTATTGATTGAACAAAGGGTTGTGCTTTCCATTAGTCATTTCTGACATTTTCATTGTTGTTTTAACTTATAGCCTTAAATTGATTTTATGACAACTTCTATTTTTGTATTTTCTTAAATGCATATGAATGCTTATATCCATGGTAAATGCATTTAATTTTTTCTTTAACGTACCCAATGTTTATCAACCCTGTTTCCACAGGAGTTCTTACAGACTAACAAATTGCAGCATTCATGCTATATACTGCCAAACCAACTCTTGTAATTATGCATATAGTGTAATGTATTGTAATAATGTAATTTATATATTGTGATAAATGTCTTTCTATATTTTAATTGATTGTTTTGACTATTTTTGAAACACAATATTCATTATATTTTTCTGAATACATGTGCACCAATATTTTTACTGTCATTTATCAGATTGGTTTTAATTATTGTTTTAGAAATTAATTCAATCTTGTAAGTGATTAAAAATACATTATTTCATCTTCTATAACCTGTACACAATAAAAAAACTATTTTAAGCAATTTTAGTTAAGCAATTATGAAAAATATTTATCAAAAATACTTAACTATCTTCTTATTTCTGCATTTAAAGCCCCCAATATAAATAGCTTGATACTTAATGCAAGCTGTATTTCAAAGCATAAGGAAATATATTTTTACTGGGACCTGAACTTATAATACATTTCCCAAATTTCTTAAAATATTAATTTAGCTAGAATGATTGTTTACAATTTAACTGTACTTACAAAAATTCAAAATATTTATGATTGTCATTACATATTTAATTTTTCTATTATCAAATAAATTTTTAACATTATTTTCATCACCACTTTTTCTAAATATGAATGTAATATTACTTTTATGATTTTAAACAGATTGATTTAAGAAAAAACTTATTAAAATCATCAGATTTTGAATAACCTTGAAACAATAAATACTCTTGCTACATCTATATTTCTGGAATAAGTTGCAAATATTTAGAAATTATCTAATTTTTTACAGATCTATTAAGTTAGTTAAGCGAAAAAAAGTAACAAAAAATGGCCGTCACGAGTTCATTTTCCTCTCCCTCTCCCATCCATTTTTCAAATAATAACGTCTCAGGGGTTCTCAAATTCTTACCATGTATTAATTCAGGTTTGCTGAAACCTATGGAGTTGCGCGGCACAGTTCTTAAAGTTAATAACACATAGGGCAAATTCGCTTCCCAATTAGATCCATTTTCCACGCATAACACTTTCAAAAGCCTTTTAACTGTTCTGTGCCAGCGTTCAACACTATTGCTTTCTGGTCGACATACACTCGAATTACCTGGCGGGTCCCTTTCCGTAGTCCCGACCCGACTCCTTTGGTGGAGGAGGTGACCGGGAGCGGAACGGTGCGCGGACGCTCCATGGTTTGCGTTCGTTGCGAGACGGGGACAGGAGACGACCGGTCTGGGTTCCTCATCGTGGTCCGCCAGTGGAAGGGATTTCTGAAAGCAGGAGACACCGCGCATAGCTCTTAGGGTTCGCCCATTCATGGGTTGAGGGCTCGTGGGTCTCCCCCTCGTAAGCGCAGGTTCTCTGCGACGCGAGGATAGGCCAATGCTTGGAGCCTCCTCCGTAGGTGGTGGAAAGATTTTCCGCAAGACCGTTCCTAGAGACTTCGAGGGTCTCTGGTTCAGCAGTTGGAGCCAATGCCAGCCGGATCTCTCCAAAACTTAATCGAGGAATTGACGGAAGCAAGGATCGATCTCTGTAGAGCAAGATGGTGGTAACTCTGTAGTGCGCCGAGCGTCGGGAGATACGGCGTGTAGCAACTATCTGCGACGTAGCTGCGACAGAGGTGAAATTAGCCGTCTAAGACGACCACCAGTACATCCTCTGAAGCTGGAGAGTTGTGAGCCGACCTCAATGGTCACCGCAGGAAGTGCCAGAATCGAGGAGACGATCACCATCCAAAGGCAGTCGCGGCAGGCCGCCAGGGACGCGAACGTTCTCTTCGAGGAAGGGGCTAGCCCGCTTTCTGCCATGTGGTTACGAGGAACCAGGCCGGAGGCTGCCGACTAACGCGGCATCGATCAGCCAAAACTCGAGACCTCGGTCCAAAACCCCAGTCCGGCACGTCTCTCGTGCAGCCAGGAGTTTCCACATTTGGCGGGCGGACGAGTGGCTCACCTACTACGCTTCACTAATCTCGATCGGGCCCGTCTCTTTGGCGCGCTTAGAGGGAGTTTCCACGTCCTCTAGAGTCCGATAGTGGTTTCTGTAGGGTCCTTCCGTTTTTTGAGTGATATGCTATTTGGATTATCTCGTTGATTGGGGGTCGCTTGGTTACCACCTAGTTTCGCCTAGGTGTGTTCAACCTCGCGCCAATCAACGTAGGGACAGCCTATCCGAATCCCTTCTTTGGGAAAGGACCGAATTTCCTCGTGGTCCTGGGCCGGAGAGAGGCGCCTCTTGCTCTTTTTTAGTGTGAATAACATGTAAACCTCACGGCCGATGAGACTAGTTGCTTGCCCCTCTATGCATGTCAATGTTCGGAAGCCGTGAGAAAGCAAGAGCCGTCGTGGTAGCTCGACATATGGCCAAGGGACCGTTTCCCCTTATGAGGTTTCGCGAACGGAAGTCGTCGGGTGTCCCTCGGCGGTTCATCAGGTGTCTGTCCCATGCGGAAGTTTCCCATGAGCGGGGTTGCTTTCGTAACGACCAATTCGTCGACACTTGGTAAATTGGCTTGGGGGTCCGCAGTGGGTAGCGGCCCCAGGCCGATCGCAGCGCCGTGACGAGACAAAGCAACTGGTGCGTTAAAGCCCTTTAGAGGCTAGGGCGTGATGGTCGGAACGCACTTCGGCCACCCCCGTGGGCGTCTAACGGCGCGAGCTCATTTTTTTATACACTCGAATTACCTATCTTAACAACGAACTTTTTAAGAAATGCGGTCGTTAAATCACTTACGAAACTTCTTCCTAGGTCTGTCTGTATTTTTCTTGGAAATCCTAATCTGCTAAATATCAACATAAGGGCTTCAATAATAGTCTCAGACTTTATATCGGACACCGGTATGGCCTCAGGATATTTCGAGGCCAAACAGACTACCGTAACCATAGATTTATTCCCTTTGTTTGTAAGGGGCAGACCAGATCACATGATAACTTAGAAAATATCTCCCCCACTATCGGCACAAGTTTAAGCGGCGCCTTCTTTTTTCTCCAACTTTCCCTATCCTTTGACACGGGTCACATGTTTTGACAAATTCTTCAATTTCTTTGATAATATAACGTAACACTTTATCCTTAGTTTTTGTTTCCCCTAAGTGAGACGAAATTCCCTCGTGGCACGCGCCTAAAAGATCCACGCAATATTTTAACGGAACAACCAATTACATTCTCTCATTTTCGTGATTGTCCCTCGTGCTTCTCATTATAAGGAATTTCTTATATCATAATGGGACTTCTTAACTTTCGTCGTTTCTCTAATCTCTTTAAGAGATGGATCTAAATCTTGTTCTGTTTTGAATTCATCCCTTCCTATTTTGGCTAAGTTCGTATATCCGTCTTCTTGCAACAAAGGCAGTAATCCCTTTTCTATGCTGTCTAATTCTAACTGACATTCCAAATTTTCTCCCTCTATTTCCGAAGTCACTGCTTCTTTTTTATCGCTTTCGAGTGAATTTCCCCCTCTTCCTCAGAGCCAATATTTTGTTTGCTTTCCGGATCTAAAGATTGATCAAAATTACTTCTTGTTTGAGCTCGCGTCAATACTGCATTTACTAATTTAGGCTGTTCTTTTACTCGCTCTAATAACTTTTGCGTTTCGTTCCCTAACAAATAGTATTGTATATCTGACTCTCCACTGGTCACCCCTGCTTTCGTCTCAATCATCCCCACACCTTTAATCTCTAAAAGAAACATCTGCTATAGACAAACAGTACAGTTTACAGTCTAACAGAGTTTTAATCCACACGTGATCTAAATTCAATTTATCCTGACTGACAAAATCATAGGGGACTATGTCGAGGGCGGATCTGCTGTCCCTTAACGCTGTCGTTTCCTTCCCATTCACTAAGATTTTACTCAGGTAGGGAGAAAAAGATTCCTGTAACGTCGGCTGTCTATTTAAATGGCCGACCCTCGCAATATATCTTTCTTTCTTTTTAATTTCCGGACAATCCCCTTTGTAGTGGCCGCTTAATCCGCAACCATAACATTTGATTACGCGTCTTTTTTCGAATGCTCTCTCTTTTTCCTTATTTTCACTCCGTTCTCTCCAATTATAGTTTATCTCCGAACTCCTATTTCCATTCAGCGTATTGTCAAAAGTCTTGGATCTTTCAAATCTCTTATCTAAAGGGAGTTTCGGGTTCCACGTTTTTTTGAAGGGCGTTTAATTGCTTCGTAAGCATCTAAGAGCTTTACTAATTCTTCAGGATCTTTAACTTCTGCCCAATTGTCTATGAAATGTTCGCGCATTTCTGGAGATGCCCTCCTCTTGATCTGATCTGTAACAAGTAGATTTTTCAGTCCCTCAAAATCCGAAATTTTTAAGTATGAAAGCCAACCTTCCAAAAAACTGTTAAGTTCAAATGTTATATCTTTCCAAGCGGAGTTAGGGTTTCTGGGATGCTGACTAAATTTTTGTCGATATGTTTCTGCATTCAAGCGATAACGCTCTAGCAGTTTCTCTTTCACGTGCTGAAAATCATCAATTTTGTGTTCGGGTTCTCTTAAAATTAATTCGGCCATTCCCACGGGTAATAGTGATAGCAAGTTCGTCACCAGTTCATCTGAATTTAAATTACATTTTATTGCTTGTCTCTTGAATAAATTTAGAAACAACGAAATATCTGAATTCTTTTCATCAAAGCGATGCATAATTGTTTTGAGGGGTAACTTATTCGTCCTGTCGGAGATGCTACCAGATGCCGTGCTCCTATCATCTGTCTCTTGTGTTTCTTTCAACCTAGCTAATTCATGTTCACGTTCTTTTTCTTCCTTCTCTGCCAATAATTTATTTTCCCTATCTTTTTCCATATGTTTAATTTCCGCTAATGCAAGCTCTTTATCGAATCCATCTGCCGATTTTATCTTTTTTATAATTTTCGGTACTGTATCAATCTCCTCCAAATTGACCTCAAATTCGTGGGCCAACATTTGTAAATCAGCTTTCCTAAAATATTTTAATTGCGACATTTTTAATGTTTGAAATTTAAAATTATCTTTACCACAATTATAAAACAATGCAACTAAATTTTGCGCTTTTCCTACCAATTGCACTTATACATTTCTGAAATTACACTAAAAAAATATGCATAACAATAATAATTTGGGAACATCCAATATATATGAAAATAAGCAACTTTATCCTATCTTCTAAATTCACCTTGGCATTTAGGTATAAAATACATACGGGATAAATTTTACAAAAAACAAAAATTCCAAAAGTACAGTAAAAAATTTAAATTGCATAAATCTTATTCAAGTGACTTTTCTTTTAATCACTAGTGGTCTTCTTCTCTGCAGCCACACTTAGAAGATTTTGAAAAACTCAAAAAATAAAATTAATTCTCTTTTCTAATCATGAAATGAGTTTGATATTTTTTTCTATAATGATCTCTCATTTACAGTTTCAGCCAAATTTATTTAATGATGATATTTTTTTTGTAATACTGCACAATGCCTGCATTAATTAAAATATTACGTTAACTTAATCTTAACTATACAATATTTGCCTACTATATAGGTTACAGTTATTTTGGAAATATATCTAATAATACTTTTCATTTCTTTTTCTAACTGCGCAACTTTCAAAATAACTATGCTCTCAAAAACATACAACTCTTTTTTTTCACAAGCTGACTGCACTATCGCTACTAGAACTTTACAAACAATAATACAAAAAAATTTACGCCACTCTGAATAGTAAAAGAGCTTATTTTCATATCAAAGGGTTGATGTCTCTTTCAGGGTGTCTTTTATCTTTCTCCACTCCTCAGATAGGGGTCTTTCTCAGCTTTTCAGGGTGTCTTTCGTCTCGCTCCACTTGTCAGAAAGGGGCCTTTTCCAGCTAACTTTGTCTGTCCATGAGGGAATCTCCTTCTTTCCGTCGCTCTTTCTTCTATGTTGGGTCTTCTCCTGAGGCACTTTGACATACAAAGTCCACTCTTTTTCTTTAGAAACTGTTGTTAATCCTTGCAGATTGATCCCACCGCTGCCACCAGTTGAATGCCTTTTCAACGCTGATCCGAATAAAGATGTTTTTGGTAGCTATTGGAACAATGTGAAGAAAACAATTCTTTGCCTCTAACAGAATTTTTATTGTATAAACAAAAAAAATTCTTTATGGAAGTAAAAAATATGGTATTATAATTTTGAGAATTAAAATGAATAAAAATGAAGGGTCCTCGGCATGATGATTAAGTTCAAAAGAGAAAGTTCGGACACAATGTCAAGGTTCTTAAAATACTTCAATGATGATGGTCAAATTGGATTTCGTAGAGAAATCAGGTAATGTCTCTATAAGTCTTTTTAACACCAATGAACGGCTTGTTGCCGGAATAGCGTATAATCTCGCAGGCACTTGGCGCGCCCTTACTCTCGTCAAGAAATCTGGCACTTCTCTTTCGGGTAACTTTTCTCTGATACTTGGAGTATCACAAATTGAGGTCTGTCACCTCTCAGCGTCTATCTCCGCTGCTAGGAAACTTGGCGTCTCCAGTTCACTCCACAGAGGAACAAAACTTCTCGCTCCTTTTCTCGAACTGATTGTCCAACTCAAAATTATCTCGCTCAGGATTTTCACAGTGGGAGGGGATCTGGTCAGAGGAGGGGCACGCTAGGGCCACTCATCGTTTAGGAACCTCTGGGAAACAGCTGCGCCATTCAAAACTAGTCCGTTATTGGTTTTTCCAAAACAGTGGACATAAGTCGTGTTATATTCGCTTTCTTATAGAGATACTTTTTTCTCACGGGACGGGCAAGTATTAGAGCAAAGTATTTCGTCTTGGGAGATCTAGGCTATCCATCACTGTTCTAGAGCTTCCCTTGATTCGCAAAAGAAGTTCGGCATTTCACACCACTTCAAAATAACACCGACGTGAGAAAATGTGCATGAAATAGTCTTTCTAAAATCTTCTCACAGGAAATCTTGGACCACACGTATAAGCACATAAATGACGAAAATCAATTCTTTACAACAGTGATAAAATATACATATAATACTTGATAAACAAATAAATGTTACCATTTTTTCAAAATCGAGATTAAAATTTTTTGGAATTAAATTGCTTAAAATACAGCAAAAACTCAATGAACAATTTTAATAAATTTCATTTAAAAGAAGTAATTTTAAAGCATCTCCAGAATTTTTGGGGGGTTTTCGTGTATACAGGCTCCAGAAAAAAACGGACAACATCGCTCAAAACACTAAAAAAGTCTTCTTCTAAAATGGAATCGGAAAAATTATAATCCTTTTTTGGATCTTCAGAGTCTGTAGTGAGTGGATCTTCAGAGTCTGTAGTGAGTGGATCTTCAGAGTACTTGTACTTCAAAAGTACTTGTATAACTTCAGGACTAGAGCAAAGCTCTTTAATTGTAATGCACTGTAAAAAAATTGTAAAAAGACAGGCCGATTTTCAATCATACATGTTTTTGGAACAGATGTGTTACACTCACGCTAAAATGTAAACAAAAGATTGGCGACTGTTTGGTTGGCGCGATTTCCAAGACTGCGCCAAACGAATAACTTAATACAATGGCTAGGTTGCCATTAAAGGAAAAAATCCCCTAAATTTGGCGACTTTTTTCTTTTTTTTAACCGATTAATTTTTTATTTTTTTTTTAGCGTGAGTGTAAAGCATCTAAGCCATGTTTTTTAACAATTTTAACCTGTTAAAAACATCATAGTACATTACGACAACGTTATTCTGTTAGAAAACGTATTTTGAAAGAATGTACTGTCTAGTTTTTTAGATTAAAAAAATATTAATTATGATTTAGAAAAATTGTCTGGCTCTGAGGGGGCCTTTCCCCCCCCCTTCCCCCCTATGCTCACCATTCCGACTCCAATCAAAGTATCAAAGCGCACATCCAGATTGCTCCTACATCTGCATCACTCCACCGCAGCCTGCTGCGAGAGAACTTTTATATTTTTGAATCTTCTGATGCCATCTCCATAGACTGTTCTCATCTAGATGTGAAGTAAACGTGGGCATTACGCCCCACGTAGGCATTCTTCAGTAATCGTCTTTGATCTTTGATCCACAGTTTAACTGTATTTTAACACGAAAAACCTGTCTACGTGAATTTCGCGTATACTCGCAGATACACGTGCATACAGGGAATTTCTTTATGCGGCGACGGAAGTGAGTGAAGTGAAATGCGAGGCGTCGGCCATGTTTGTTGTATGTTTATTTCATGATGAAAGAAATGTTTACAGGTCCGAAAATCGTTTGACAAGTCTTCGCTAAATTTAGTTTTTCAAACTACAACATTCAGATGGATTTTCGAATAATGTAAGTATACATTTTTGTTTATTAAGATAATGTAGTCTTGTTATAAATTATGTACACGTGCTTGCGGATTTCATATCATTTAGAGACAGGGCTTGATCCAAAGTTTCTTTGGGGGGCTATTTTGTGAAAATATAATTTTTTTTGTGAAAAATAATATTTTGTAACCTACACTGTAAAAAATTTCCAACCCTTTTCCGCTTCGTAAAAGATAAATTTCCTTTACGATACGGAAAGCAGTCGATAAAAAAATTATTCCGAATCTCAACGGAAAGTTTTTCTACAGTCATAAAAATAATCTATTTATATCAGATTAGTTTCCGAAGGATGGAATGTAGCATTTGCCAGACTTACTGCGCAGTTTTTCTCTCTGCTGACGTGTGAAAGGTGTTGCGTCACGTGATTGATAACAGAAGAGAATCACGATTTTCAAGGAAGATGCCATTAGCCATGTTAAATGGCTATTGTTAATGGCATTGTTAAATGTTGGACAACTGTTCTACGTAATTCTAACTTCGCAATGGTAAGTACTAAGATTTTTTTATATTTTGGATTTGATATGTATGTATATTTATTTATAGTGCAGGATTATCAAATCGAATAGCATGTTTAAGGAGCCGCGTGGCCTGATAAATAAAATGTGTATTATCTTATTTCTCGCTCACTTTATTTTTTATGAGAAAATATCCCCAAATTAAAAAATATTTTGATGTGCCAGACATTTCTAAGTTAGATATTATCTTGCTGAAAACTTATTTGTTGTAGACTGTTTCTTAAATAGTTTTTTTACTTATTCTAAATTCAATTCCTTGTTTATTTGTTTAATTCTGTAAGAGACCCAGTGTTGAATTCAGGGGTTGGCCCGAAGGGAACGTTGCCCCTCTGGAGCATTGAAATGCCCCCCCCCCAAGAAAGATTTTAGATTTTATGCTTTTAATGCTCAAAAAGTACAATTTCCACCTCGGAACTCTATAATGTCCCCCCCCCCCCACACACAATTCCACAGAAATTCCTTCCGGAGAAAAATGTCTGAATTCAACACTGAAGACATCAGTAACATACCTATGATCTTAAAATAAATTCATGATATTTTTCTGTGTTCGATGAAATATCAGAATCATATTGTTTTTTTTTTAGATACTACATTATTATAGAATCAATTTAACATTTTATTATTTGTAGTGTATTAAAATTCAATTGAAAAGGAAGGTCATTTAAATTCTATACTGTTGATTAATAAATTGAGAAATTTATGTTAGGGTGTTATAATGAAATTTATAATGGTATATGGTAAAATAAATTTCAGTAGTCTTTGCATATCAGACAAAATTTTACTTGTAACAAATGTAAAGTTGAATATGCTTAATACCTTGAGGTTGATTTTATCTATATTCATGCTGTAAAAGCTTGCACACAGAAGTTTCAATCTTGGGCAGCAGAGATCAACTGCCCCGCCTTGGATATTCAAATTTAATTGACTAAAATTTATTTTTCTCACATTATCTATACTATTAAAAACCGTTCGCGTATCTATGTAACCTCAAAAACTCGAAAACCACAGGGCGCAGGGATAGGAAATTTTGCACACGGGTAGCTGGTAGGGGTTCACAAGCCCATGAACGATCGGGGCAAAAAATTCGAAAATTTTAAATAGATTTTTCATAGATTAAATATTAATTAATATCTATCCACAAAGAGATCTCATCAAAAATACGCTTTTTCACAGAGTAATCTTCGGTTGGTTGGTTGTATAAAATCTCCACAGAAGTAATTAAATAAATCAAGGTAGGGATGATTGCAATTCCCAGTCGAGTGTTTAAAATCGATGGATCAGAGATTATATGAGATGTAGACAATCAACTTAATTATTGACCGTTGCCAAATGCTAAAAACTTAATTTTAAAAGATTTTATCGACTTAATGAATGATAATTAGCTGGGTTTAAGGGTTTTTTTACATGACATATATTAGTATGATAGAGATTATTAATACAGAAAACTTTATTTAACAGATTATTTGTTAAATTTTCGGGGGATGGGGAGGGGTGGGGGTTAACGGCTTTTTATTAAATATCACATATATTTTACTTGACCGCGCGCCACCTGGCGGCGGCTTTTTCATTAATTGACCCTCCTTATTAATAAATCCAAATCTACTGCTCTGATTTCAACTGAACTAATAACCAGTTAACAAATTTAATATATTTTTTTTAATTCACCCGTAACGTTAAATCGCTGTTTTATATAGATGATACCGCTATTTTAGAATAACAATTTTCATAAAAATTAAATTTATGTTCCTAATAAAAGTACAGAGCCAGTATTCAGTTATGCATACCAACAGTCAAAGTTAGTGATTTGTTGTTGAGCACTTGACTGCGCGCCTCCCTCAAGGTTTTTTCTCTAACTGTGCTTTATTTCCAGAACTCAGGTAATTATGTGCAGAACTTCTCCAAACCAGTTCCATTTTGCTAAATTATCATAAAAATCAGCATTCATAGCTTCAGGGTGTACTTCTCGAAAACAGTTTACTGTATTTCCGAATAACAGTCTAAGCCAAATTTCAAATTAAGTTCCTAGCATAACCAAATGAATCAATCTTTAAAGATGCATATAGTGGCTCTTTTAATTTATCATTTGCTGAAAGGCACTTGAACAGCCGCTCCCCCGGCCCCTCCCTCAATGCTTTTTGTCTAATTGTACCCTGTTTCCATATCTCAGCAACTAATTTTCCGATTTCAGTGCAACTGATTCCAAACATCATATTTAACTTAATAATCAACGTCTATATCATTAAAATAAATTTGTGAGTAGCGGGTACCCCTATTTCCGAATAACAGTCTAAGACAAATTTCTAATTAAGTTCCTAGCTTAACCAAACGAACGAATTTTTAAAGATGCATAGTGGTCCTCCTAATTAGTAATTTACTGAAGTGAACTTAAACATTCGCTCCTTCCCGGCACCTCCTTCAAGGGTTTTTTTTTCTCTAACTATGCCCCGTTTCCATAACTCAGCAACTATCTTTCCGATTTCAACCCAACTGATTTTAAACATTATAATTAAATTAATAGTCACCCTCTATAGCATTGAAGTAAATTTATGAGTAGTAGTTACCACTATTTCCGAATTATAGTTTAAGCCAAATTTGTAATTAAGTTCATAGCTTAACCAAACGAACACATTTTTAAAGATGCACAGTGGTCCTCCTAATTAGTCATTTTCTGAAGGACACTTGAACATCCCCTCCTTCCGGCGCCCCCCTCAAGGTTATTTTATCTAACTGGGCCTAATTTCAATAACTCGGCTAATAATGTTCCCATCTTCTCCAAACCACTTTTGTAGCCCGTCTACTATTACGATGCCTTAAGCAACGGGAGCCTGTGTCAGATGTTCGTTCGTAAAGAGGTTTGTTTAGAACAGAATGCTCCCCCGGTGGTGGAAGGTGGAAATAAAAGATTTTCCGGAGCGTAGATTCTGTCCTCTTTCGCCGAACAAATTCCCCAGATACCCTGTTGTTTCCTCTGACAGCCCCTACGACCGAATGGAGATGACAGGGAAGGAAGTTAAAACGTGTTTGAAGAAACGCGAAAAACTGAACTTCAAAAATGGGACATTTCCGAACCCTTTTCAGAAAAAATATCTTCCCCTCAAAAACGATTAGGCCACTAATTACAAGATTTCGTCCAAAGATGTTCGAGGTGACTATTAATTTCAAGATGACACTTCTCTAACCATTAAGTAAGAAAAGCAATAAACTAAACCATTAAGATAAATCCTTTCTTGTTGATTATCTTTCTTGTCAGTTCAGCTTGGAAAATTACATGAAATTATATTTCTTCAGCAAAGTGGTCTTTTTACGTTAAAAACACACTTATTTTATATAGGTAGAAATTTTTTTAATTTTAATGCTTGTATTTTATATGTGTCTGAAAGAGAAGTCAAAAATTGGTATAGTTTTCTGACTATTAATGATGAATTTGCAACAATCTTCTTTGCTAAAATAATTAAGAAATGTTTTATCTCGCATGTTTAATGCATTGATGAAAATAATAATAATAATAACTATAATAATAATAATTATACTACTAATAATAATAATTATACTAACAATAATTATATAGCATTATTATAGAGAAATCTCTGATAAACACGCTGAAATAGACAACTTTTAAATCGAAGAATTATTTAAAGAGATTTTTAATATTATAGTCGGCCAGAATCGTTCCATTAAAAAAGTTTTTTGGGAACAAAACAATGCATAAAAAAATATTTTATTTTTATCTTTATTTTTTTGTAGGGATATACTTCTCAAGCTACACTGAGAAAAATGACACTTTCAAATCTGAGCAAATCGATGTTTTCATTTTGTTATGAAACTTTTTGTTTCAAATAGGACGACCCAATGATTTCAATTCTGAAATACTTTCTCAGAATATTTAAATATGGACATATTCAAAACTGAAAACATAGAGGTCAGTTTATGCTCATTTTTGAAACATGGACATACTCAAAAATGATTAGAATCAGTTCAAACACATTTTTGAAACATGGAAATATTAAAAACTAAAGACATAGATGTCAATTTATATTCATTTTTGAAAGATGGACATACTCAAATATGAGTACATTATGTTTTATTCTTAAGTGTGTGCATGTTTACAGAAATGAGTATATACATGTTTCAAACTTGAGTCATTTTGATTCAAAGCTATTTTGACTATGTAACATACTCAGATTTGAGTACTTTTTGCTCAGTTTTGAAAACGTCGTTTTTAGAGTGTAGCTGTGTGCAAACTGCGCTTATTTTTTAAATTCTTTAGAGCTCTTTTTTTTTTTAATTTTTTATTCAAATTTTCATTATTTCAAGATATTTTTTTTTTTCATATTTAGAAAAGGTCTTTTTTTTATGTTGTTGCCAATTTGTAAAACTGTGCAAAGAATTAAATTTCCTCTCAAATAAAAAATGTATTTACACGTAATTATTAAAAAAAGAAAGGAAACTTTAAACTAATAATAAAATGATCACGTATAAAAAGCAAGAAATATGGAAAACGTCATACAAATTGCATTTACACGTGAATATTAAAAAAAGTAAGAAAATCTCAAAATAATTAAATTATTACGCGCGAATCGCATTTAACGGGGACAATTACGTCATATGTAAAGTACCGAAATATTGAATATCGTCATATGAAAAATGCCTAAAATAATTAAATTATTGCGCGCGAAAAACTTTTAATGGTGAAAATTATTTCATATTTAAAATTTTCATATACTGATATTCCCAAACATTTAAATTAAATAATATATTTACACGCGAATCTTAAAAGAAAAGAAGTAAAAAAAACATTAATTAGATTTTTGCACGCGAAACACACTTAATGGTGAAAATTACATCATATATTTAAAACGAGTTTCTTATGGACATTATTAATGTGATGTTTACATTGCAAATCACATGGTATACAAGCGCGACTCACGTAATACAAGGGGTTACTTACAATGTATGTAAAATGTATGTACAAGGTATTACGTGCAATGTATGTAAAAGGTATGTACAAGGTATTACGTACAATGTACTACATAATACAATGTATTACGTAGGTTTTTTCTACAAGCAGCGCGGCTAGCAAATTTGTTTATATATTTCATCACTTGATGCAGCCTAAATAGAAATAAATGTATGCGCAAAATACTTTCAATTTATTTTATACCAATTACTATTCGATAAATACATATTAGAAAATTTGCACATACTTATTAATTAAAATAAGCAATTTACGTTTTAATAATAGCATGGAAATATTAGTGTAAGTGCGATTATAGTTATGTTATCAATGTTACAGTTGAAATATATGTTATCATATTCTGTGAAATATATTAATGTCTAAAGATCATATGCAGGACTGCACCAAACATTTCGAATGCATTACAGTCGAAAATTGTTGGAAGTCAATTTTAAACTGTGTTATGCACTTTTAATTTTATCGTTGAATTAAGTTTTAGCATACCATAACGTTCTACATAAAAACATAATGGTTGCATAAATAAATTCGAATACCGTACTGCCTATGGGTGGTAATAGTTAAAATATATTTTTCAACTGAATTAAAAATCTTCCGGGACGGGCCGCATGATTTTTCTTTGTCTTTTTGTTACAGCATCCTGCGTAGACTGAAAAAATAAAATATAAATAAAAATAAACCGTTCAATCTGTTATTTAAATATATTTATTCATGTACTATATACTTATTATTTATAAATAAATATTTATGTAAAAATCAATTTTATTCTGTTAAGTGGCTAATTTTACTAGAAAGCAAATATGACGTAATTTCTTTCATTTGACTTGTTTCATGTATAAATGCTTTTTTCTTTTAAAAGTAATTTATATAAACGGCACGTACTGTACAATATTTTAAATACCTTAATGATTTTCGTACTCTTTACTATTTTTCAACTGTCGGAGTAGTTAGAATTTTTCTGTTAAACATCTGGTCGATAGCTACAAACAGGTGTGACATATGGCACTTCTGAAACCATTTAGAATGTGAAGGAGGAGCTGTTTTTTTTTTTTCATTAATTATACTTAATACTCACAAACTGATAAAAATCCTTGAAATTCTCCTTTTTCAGTATACCCAAAATGCTTACAGTCAGTTATTCCACTGTAATCCTCAAGTGCAGTACGCCTTTCTTATAAAAAGAATGTCTGAAATTAGTTATATGAATAGTGAGCGTGGAGGTTTACTATTAATTTATGAAAATTTTCTCTTTCGAATAAGTAAAAAAAAAACAAAATAAGCAATATTTAACAATTTTATTGGAAAAAAGTAATTGGATAAAAGTCTATTAAACTGTTAATAGCAGTGAAAATATTGTACTAAAAATATGAAATTAGCCTCGCATTATTTAAAACACAACATCCAGAAAAATGCACGAAAAGTACAGTAATTAAACTAGTGGTACCACAAAATACTAGCCATATTCAATGTCCAGTGCACGTTCCTGCTGTTTAGGCACGAAAAATAGCAATTTCTAGAACTTGTCTTGTATCTTCTAGAACTTGTCTGTATTTAATTTCTCATGAAGCTAGATAAGCCTCTTCAATATTTTCACTTTTCTAAGGTTATTAAAAGAGAGGAGAGAGAGAAAACATATTTTATAGGAAACAAATTATTAAAAAAAAAATTAAAAATTACTGAAGCATTGAAATTCAAACTGGCTTCTTTCTGACATATTCACAAAGTTATTGTTCATGCACAAAAGAAGCAGTTATTCTTCTTCATGGACTAAGGAATCGGAAAGCATTTTTCATTTTTTTGTAAAGAAAAAATACCATTCAGAATATGCCGTCCAAATTGGCGTTTTAAGCCGAGTTTCTGGATTCTAACACCCGGGAAATGTTGTTTTGAGACAGCAATTAATTAGAACTCAATATGATATACAATTATAGAAAATGTAAAATACTGTTCGATTTCAAATTACCCCAATAGTCATGCCTGAAAATTCCTTACATTTATGCATAAAATGAGTCGGTGAATATATGTTTTGAGTTACTGAGTGAGGGAAAATATTTAAAAAACCACCTTAAGTGTTATAGAAACTTTCTAATTCGCATTTCAGAGAAAGAAAAATATCAAGTGAATGAAAATTAGAATTGTCTAATAGTAAATTGGTACAGCGCACTCAGAAAATGGCACGAAACAGTTTTGTACTAATTACGTCTAAATAAAACTCAAACTGTATTTCTCATATAATGCGAGCACTTTTTTAATCAGTTTAATATTTAGAAATACACACAAATTGTGATCTGAAGATATTTGTTTTAAATGGAACATTTTTATTTTAATCACACGTTTTATTTCAAGGAATCATCGTATATGATAAGATTAAAATCTTGAAATTTTATTACTTTACTAATTCGATTCATTCATACTTATAAATTATCATTAAAATAAAGAGAAATTTTCATCTTTTAATAACATATCATTGATATATCGCTGCATAAATATGGTGTTATCAAAATTGTTTCGCCCATACTAATAGTATTGCAAAGAGTAATTTTTCAATATAATCATAATCCAGCATAACATTTGTATTTTAATTCATATGCTTCTAATTATTATGCTCGATACAAGTATTGTGTTAAATCAACCGTGGTTTAAATCAACTGGTTCCTCCCCCCCCTTTTTTTTTAAAAAAAAAAGAACAATTCTTATACAATGTTTCTCCCCTTTTTTGTAATTTAATTTTCCATTTTTAGGGTTAAAATAATCTTTTTTCTACAACTAACACTATATATAGTAAGTCTAAGGTCATGCTTGTATGTATATTAGTATGAAATTTAACATGCATTAATGAACCTATCGAGTTCCCTAAAGAGTTATCTTAAAACATTGTCAACGCGTATAAACATATGCACACTACATGATACAACTGACAGAAAATAATATAGATAAAAAATATTCAACATTTAGCATAAAATGTTTTTTCTCTTTTTTCCCCCCTTTTTTAATGGGATTATTTACAGCAATTAGTAACATAAGAGGCTCTTAAAGTATTTGGTCATATTAAAAGAAAATTTTCTCGATTGGGAAGATTATCCTTTAACAATTCGAAAAAGAATACGCAAGATATGAAATTGAATAAAATGATATTCAAAAATTGGGTGCCAGTTACAGCATTTTAGTAACACCAGTGTATCTTTTTTGTTACTTACTGAATTTAAAGGCCAAAAATGTTGACTTACAGTTGTCTTTAAAAAAACAAAAAAAAAAAATCGCAAATTTTTTTTAAATTAAGCTCAGATACTGAGATTTATACAAAATAGTTAGCCAATCGGGTGATACTGTCTTGAAGAAGAATTAGTTTATAATTTTAAAGTATTGTTTAGGTCAAGAAGAAAATATTAACATGTTCAGTGAACTGATTTTCGCTTTAAAAAGTTACTGCCTGGTCAATGTATCCAAAATCTATTATTGGTGGGAGTTTGTATAAATAAAATCGCAACAAGAGATTGCTTAATAAAAAAACGTTTATATCTTTTTTTTTAAATTTTAAATAAAAATTCTGTTGAATGTAAATATTTACTTCTAAGTAAAATAATAATAAGATATATTTAAAGGCTCTTTAACACAACAAATCCCATTATCTTGAACGAAAGAGGAAAATAAGGGAAAATCAGGCTTGCTTGAGACATCAAGGTTTCCTAAAAAATAATGACTAAAAATATATAATTGTATTAATGCTTAATTTTGTCATGTAAAATAAATGTGTATTACAAGAAAGCACAACGTAGAAAATATTAGTATGAAATAAGTTTAAATTTCAGCATATTTAGGTGCATATGACTTATTTGATAGAATATTAAAGTCATAAAAATGTAATCAGAAGATCGTGAAGATTCCTATGTTCAATAATCCGCAAAATTTGGGGGGGGGGGGGGGGGGGGGGGGAGATTCGGGTCGTACTCGACCCAAACACGAAATACTTCAACCGACAATCCGACCCGAACCCGACATAAAATGAAAGTAAATCATATTTTAATGCAATGAAAAGTAATCAACAATTATATCTCTAATACCAATTTTATGTTTTATACAATAAAATGGACTAATCTATATTTTTAATATTCAATTATAGTAAAACCTCTGAATAGAAACTTCGGCATCGTTGAATAAAGTTCTGCATCGTGCCGGGTTATCCCTAACTTTCTTTTTCGGATCAGGATGACTTTAATTTTCTTTCTGTGGGTAGGTTTCACCCAAGAATAATTCTTGCGTGTCATAGTAAGTTTTTTTGCAAGTTGGATTGTTGGGCTTTTCACAAAAAGTTTCAGCAGAATTATGTTTCAGATGAAAATAAATACCTATTTCAATCTGAATAAGCATATATTTAATTTACTGCATGAGAGTACTTTATAAAAAAAATGTGATCACAAATTAGTCCTTCTTTAAGAACCATTTATTCTTCTCGGAATATGAAAATTATTACCAACAATTCGTCTATCAAACAAACAAAAATACATGTATCGTATTTGTGATAATTTATGCACACATACACTCGCACATGTGTGTGTAGATTAGGAAGTGCCCACTAATCAGAGATATATTTAAGCGTACGAGTATTTAGGAATTGAAAAAGTATTCGTTGAATAAAGATGTCCGCTTTTCGGGAGTTTCCATTATGGAGGTCTTATTGTATATAGATTTTTAACCTGAAAAAATATTGTGAAAATTACTTTGAAAAATCTCGTCAACCCGAACCCAACTCGCAAGAGTCAAAATCCGAAAAAAGCCCGAACTCGAAACAATGAAATTCAACCCAAACCCGGACACAACCCGCGACGAAAATATGTAGGGACAACCCGACCCGAACCGCGAGTTCGGTCAGGTGCGGGTAACCCGACGCAGTTGAGAATTCTAATCCAAACCGCTGAATTTTATTTACTGTTTCTTTTCATTTGAGGGGGGGGGGGGGAGGAGAAAATGTTTGAAGAATTTTTCTTTTTTTTTTTTAATCCAGTTTTACGATTCTCCAAAAATAATAAATTATTTGTAAAACACCTTAATACAATCAAAGAAGTTATATTTATTCGTAAATTTACGAAATTAGTAGAAATTCTTATTTGGATATCAAGAAATCCAGTATATATTTTTTCTGTATAAAGACAAGAAATTACCTTCGATAAAATAGTGTCAAAGTCTATTTTCAATCGATTATAACTCAATATGTAATAAATTCATCAATAACTTCGCTGTTTGATTCCAAATCATTCGCATATAGTTATGGCTGCAATTTTAAGCATTTAATAATAAAAAAATACATAAATAAATGAATAAATAAAAAACTACGGAACGGATATGTATTCACATATGTGAGTACGTATATATGTGATAAATATTTATATGTATATGTAATAAAAAATGTTTAAAAATCTGAATTGTATTTTATTTCAAAAACAATAAAAACGTAAAAGATGCTTCCGAAAAATTTTCAACAGGAAAAAAGGTAATGTGAGAATATAGATTGAATATATACGCGGAGAAAGAAAGATTGGTACTTCGGTGATTTGAATCATTATACGTATCAAGTAAAGTTACCCCCTAATGACAATTATTCAACTAATCGATTACAGTTTTGGAGGATGTTTGGAGCGTCCCGACGGAATCAGTTTAGAGGAGAACCAAAATGGCCAGCTTGGTTTTTTTGTTAGGATAAAAAAAAGAGTCTCTTTCAAGAACTTTCGTCAGGTATTTTCTTACCGGAAGTATTTGATTGATAGAGACGAATTACTGCTTCGGCGAGTCCGGACTTTACCGTACGAGCATGCCCGGTACACGGTGCCAAAGCCATCGGAGATCCGGGACAGAGTTTCGTTTTTTAAGAGATTTAAGTTTATTACACGGGTCCGGGCAACGCCGGGCGGGTCAGCTAGAATAATATACCCTATTAAAATCCGTGCGCGTATCTATCTATGTAACCTCAAAAACTCGGAAACCGCAGGGCGCGGGGCTACGAAATTTGGCAAACGGGTTAATGGTAGGGAGCCCATGAACGATTTGGGCAAAAAAATCGAAAGTTTTAAATAGTTTTTAATGTTTTTGACGAAGTTTTGCCTTTTTTATGTCAACCCGTAAATTGTGTGAGTTCTAAACAGTTCTAAATGTTTACTGCAATGTGAGATATACATATTACGGACGCCACGCTGCAATAGTAAGAAGCTGTAGCGGGTATTACGATAATTATTTTACCTCGCATGCAAATAATTAGAGATTATTTAATTGCGCTTCATTGTTTGATTTTTTTTAAATAAAGAAAAAAATTTTATTTCAAACATCAAAATTTTTTTATTCTATTTATTCCCTTATTCCAAATATATCGTTTTATCGTCTGCTGCCATAGCAACATAAATTAATTTTCATTAAAAAAATGAACAGTAGTAATTTTTTTTTCTAAATCGTATAGTTATTGAACAATTCAACACTTTAACAGGGGAATTCTATTCATTTTATTCACTTTTTAGAATCAAATTCATGAACTCCCGTGCGTAGAACGGGTTAAACAGCTAGTTTTGAAAATAAAAAATGACATTTTACCTTTTCTAATAATTTAAAATAAACAGAAAAAGGGAAAAAGCAAACAGGGAATTTTTGTCAGTAGAGATGGGGATCTACTGCTGAACCCCATATTGTGGAACCATGTGGAAAGGAAGACAATCTTTTTTTTCGATTTTTATTTTGTGTTCATGTTTTGAAACTTATTTTGAATGGGCTTCAGGGAGAGTAAACACTCAGAAGGCCTGAATTTTTTTTATTTCAAAAATATAAAACTTCAATTCTTCAATTTAAAAAAAAAATCTGTAGTAGCTTTTGTTACATTTCTGTATTGTTTTTCATCCTAATTTATATAAAAACTGTCTTGCATGTGGGGTTTTAACAAAAAAAAAACAATCTTACTTGATTTTATTTCGTATTTGTGCTCTCATTTAATTAAATCTTGTCATGTTTTTAAATGCACGTGTTACTACTGCGCAAATTTCAATTCCTAGGCACAGCATTTTTGAGACCCCTCCAACAACTACTCTTAAGTAATCTCAAAGCTTAGCATTTTTTAGATTTGCTCCCACACAACCGTTTCTTCCAGGACTGTGGAGTCGGAGTCTGAATCGGGCCCTTTTTTTTTTTTTTGGGGGGGGGGGGGAGAGAATCAGAGTCGCTAAAAAACTGTTTGACTTGACTCAGTCTCTAGCTTCTTTTTAGGACAATTCGAAGTGAAATTAAACCAATTATATGTGATTTTAAATTTATAAACTGAATTATTATTTTTATTTTTGGTCTATATATACCAACCAACCCAGGTTAAAGAGGTCCAATAAATTGTCCATGTACGGCATGAAAACTGTTTTTAATTGAAAACTCTCGTTGTTATTTTGCATTTAGTATATAGTCCTTTCTCTCAGTTTTTTGGGGTTTGCAGAACAGGAGGTATTGCAAAAATTCTGTTATTTTTGGACTCCACAGTAGCGTCCTGCATCATGTCGGTGTACACGACCTGACCCGACTCGTGGTTGAGTTTTGACACTTGCGGGTCGGGTTCGGGTTGAACCGCTTTTTTGAAAAGTATGTCCACAATATTTTTTCAGGTTAAAAATATATATACCATAATGGACACTCCCGAAAAGCGGACACTTCTATTTAGCGAACACTTTTTCAACTCCTGACATATATATTTGTACGCTTATACCTTTGGAATAATGGGCACCTCCAAATTTACGCACAGGTAGCATGTGTATGTGGGCATAAACTATCACAAATATGATAAATGTGTTTTTGTGTGTATAGTAAACGAAATGTTTTTCATATTCTAAGAAAAGATAAAATTGTTCTTAACTGCAACGTACAGAGAATAATGTATAGTTACATTTCTTATTACAATTTAATTTTTCTTTCTTATGCAGTAAATTGATTATATACTCATTCATATTTGAATAAATATTTCTTTTAACCTGAAACATAGTTCTGTTCAAACTTTTTGTGAAAATCCAAACACTCCGACTTCAAAAAAGCCTAAATATGACCGGAAGAATTATTCTAGGGTGAACCCGACACGCAGAAAGAAAATTAAAGCCATCATGACGGGAGAAAAAAATAAGAGCAACCCAACCCAAGGCAGGACTCTGTTCATCGATCTCGAAGTGTCCGCTATTGAGAGGTTTCACTATATCTGAATATTAAAGATTATAGATTTGTCATTTTTTCTATATAAAATATAAAATTGGCATTAGATATAGAATAGTACATTTCTTTTCATAGTAGCATTGAAGCATGATTTATTGTATTTTCATTGCGGGTTGAAGTATTTTGGGTTCGGGTCGGGTTGCGGGTCACCGAAAATTATTCTTGTGGGCAGTGTTGAAATGTACCCCCCCCCCCCCCCGCAAAAAAAAAAAAAAAAAAAAAAATATATTTGAGGTCTTATTCTTTCAATTGTCAAAAAAGTGGAATTTCCCGCACGGAACACAATATAGCCCCTCCGGAGCCACGGAAAACCCTCACGGAAAAAAGGGTCTGAATTCAACACTGCTTGCGGGTCGAGGAAACTTTTGTTGTCGGGTTCGGGTCAGGTTGCGTGTTCAATTCAAATGGAATTTGCGGGTTCGGGTCGGGTACAACCAGACCCGTGCAGGACTCTAGTCCACGGGATCTTAAATATCATTGTAATAGAAACCTTTATTCCTTTTTAGCTCACAGTCAATCAAAGCTTGGGAGCTAATTCGTCCGAAGGTTCTGCATGTACATATGTATGTATGTAACGCGATAACTCTTGATAGAAATATCAGATTTGCTTCGAATTTTGTATTTTGGTTCATTCTGATAAGGCGTGATTAGTTTTGGGATTTCCTTGTTTAAGTATAAAATGGTGGTGAACGGGTAGCTAATCATCCCCTTAATTTAGATAAATAGAATTTTCGTGCAGAATTATGCAATTTGCTTTAAATTTTTTATATGTTCATTGTGATAAGGCTCTTCCTGATTAGTTTTGGGGATTCTCTGGTTATGTATAAAGGGGGAACGGTGGGCTAATCCCCCTTTAATTTAGATAAACGGGTTTTTTATGCAGAATTATCAGATTTCCTTTAAATTGTGTACATAGGTTCATTGTGAAAGGAAATTCCCTGATTAGTTTTGGGGGTTCATTGGTTAAGTATAAAGGGGGCAATGGGGGCCAATCCCCCCTTAATACAAATAAATGTGTTTTTCATGCAGAATTATCAAATTTGCTTCAAATTTTGTATGTAGATTTATTGTGATAAGATATTTCCTTGATTCGTTTTGCAGGTTCATTGATTAAGTATAAAGGGGGAACGGGGGGCTAATCTCCCCTTAAATTTAGATAAATGGGATTTTCATGCAGAATTATCCGATTTGCTTCAAATTTTGCATATAGAATCATTGTGATAAAGAGCTTCCCTGATTAGTTTTGGGGGTTCATTGGTTAAGTATAAACGGGGAACGTGGGGCTAATCCCCCCCCCCTTAATTTAGATAAATGAGTTTTTCAGCAGAATTATCCAGATGCTTCAAATTTTGTATATAGGTTCGTTCTGATAAGGTGCTTCCCTGATTAGTTTTGGGGTTCATTGGTTAAGTATAGAAGGAGGGAGGGGGCAACCCCCCCTTAATTCAGATAAATAGGTTTCTTACGCAGAATTATCCAATTTGCTTCAAATTTTGTATGTAGGTCCATTGTGATAAGGCGCTTCCCTGATTAGTTTGGGGGGTACTTTGGTTAAGTTTAAAGGAGAGAACTGGGGCTAATGACCCCCTTAATTTATATAAATGTGTTTTTCATGCAGAATTATCCGATTTGCTTCAAATTTTTTAATAGGTTCATTGTGATACTTCCTTTATTCGTTTTGTAGGTTCATTGATTAAGTGTAAAGCAGGAACGGGGGGCTAATCTCCCCTTAAATTTAGATAAATGGGTTTTTCTATGCAGAATTATCCAATTTTCTTCAAATTTTTATGCAGGTCCATTGTGATAAAGAGATTCCCTGATTAGTTTTGTGGGTTTATTGGTTAAGTACAATGGGGGGAACGGGGTGCTCAAGCCCCCCCCCCTAATTTAGATAAATGGCTTTTTTATGTAGAATTATCCAGTTTGATTCAAATTTGTATACAACTTCATTATGATAAGGAGCTGCCTTGATTAGTTTTGGGGGTTCATTGGTTAAGTTTAAAGGGGATAACGGGGGGGGGGGTGCTAATGTCTCCTTAATTTACATGAATGTGGTTTTCAGGCAGAATTATCCAATTTAATTTAAATTTTGTATATATCTTCATTGTGACATGGCGCTTCTCTCATTAGTTTTGGGGGTTCATTGGTTAAGTAGAAAGGGGGAACGAGGGCTAATCCCCCTAATTTAGATAAATGGGTTTTTTATGCAGAATTATCCAATTTTCTTCAAATTTTTATACAATATCATTGTAATAAGAAGATTCCCTGATTAGTTTTGTGGGTTTATTTGTTAAGTATAAAAGGGGGGGGGATGCGGAGCTCATGTCGCCCCTAATTTAGATAGATGGCTTTTTATGCAGACTTATCCAGTTTGATTCAAATTTTGTATATAGCTTCATTGTGATTAGGCGCTTCCTTAATTAGTTTTGTGGGTTCATTGGTTTTTATTGTTATTTATGTTGATATCTCATGACTTCATTGTGCACATGTAAATAACAAATGGTTCGATATTCCAATGTAATTTATTTATGGAAAGATTCGGAAAATAAAGATTCCATGGTTAGTAATACTCTGAAATGTTTTTATATATTTTTTAATATAATGTTAATTTTAATTACTTATAAATGTAAACTAATAAACAACTAAAGTTTTAAAATCTTTAAAAATAAACAAATACCTGAATTAAAAGTTTCTTTTATTTTAAATTTAAAAAAATCAAACTTTAATTAACTGCAAACTCTGTAATCGCTTATAAAGAACTCATAAAGCTCTAAAATTGGTGTTTCTTTTCAAACATTCTAATAACAACGACTAATTTTTTCAGATCCATTGAAATTTATACCAGATAATCATAATTATCCTAAGTATTTTTAATATATGCTCCAACTTCATTAAATGAATAGTGTATGTATTCCAGAACAGTGTATATAATCTGGAAAAAGTATGTTTAAAGGAATACTGTATATAATCCAGATCTAGAATAGAATGTTTAAAATTGCATATATTTTTTTTTCTGAATAAAATTCTTACATTATCTTTTATATATTTTTTTTCTGAATAAAATTCTTACGTTATATTTTATATTTTAAGATTTTTAATAGAGAAATTTTGTTAAAACAAAAAGATTTAGCTTTTAGTAATGATGAGTGCATATGCTTTTTATTTTATCAAAGGGGTAATTTAATGTGGTATATATTTTATACAGAATAGGTCAATAAAAAGTATATTGTTAATTTGCAGTTAGTGTAAATAAGTGATATATAACACAAGACAATTTGTTTAATTTATTTCATGTTTTCAAAAGTAAAAGAGAATTCACATTTTCAAATTATATCATTTTCTGTTGCTCCATTTTTTAACTGTATATTTTTAACTGTTTATATGATTAAAATATTTCAAATTAAACAAGTGAATGAGTTTCTATATATATTTTTAATTTCAAATAAATTTAAATGAGCTTTTCTAATTATTAATTTTAATGATTTAGTAAAGGTTATTTTACTTTGAAACGCGTAATTTTAAAATTGTATTTTGAATTTTACAAAAATAGCTGATTTAAATTTTAACAAAAAATGATTTTTGATTAAATAAATACGTAAAATCACGAACCCTGTTTTTAATAAAAAATTTCATTTACTGAGGCTTTTTGTTATGTAATTTTCAGTTGAGCTTCAAGTTCAAAGTCTTGTACATTTTCAAATTGTATGGCTTCTAAAAATTGTTTATCATCAACGTATTTATTAGGGTTAGCTGAATTCTGCATATTCTTATAATTTACATGACTTCAAAAGTTTTTAGATTTACTTTATTATTATTATTATTTTATGGTGTTTTTAATTTAGACAGGAGAAAAAATTACCTTCCACATAAAAGATAAAAAATTAAAGTTTCAATGCTGCTCTATATAATTTTTTCAGAATTTATAAAATATTTTCTGGAATTTTTTTTTTTTTTTTTTTTTTTTTGTGTAATAGAGCAGAAAAGCACCTAAATTTGGTTATAATAGTTTAGGTGCAGCAATGTTCCTAATTGGAAAGTGTCTCTGTGACACAAATTGGGTATAAAAAGTGACAAATTTGAAATATCATATGTGCAGGGTGTATTTGGGGACAAAAAAGAACATTTAATCTCCAAACTGTCACAGTAAAAAACAAAGTTATTCTTCTGGAAACTATCTTTTTTAATTTAATGTTGAGAAAATAAGCTTAGAGTGTCATATTCATGCCGAAATTGTAGCAAACTCATTAGCATCTAATTGGGGCATTATGTTTGGTTTTTTCAGTAAATGTTGCCCTATGATAACAAACGGGAATTCACTCAGTCAAGTAGTTTTGAAATTATGAAAATTTAAAGTTTAACTCCTAATCTGTAATCGTTGCAAATCAGACTGTAATGTGGGTAGTGTTTTAAGCATAACTTAAAAACTACTTAGCGGAATCAGCTGTGATTTTTGATTTGCATATTTGAAGTTTTTAGAAATCTATTTCTATTAAATTTAATTTTTTTAATTAATTTAAAAATACATTTTTTTATAAATTAACTATGAACCATAATCTATAATTTTTTAACCGAAATAGATTTCGAAAAGCTTCAAATAAAATATACGAATCTAAAATTATTACGTCAAGTATTGAATTATATATGAAAAACTTCACAAGCTGTTTAACATTTGGAGTTCCAAACTTTAAACATCATAATTCTTAAACATTTTGACCAAGTGACTTCCCGTTTGGTATCCTTGAGTAAAAGTTACCGAAAGAGGCAAATATAATGTCAAAGTTAGGTGTACATATTGAAAAGTTTGGAGTTTTGTGCAACTTAAGAATGAAGACGACCTCATAAGCTTGTTTTTTTTAAAAGGCGTAAATTAAAAGAAGGTCTAGTTTTTTAAGGAGGGGCAGTCACTATTGTGATTAAAAAATGTTTTGTATGTCCTTTGTTTTGGATATTCAGCAATAGAAAGTCTTTCCAGCACCAATAACACTTCATAAGCATGCAACATGTCATATACTTGTGCTACACCCAATGACATAAGTGGGGGTTTTAAATATCCAGTCCAAATTGAAAATATTTTGTTCAGTTTTTAATATCTTATTTAACAGTTTTTTGGCATCACCTAAATATTTTGTGCCTGGGGCAATCATCTCCCAACACACACTTCACCACTGGCTACACCTATGTATATTCTGGCACCAATAAGCTGGCCTCTCTGTACAGTCCACTTTGCTATACAGACAACAGATGGAAAGGTTTGTTTTGGACGCTATTTTGATTTTCTTTTATATCGCTTAAAATATATTAAGTTTTTTTTTTTTTTTTTTCTTTCTAGGAAACATATACACACATTCTAAAGAAAATAAAAGTATATTATGTATTTTATGAACATAAAATCCATTTCATTGTGTGTTTTCATTTTAATAATATTTAATTGAGATAAAAGGAAATCAAAACAGTGTCCAAAAGCAATATTTTCATCTGTTAATGTTCCTACTCTTTAAAACAAAAGTTTCTTTACAATACAGAAAATTTTCCGATCATAACGAAAAAAAATTCCGTAAAGTAAAGAAAAAGTTTCTATTCTACACAGGAATTTTTAATTTTTTTCAAGATTAGTTTACTGACTGATTCGGAAAAGTTTCCTTTTTGAAACGGAATACTTTCTATTTATTCTTCCAAAACGTTTCTTTATGTAAATGGAAAGTTTTCCTTTTTAAAACGGAATACTTTCTATCTATTCTTCCAAAACGTTTCTTTATGTGAATGAAAAGATTTCCGTAAGACCCAGGAATATATTCTGTGTCTAAAGATTAGTTTCTGAATCAAACAGGAAAAGTTTTCTGACGGAAAGAAAAAACTTTCGTTTTTTTCCGTATTGGTTCGGAAAAGTTTCCTTACCTATAAGAGCAACTGGAATTCCTATTCCTACCGGAAACTTTTCCGATTTTTTTTTTTTTTTTACAGTGTATTATTAAATCCAGCTACTCAAATTGAAACCATTTTATTAATAATAACTTGTTTGTCCTGATATTTTTTTTCTTTCTCGTGAGATTGTTTTGTTTGAAAATATATACATTTTTAAACCTAACAAAATAAAATTAATGAAAAGTATGCTTTAATGAAATGGAATTTTGTGACAGGATCTATTTGATTAAGGAATTTTGTGAACGAGCCTGCTTTATTAAAATTTTGGGAAACAACCCGTTTTATTGAATGGATTTTTGTCAAGGGGTCTGTTTATTTGAATGTAATTATGTGAAGGTGCCGCAGTAAATAGACCCCAAATTTTACCTGGGTCAACTTGACACTTCTTAGATAATAACTCAAATGAGATCAAGCAAACTTCGATGATTTAAATAAATTTATTTGTTTTTAAATCAACTTAAAAAAATATTACAAATTTAGGTCAAGATATTTTGTTATAAATATTGTGTTTTGCCAAAAATATGTAGTAAATTTAAGCAGTAGGAGAGACAGAACTAAAAATCCATGCTTTTTTAATTTTATTTAAATTAACATTTTAAAATCAAAATCTTAAATTGAAAATTGTGAATCTGAGCTGAAAAATATTAAAAGATTAATGCACATATTTATATTTATGTGAATTTTTTAATACAAAAGCATAGAGACTTTCTGGGAGGATATGGAAAAGTTAGAATAAATATGCTTCCTTGTGCATATGTAAATAACAAATCATTCAATCAACATTCCAATATAGTTTACTTATGGAAAGATTTGATATGTTGAATAAAAAAATAATGATTTCATGGTTAGAAATTGTATGCTTTTAGCAGGGGTCGATGCAGGTTTTTATTCTTGGGGCCCATTTTGTGAAAAGTAAAGGTTATTTTTGTGAAAAATAACATTTTGCAACAAAAGTTGAAATCCAGTTAATCAAATTCGAACCAAGCATATTTTAAACAAAAACTTTTTTTAATCTTTTTTGCTGAAATTTTCCTCTCTGGTGAACATGTTTGTTTATAAATTACACATTTTAAAACATCACAAAATAATAAATAAATAATAAATAGTAAGTTTTTATGGAATAGAATTTTGTGAAGGAGCCCATTTTATCAAATTGATTTTTGTGAAGGGATCCATTTTGTCAATTTGATTTTTGTGAAGGGACCCATGTTATCAAATTGGTTTTTGTGAAGGGCCCCATTTTATTAAATAGATTTTTGTGAAGGGTCCCTAAGTAGGCCCCAAATTTTTCCTGGATCGACCCCTGTTTAGACATATATTTTTAAATATAATTTCAATTTTAACTACTTATAAAGGTAAGGTAATTAACAACAAAAATTTTTAAAGACTAAAAAAACAGATTTAATATTTTTAAAATTAAATCAAATAAATCTAACTTTGATTAACTCCAAACTTTGTAATTCTTATACCCATCTTTATGTGTCTGTAATGCATTATCTAAATTCATTAAATGAATATTGTACATTACCCGGATTAGATATGTTTCAAAGAATACTATATATAATCCAGTTTCAGAATAGAATGTTTAAAATTGCATTGATAATTGTTTTCTTTTTTTTTTTCAGGATAAAATACTTCCATTATCTTTTATACTTTAATATTTTTAGCAAAGAAATTTGGTCAAAACAAAAAGGTTTAGCTTTTAGTAATAAAGAGTGCATATGATATTTTATATAGTATAGAATTTAATTTCAGTTACTGTAAGTAAGTGCTCATAAAACACAAGATAATTTTATTTATTTCATGTTTTCAAAAGTAAAATATAATTCACATTCCAAATAAAAAATGTTATGTTGCTCTATTTATTAACTATACATATTGAATTTTTTATATGATTAAAATATTTCAAATAAACCAAGTTAATGAGTTTGTTTTTCTTAATTTCAAATAAATTTAAATAAGCTTTTCGAATTATTAAATTTAATGATTTAGTGAAGGTTATATCACAAACCCAAAAATCAAGTGTGTTTATCCTTTTCAAAGTGAAGATGTAACAGAATTCTGCATTGTTTTAGTTTTTTAATATCAGTCCCAAGGATATGAATATAAGGGAAAAAATGTTGAGACTATTTCCATTGACTGCAGTATATATCTATTTCACTGGCACCCGGCCAACCAAAAACTACCAAAATCCATTTTATAAGGAACATATGCCTGCATATAAAATAGTAAAACTTTATTATTTGGGGGGGGGGAGGCGATATGTTTGCAACAATAAGCCCCCCCCCCCTAAAAAAAGATTTTTGAAAATTCCAGATTTATTATGATTATTTTTCTTTATTTTTTACTTGCGATTTCTACTTAAATACATTTTGAATTACTTTATTTTTCCTTGTAGGTGATATTCCACTTCTTTTTGTATTTAGTAGAGAAAGTTTGGGAGTCCCTTCACAGAAAATTTGTCAGGGACCTTATGAATGTAATTTATTTTATTTATGTCACAAAATCTTTATTCACATATTTGTAAAAAATATTTTTATTATTTTAATATAATTTCGAATTAAGTATTTTATTTATTTTCTGTTAGCATGTAAAATACACTTTAGGGGACCCTGGGTGTTTATGTACTAAAGTAAGTTGTACATAAGTTTATGTACCTAAAGTAAGTTTATGTACTTTATTTTTGATGTAAACTTGTTATTCAGTTATCTATTTTTACAGAAACGTTTGCTGTAGGGGCCTCCGTGGCCGAGTGGTTAAGGTACCACGCTGCTAATCACTTACGAGTGTAGGAGGTTGTGGGTTCAATTCCCACTGGTTCCATTGCACACATACTTTGTGTTGAACCCCCAAGTTGTGTCTCTTGTGTTGTCATACTTCCTTGTACTATCTTGTCAAGATTTATGTAATTGTGGAATTCATGTATGTGTTTCTGTGAATAATAAAAATACTTGTATATGGATCATTCGAGGCGACAGCCTAGTAGCTATAGGTCTGAAAACCCACCACCCTTCAAATGATTTCAACGTTTGCTGTAAATGAACTCAATTTTTTTTTACACATTTATATATAGGAACCAAATCAACTGCAGTTTTCATAAAAAAGTGACTTCAGTAAATAAATATGAAATTTGAAGTATGATTTGCCAGTTCCCAGTTTATCCAGAAGAGTGCAAGACAAGCATGAAATTTATTCAGAAGTATGAACTATTATTTGTTTTCTGTTAATTCACAAAGTTATGATTTGACTTGATTACACCATGTATGTCTATAATTTACTTTTTATAAAATATTTTAGTTAAGAACAAATGTTTTCTTGTGCTATGCCTTCTGTATTCATTCAAATTTTATATTTATTTAGTGTTTCAATTTATAAAATTTTTATAAGTTTTGTTAAAAAAATTAATTTATCGTTTAAAATTATTTTATTAACTAAGTTAAAGATTTAAGACAATTCAAGATGTATTATTACTATGCTTGTGCTTGTGATTATTCTTTTTCAATCAGTTCATAAAAAACATTTGTGCTTTCTAAAAATTCTTAATTAATTTTAAAATTAGGCGAGATGCAGAAAATGACCTTAGGGAGAAAAGATTTCTCGCTTTTTCAACATATTTTCTGGCTCAACAATTCACTGTTTCACATTCACAAGCACTTTTTTCACATTTTATACAATTTAATATAAATAAGCTATTTATCTATTTTTATAATCGAATATTTCGTATGTTATTGTATACTTTGATATATATATACATATATATATCTACAGAGTTTCAATCAGGTTTAAAAAAGGTCAGGGAGCTGCTGGTGAGAAAAGAGCACTTTTAAGATTCTTAAGGGGAATTTTTTTAATTCTTAAAGGCATTCTTTTGGTTTTTAAAGCCACTTTTGATATTTAAAAGTTAAGGCACTCTTTTCAAGACAACATTGAGTCAATTTTTACTGTGAAATCCAGAACTCCAAAACAGTTTCAGAAAGGTGCTGCACTCTACCTGCCCTTTGTTTTACAAAATAGCACCCTTCTTCTCCCCCATAAAATAATTAGCACCCTTCTTAACCCTCCCCCTCCCAGTAAAATAATTAGCACCTTAAATTTGCTTTCATACTAGTTTTTTTTAATGTGAAAAGAAGAAAGGCCATTTTTTTTACTGAGGCGCAAGAAAGGTGCTAATCATTTTACTGGGGGGGGGGGGGGTCAAGAAGGGTGCTAATTATTTTATGAGGATCAAGAAGGGTGCAATTTTGTAAAATAAAGCGCAGGCAGAATGCAGCACCCTTCTGAAACTGTCTAGGGGAAACTGATATATAAATCTCTATATAAACGAGCAAAAGAGTTCATTAGGTTTTTGTCAGTATAGTTGCATCATTTTTTACATGCATTTACATTTATTTGGAAACTCGCATTCTAATACCTAAAATGTGCCAAGCTTAGTCTCCCATAGTGAAAAACTACTTAATTGCTTACATACTATAACTAAGAATATTAATTTAATTAATTTATGAATTGTTCATTAATTTATAAAATTAATATTTTGTATTATAATATTTATTAATTTAATTTATTAATATTTTGTATTATAATATTTATTAATATTTCAATTTATTATCTGAATATTAATTTGTATTTCATTGATATTAATTATAATTATTTTAATTTATAACATATAAGTACAAATAAAGAAATCTACTTTGTAAATAAATTTCCAAGTTTGGTGGAGATTAAAACTGTTTTTTCTTTCCAATTTTAATATATAAATGTGATCTCTAATAGTAATAGTTTATAGGTGAAAACTGGGAAATTTAGTTAGTAGCCAGTGGCCGGTAGACTCAGTTTCATTAGTGGCCACTTTTTAAAGTTAGTGGCCACTATTATTATTATGTTTCAAACTTTCTTGACATCTAGATAAATTATAATCGTTGTATATAAAAATATTTTTCTATAAGAGCTTCTATATACCTATTGTATGTGAGTATGAGTGTATTTCGTATGATTAAACAGTATCTCTTGAAGAAACAATCCAACTGGTGAGCATGTAGCAGGAGTCGAAATATTGATGATACTGAAATGCCCTTAAAATCCGCTTGCATCCGGTGAGAAAAAAGGGAATAAATTACTTGAAAAATAATGTGGAATCAAAGCTGATGAATATATTTTGCCGAATAAAACTGTATTTCTTGAAAAAATAATCCAACTAAAGAGTAAGCACATGAGAAAAAGCCGAAATATTGAAAATACAGCTAAGTCGTTGAAATCTGTTTGCATCTGGTAGCAAAAATAATTAACCAGTTCTCTAATTAGAGGTAATCAGTGTAGAGATGCACATTTCCATGAAAAATGGTGTATTTAACTTGGCGATCGATAACAGATTTTCAATCGCCACTTGGCGAATGGCGACTAGGGTGGCGATCGATGGCGGATTTTTTAATCGCCACTTTTTAAACTTTAATCGCAACGTGGTGACCACTAATTTTCACCTATATAATAGTTATATAAATATTAATAGCCTTTGAATCCACAATTTATATATTCAAGAAACTTGTAACTATTAAAGACAACGTTACTATATTAAAAAATGCCTTGCACCAGGGTTTTGATTTAAATCAGCAAAAATCATTGATTTAAATCAACTTATTTGGTCAAGCTATTTTGTAATAAATATTATGTTTTGACAAAAATACATTGTAAATTTAAGGAGTGGGAGAAACTGAGAACTCAAAATCTTTTAATTCTTTTAAAATAACATATCACATTTTAAAATAATAAACAATTTTAAAATAGAGAATCACAGCTGAAAAATGTTAAATGATAATACATGCCATGAATGTATTTGAAGGTATGAAAAACCCATATAACCTATTAAAATTAGTTTTACATCTTTTGTAAAATTTTTAATACATGGAGACTTTCTGCAAAGATATAGAAAACATTATAATAAATAAATATATGTAATTCTAAAGTATTTTTTATTGATATTTATGCAGATATCTCATTACTTCCTTGTGCACATTAAATTAACCAATATACAGTTTATTTTATTTATGGAAAAATTTGGAAAATAAAAATAATGATTTCACGGTTAAACATTATCTAAAATGCTTTTATATATAATTTCAATTTTAACTACTTATAAATGAAAGCTAATTAACAACTAAAGTTTATAGTCTTAAAAAAAATGATTTAATGTGTCTTTTAAATTCAAATCAAATAAATCCAACTTTGATTCACTATTCACTCTAAATTCGATAATCGCTTAAGAATTCATAAAGCTGGTAAAGCTTGGTGTTTCTTTTTAAACATTTTAATAACAAAAAAAAATTTTTTTTTTTGGATCATTGAAATTTAAAACACCTAATTGTGATAACCTCTATGTACGCATAATACCTGCTCCAACTTCATTAAATGAATATTGTATGTATTTTAGAATATTGTAAGTAATCCAGAATAGTATATTTAAAATTTAATTGATAATTGTTTTCTTTTTTTTTCTCAATAAAATGCTTATTATCGTTTACATTTTAAGAAAGAAATGAAATTACAATAAAGAAATTTGGTTAAAACAAAAAGTTTCAGCATTTAGTAATGAAGGGTGCAAATGATTTTTATTTTTTCAAAGGCTAATTTAAGGTGGTATATATATTCTTTTATACGTAGAATAGGATATTTGTTAAATTTCAGTTAGTGTAAGTAACTGCTCATATAACACAAGACAATTTGTTTTATTTATCTTATGCTTTCAAAAGTAAAAGAGAATTCACATTTTCAAATTAAATCTGGGTTCTATTGCTCTCTTTTTTAAATGTGTATATATAATTGTTTATATGATTAAAATATTTCAAATTATATTAACCAAGTGAATGAGTTTTTTTTTTTTTTGAAATAAATTTAAATGATCTTTTCTAATTGTTAATTTTAATGATTTAGTAGTGGTTATTTTACTTTAAAAAGTTTAATTAAAAAAAAATTTTAATAAAAAAAAATCAGATTAAAAAAAAAACTCACAAACCCTGCTTGCAACATATATAATACATATATCTGAGTTGTAACGACCAAAATCAGTCTACATGTTTTCTTAATCTGAACCCCTGTATCTTTTACAATTAACATTTATAGAAATTCCTACAAAAATATTTTTTTAATTTAAAAAACATGGATTGGATAAAACAATTAATGAGAGGTGAGGGATTATGATTCTATACTAATTATACTTTGTAACTTAAATGTAGTGGTGTACCGATTAGTGCTTTGGCCGAGTAACGAGTAGTTGTGTTTAAGAAAGAATCACTGATGCGAACATGAAGTGTGCTTAATAGTAACACTTCTATATGTGTGTGTGTGTTCATATATATACCTATTTATAAACATGCATCTTGAGAATATAATCTAATCATATATATATTTTTTTGAAATTTTATTTATTGTGGACTTTTTAAAGACAATTTTTGTATATTTAAAAATTTTAAAACAGTAGCATTATTTAAAAATGTATATAAAAAAAGTTCAATTAACGAATATGAAATTAAAACTGATTATTTAACACATCTTCACCTATTTGTCATTTTGATACCTGAAATCTGTGTATCAAAAATGGTTATAGCTTGCTGTAACCAAAAGACTGATTTAAAAATTTGGGGGCCCTGGGCACAGATGCGTATGGGGGCATCCCCTTGCACCGATGCTTTGAATAAAAAAAAAATATATAATATCGAAAGCAGTACTTATTAAGATAACCACTGTTGACTTTGATAATTTCTGTAAAATATTAATTAAAAAAATTAATTTGATAATCATTATTTTACTTTTAAATAATTATTTGATAATTATGAATTTTTAATTGAATTTTATAATAAACTGCGTGGTGCTGATTACCTTTTTCTATGCAAGTCCATATATCTGGAATGATAAAGTATGCAAACGCAAATAATAAATTTACCGCAGTACCAAGCTAGAATTATTTAAAATATTAGCATATCCTATTAATCAAAACACTTTTTCTTTCAAATACAAGCTTTGTATGAAAAAAAACAACAACTAAATTTACACAGGTAACTAGCAGAACCAAACGGTTTTGTCCATGTTAACCATGAGGGCCAGGGCCTTACATGTAAAATAAATAAAAATGAAATAATATGGCCCCCCAAAATGGAGCTCTGTACATTACTGCACAAACATTGTTAAAAGACAATCAGCAAAAAAGGAAGTTACTTTGACATATCATAGACAATCTCTGATAAACAGATTTTTCCATTTTAATTGTGTTTTCTGACAGTTAAAACTGTTTTGGCCAATAATTGAAAAATCTCTAGTAGCATTTGAAATCGCCAAGCAACCAAGATTTATCGCCAAATTATAAAGCATGTATGACATAATATGATATATTATTATATTAAATCATTACTTTTGTGATGTATATGGCCGAGTTATTAGTCATATATAACACATATATGATGTATACATATAACATGTGCATAAGTCGTATAGGATGTTTATATATGACATATAAGATGTAAATAATATATATGTATGTAATAATATTACATACATTACATTATCTTATATTATGACATATAAGATGTAAATAATAGGTATATGGGTGTTTTTAATAATATGTGTATATATGATGCATACATATGCTTTTCGATGATCTTGGCGAAATCAGAGCTGAAACCTTGGCATAATTGTAATTGTGGAGGCCGTTACAACACGAAAGCACCAAAAAGGGGTACTTTACAGTTTCTTTTCTTTTCTTTGTGTGTGTGTAATGTACAGCTAAAATGCTATTTCATTAGTGCTCGCAGTGAACACATTTTTTCTGAAGCAGACCAAATTTACAACAATAAAAGAAATTCCCTAGCTCCTGAAAATGTAGAATGATTATAGTGTTTTTGTACCATAATTTGCCATACAGCATATTTGATTTATATTATTTTTTTAATTGCATTTATTGTATTTTCTGTTTCTACTCACTGCTTCTTTATCCAAAATCATTTTTTTTATACAGTTTTAAAAAATGACTTTAAATATACATATATATAAATATATAACTAAACTTTAATTTACATTAATTGTGCATGGAGGTTTTTTTCTTACCTTTTTCTATGTTTTATAGATAAATTTTTATGTACCGAGTAAATAGTTTTCATGAATTATGGCATATATTACATATTTATATTCAAATAACTTTTTACAGATCACTTATAAATTAATTTGTCTTTAAATATGCTTAAAAAATGAAATTCTTGCAAATACTCGGTATTGGCCGAGTACTCGGCTGAAATTTGGCCAAATACCGAGTACTCGGTACGGCTCTACTTCAATGTACTGTTGTTATGCTAGCACAGCAAATAAGTTAATATTTCTTAGACTTTGTTAAAAATTAAATAAAACATTAAAATTAGCTGTTCAATAATTTTGACTGCTTAAACCAAAACCAGGGATTCATTTTATCATTATTTACTCTCCTACTAAGAAACAAGGAAATATAATAGATTAACTGTTTGAATATTTAGAGCTAAAAAATTCAAACGTATATTCCCGTAAATAAAATATCTGTATCTATTTTACCACTTTGGCAAAAAATATTGCTAGGACTGTTTTTACCGTTGTTTTTCCAACTTTGGCAAAAACTTGCCAACCCTATATGATAAAAACTTTTGTCTTTTTTCTATAACATTGAATAATATTTCCATTTGGCAAAGTCTCGTGTTTTAAGTTTTAGTAGTAGTATTGAAATTAGCAGTTTGAATTATATATTTAAACTGTTATGAAATAGATAAAATAATTATAAGAAGTGGATAATAATTATATGAAAATTTAACCAAACTCAAACAAATTACTTTTACCCTCCTACAAAACATTCAAATTGTATTCCAAAAAATAGAATGGGTCAAGCTCAATTTAAATGTTATGTATTTTTTTTCTATCATTTACAGGGGCTTGATGGAAATTCCTCCAGACTCATCAAGTATCAAACATGTGATTAACAAGAGTTTAAAGTCTGTAAAAAATCTTTGTAACATTAAAAACATATGGAGAATTTCAGGAAGATAATTGTATCCATTAATGAATTGTATCTATTTCTGAATAAATCTATTTAAATTTCCACATATCTATAGTAAGTAATTAACAAATTTATCTTCGGTATTTCAATAATTATACATTGTTGATGTATATTTTTTACTTTTATATATTGCATTAAATAACTATGTTTAATCGGAACATTTTTTTTAAAACTATAAAATGGACTTTGTGTGTTTGCACTTTGATTCTTTTAACAGCAAGTGTACTTTGGCTCAACAGAGTATTTTCTGGCAACTATTTGTTTTCACATTCCAGTCATCCCTTCACAAATCTCATCTTAATAAAACAGGACCTTTTCGCATAATTCGATCCATAATAAAGTGAACTCTTTATTTAATTTTATATTTATTTAATTTTTGTTACTATTACATTTGAAATGTAAAATTTGCAAACAAAATAAGCTTACCGTTTGGGAAAACAGTTTGCATTTGAGTAACTAATAGGTTTGGTTTTTTGTTATTTAATTCATTACAACTTTATTTTATTGTTACAAATTTGTTTAGTTTTTCTTTTTTTCCCTGCAACAGGCTTCTGCATTCAGTTTATTGAATGAATGAATGATTCAATTTAATGAAATTAATCTACATTATTTCCAGCATCACTGATGTTTAATATGTAATAGACAAATGTATATGTCATATATCCAAAAAAGTCTTTAAAAAAATACTTTATACATGAAAGCTGTTTTCAAAATGTTAACTATGTCATTCTCAACAAACAGTGTAACATAAATATGGCACCTTTGATAATTTAATTGTTATATTGGATGAAATATTACAAGTTTTAAACCAGTTTAAAGTTTAAAAATAAAGTAATATTAAAATAAGGGCTAACTAATATTTTCACGAAATTATACAAAGTTTACAGAATTCATTAAATATGTGGAATTTGGCAACTTTCTGGTATGTGAACAAAGAAACTTACTGTTTGAAAAGAATACTCTTTTCAACAACTAACGGTATCTTACTCTAATGATATACTATCATCAAAGTGTATATGTATATATTTAATGTGTTGGAAATTATTTTACTTGTAAAATGATATGTGGAGCAGTAATAATTTTTTAAAATCTATGATGTAAGTAAAATAAATTTGTTACAAGCGGTATATTCCATGTCATATTCATTACTAAAATAAAAGAAAACACATTGAACAGAAGTTCTGTTTAATGAATGAAATCAAATGGATTTCAAATGATTATCACATAGAAGCAAACACATTTTATTAGAAAATTTTTAAAAGTATTAGGTTGGAAGTATGGGTAATTGGTGAAATTTTCTGTTATTTTACAGGAACTGTATTTTCTGTTATTTTTCTGTTATTTTTTCTGGAACTTCCTGAAGATTCCCGACTTCCTGAGGAACATTCTGAGTTGTTCCTGAAGGTGCACTTGAACCAGCAACCTCTGGCATATACGCAAAGTACTGAGGAGTCAGTACCGAGACCGGGTGATAAACTAGCGTATGGCACCCCAGGTTAGGATTGTATGCCCTCTGAGGATTTAGGGCATACAATGCGTTGGATGATAATATTTGTTTGAGTTCTCAGTGGTAAGCCCTCCCCACTTGACTCCATCTAAAACAATAGACAAAAAAAATCACTGTTAGATTTAATGTTATGATTTAATTCATTTGATTTGAACTTTAGTTTAAACCATTGGTCGGCAACCTTTTTCAACGCTGGGTCGGATTCGATGTCACTGAGTCGATAGTGGGCCACATCTATTGACATAATGAATAACTGAAGGTAATAATATAATGTAACATTTAATTTAGTTACTTATTAGTTACAATAAATAAATGATATGACAACAATATAATGAGTGGAACACGTAGTGCGATTTGTTGGTCGCTTGATAGTTTCTCAATATGAGGCAACACGCTGGAAGTGGCCAGACGTAATTGCCCATCTAACTGACCATCATTCCGTCGATTCTTATGTTGATCTTAATGTATTTCATTTTTAATAACAGTTTGTTGGCATACATAAGTAATGCCAGACATTGTTGCCATTTTTTTTCGTGTGGCCTATCACTTTAACTTTAGGATGCATTAGTCATACATACTTCAATATGCTCTTAGAATACTACTAAAACATAAGCAACTAATTTCATTAAATTTTGATTTGATATATCAAGGAGCTGCATTTCAATAAGTTTCATTTGGCCCTAAAGCTAGCTCTAACACTTTGCTTTTATCTACTTGTCGGTAGTGCTGATGTTAGGCAGATAATTCAAAAATGCGATTAGACATTAGAGCTCTTTCTATAGAATATCGATCTTGAGTTCATGATCACAAAAGAATTTAGCAAAAAATAGGCCTCCAGGCCTATACGTTTCTATTCAGAGACAGCTTCAGGCCAGTGGGACGTAGGTTACCGACCGCTGGTTTAAACCGTACATTTAACAATATATATATATATATATATTAATAAAAAATTATGTCATTTTAATTACTTTTATTTTGTTTTTGATATATTTTCTGAAATTAATTCATATATATCAACATTAATCACTTAACAACAATAGTTCAACACCAACAGACAACTTTACCAATTACTTACAGCTGGAACTCGCATACGCATTAGCTAAATGAATTTTGTTCTTATTGCTGCTAAAAAAAAATGGCCGATAGAGAAAAGATGATATTTCATTTTATTTTCAAGAAATAAAAGGTGAGAGAAGGAAAGTCAAGTGCAAAATATGCAAAGTAAATGAAGGGTTAGTTAGTAGTATAAAAAAAGTGTTAATGAAGATGGCATTTCTAATGTTATTTATTCAAGTAATGTACTCGAATTACATACATTAAAACATATATATATATTTAGTTACTGAGACAACACGCAGCAAAGTGCGATGTAGAATCTAGAATAACATAAGTTTGTTACCACACATTAAACAATGGCTGCCACATGAAATAGAATTAAATTCACACCCCCCCCCCCAACCCTTTCCCTAAGTCATAATAAAGTGCATGAAATGTTTAGAATAGTGCTCCCGAAGCGACGCGTATTTCAGTTATACGTTTAACCTATATACGTATATACGTTTAATACGTATTTAAGAAATACGTATACCTTAAATTATACGTTTAAACGTATCCGAATACGTATAAGCGTATATCGGTTAAACGTATAATTCAAGTATACGTATAATTCAAACATACGTATATTTCAAGAAACGTATTTACTTTTAATACCGATGGACATCATCAATCTTACGTCACTGAACGGAGAACAAGCTGGAAACCGGTTGCATTACTTTAGCAATCTGCATAATACATATTTCATACATAGAATCTTGTTATTACTTACTCATCATACGTAGTATAGGGTAAGTCTTGTAATTAAAAAAAAAAAATGACGGATTTACACATTTCAGACACTGGAGATTCCGAAAACCATATTTTTGGGTGAACAAAATTTGCCGTCCGTCTGTGTGTCTGTTAACGTTCTATCTCCCGAACAAATTGAGATAGAGACTTGAAATTTGGTATGTACTTAGTATGTAATAATGGGAAGAAGCTTATTGAATTTCAGTAACCTCGATTAACCGAAACTATCTTAGTCGGACTCTCGAATTATTCGTTTTGATAAAAGGTAAATAAAAAATTTCGAAATTGTTTATTTTAAGGGTTGAGAATAAAAGACAATAAAAAAACATAAATTTTGCATAAAGAATAAAGTTGATTGGATAATTAGTTGCCGAGATATTTGTAATCTTATTTTCCACGCACTTCGATTTTTCATGACCCTGTATTTCATCCAAATTTCAATTCAAAGATGTATTTTAATTGGAAGTGATACGCTTAATCCGACGCTATAAACCATTAGTTTACAGGATTATTATTTTTGGAGTTATAAGGATAAGGATGTTTCTTTTACGCAATTCAGTAATAGAGCATTTAAAGTTTATGACGTCATCAAGCCCGATTTTTTTTCGAATTGCAAGGGACTTTATAAATAGTTTACACATGTTTTATTTTCATATTTTATATTATGCATATCCATGATAGGTAGGTATTATGGTGGCCCCCAACGACTAGTTTTTTCTTATAAACGATTGTTGTAAATATACAACGAAAGTACACACTTTTTGAGGAAAGGGGGATAATATTTAGGGAGAACGACAATCTGACGGGTACTATCAATCAACACTGTGAAAGGGTGCGTCAACCACCTCTTTAACCATAAGGTTGCCAGTAACTCTAAGCGGACTGAACTATTTGCATTTATGCAAATTTCTTGGTTGAGATAGTCCCTTCAAAGCCGCAGAGCGATGATAATAAATACCACATGTTCTCCATCTTTGGAAACTGAAAATGATTATTTTAACTTCCGTAAAAAGGCACCTGCACTCTTTCTCGGTTTTGTTAAAATATTTGCTTTTTATAGAAAGCTTTGAATACTTTATCTTTAAAACATGGGTACTGAAATAGGAACAAATTTTATTTGAGACGAAATTGTTAAATTTTAAACTATTATATTAAGATTATTTTTTAACCATTATTATTAAAAGTGAATGAACTTAGGATTTATTATTAAGCTTGAATGTTGTATATTTTGCAATGATAATTCAGCGGGGGGGGGAGGGGGCAACACGAATATATCAATTTAGAAATTATTACATAATTTATGCCCAGTTTTTTTCTTTTATTTTTAAACTTTCATTTTATTTGCCCTTATATCTTGTTTTTAAATAATGTAGAATGTATTTCTCACACCATCATTGAAGATTTATTAGGATAATAATAAAAACATTTTTTTTTTTTATTATTAATTAAAGAACATGTTTTATGCTAATACTAACCTAGAATGGATTTATGAAGACTGAATATCACTGCATCAATGAATCATTACGGATTGCATCAAAGTTATTTTTGTAAAACTTATTGTAAACTTTTTTTTAGTCTGGTGTTCAAGTAATTCCATATGTTTTAACATTCAGAGAATTTATCAAGAAAATAAGAAAAATAGACTTAAGGTGTTGATTTACATTATTTAGACTTTTATTTCAAACATGCATTTCATTTTATAAACAGGCACTTTTACCCCAAAACATTTGTTTGAGAGTCAAGGGATAAGAAGAGTCAAGGGATAATACACTACACATGAATCTGGAAAGGTGTGATATCAATTTAAACCTAATATGCTAATAAATGGAACATTGACATAGGAATATTGTACAAAGTCACTTCTAATATACTTGTATGATTTCATTACATATATTTTGGGAAAATACTTTTAATGATTTAAAGAAACAACAACAACAAAAATACAGACTTCGATTATATTTCAGACATGCAAGATACTTGATAAAAAATAAAAATCTAATAATAATTAAAAACTAAAACTTAGCAAGCATTAAACTGTATAAACTTTAGTTACTTTATCAAGTTGTGAAATTTTAAGTTGAATAAAAAAAGGTAAAGATAAAATAATTTATGACACTATGAAAATTGATTGATGAAACTGAAATAAAATCAGTTGACTGCATGAATATTCTTCAAAAATTCTCTAACGAAGTCATCGTTAAAATTTTTCTCAGACTTTCTGTAAATTAAGAGTAATATAATTATTGTAAATTATAGTAATGTCTTTATGAAACGCAATTTCGCCTCGAAGTACCAGAAAAATACACTTAGAAAAAATTTACACTTCGAATGAAAATAAAAAATTGTTTCACTTTTGTTTGTCAGATTTATGTTCGTTCGCACTCTGAATGTCTCAATTTCAGTAAAAATACTTGTGTAAGAATGAAATTTGATTGTGTTGTAATTCTCAGATGAGCCGACATATATATGAATCCATTTTTGATCGCAAATGCATGAGATTGGCAGGTGCTGCTATTCTATTCAGAAACCATGTTGTTCAGGAACTGAATAGCCTTTTTATTCTTCGTTAAAAATAGAAGGTCTTTCAGGAAAACCTGTGAAAAATGACGTTTTTAACAGAATTTCAGGATGCGACAGCCCGATAAAGGTCGTTGTGAGACAACAATTGCTTATAACTCAAGATATTACTTTATCGAAAAATGAAAAAATATATATTCGATTTCAAATCACTGAAATGTGCAAGAATTTTGCATTATTGAGTCGGGGATTTTTTCCCCCCTCCAGAAGCGCCTTAAAAGCAAGGTTCATGATTTTTATTTCATTTCTTCATTTTTATTTACCACCAATAAAGAAGTGATGCATAAAATCAACCGGCATAAAATCTCGGCCAAGTTCGTCATGTTCGTTAATCATTAATTTTTTGTGAAAACAGAAAAACCATCATAACTTTTTAATTTTGATACGTATCGAATCCGTTTAAAGTTATTATTACTTCTGGGAAAAGTACCAAAAATTTATTTATATGACAGATTTTTCATATCATTAAAAAAGGCCTCAAGGTGTGTGTGTGTGTGGGAGGGGGGGGGGATAGGGGTTTAAGAAGAAAAAAATTCATATCGCATTCCATTCGCAAGATATCAAATACGCTTAAATTTATTGTAAATCTTCTTAATATTATCTACAAGTTTTATATTGACAAGTTTTTTATGGGACCAACTCTTACAGCAAAATAAATAAGTAAATCCTTGCTGACTCCACTTTACCGGCGCAGGTATATTTCGAAGTATTAAAAGTATTACAAAATAAATAAATAAATAAATAAATCGGATTTTATTTTTTCATTTAATTCGCATTTTTTAAATTTAAATCAGATTTAATTTTTTTAATTACACTCTAAATAAGAAAGAGTGACTATTCACTCCGGAGGAGTGGATATTCACTCTATCGCAGAGTCAAAATTTGCCCAACCTCTTTAGAGTGACTATTCACTCTAGGCAAAAGTGAAATTGTTCACTCTCTAAAAGAGTGAATACTCACTCCCGAGAAGTGAATATTCACTCTAAACAGGGGTGGATACTCACTCTTTCAGAGGAGTGACTATCCACTCTTGCAAAAAGAGTGGGTTTTTTCACCCTGATAGGAGTGAATAGTCACTCTTTCATAGGAGTGGCTATCCACTCTTTCATAGGAGTGACTATTCACTCTTGCAAAAGGAGTGGATTTCTCACTCCTGACAGGAGTGAATAGCCACTCTTTCATAGGAGTGAATGTTCACTTTTTATGGAGTGAATTATTTTTTTTATGTTTCTTTTATGGGCATTTTAAAAGAATCATATATTTTAGAGCATGCAATGAAAATAGACACAAGCGTGGTAAAGATTGGAATAAAGTACTTTATTTTCAATATTTATTTAATTCATAGTTTGTAACAGTAACTGAACTCTTAAGGAAAAATTCAATTAGAGTTACATAATGAATTAAATTAGATTACTGACAGAAAACTAAAATATTTCATTCCAAGCTTATCACTATTGTGTTTGCTTTCATTGCATGACTTATAAAGACATGATAGTTTTAAAATGCCCATAAGGGCAAGTAATTAGCCAAAATTTTAATCAGTTAATATTATTTCTTTCCTTTTCAAATACCCATTAAGTTGTATTTAGTATTTTAATAATTCCTGTGATGTACGTTATTTTATATTTTTTTTCATGTGTAATTCAAATTTTAAATCTTTAGATCTCTGTATTAATTGCTAATGAATTTAAATCTAATCAAACATTATTGTTTACTGTATTTTTTTTTTTAAGTTTTATTAATAACTATTTAATAGATGGATATTCCATGACTAACAATGTGTGATTTCACTTTAATTTTTGTTTTAAATATAAACTCTTATCTTTTGACTGTACTTTTCAGTAAATTAGCGCTATTTTGCAAAGTCCTATTATTCTAAAATCATATATATTATTTCTGTTGTCAACATCCCTTTTTCTATGAATTTACAAAACACACAACAACAAATGAGGTAGCCTCCTTCGAAAGGTTTTTGAAGCAGCTTCTGACATAGTACTACCCCCACATTTCGTTAAAACATAGTTTTTGATTAAATATTGCTATTAATTAAAAATTAAATCGGCATTGTTTTTATATGCAAGATTTTTCCTCAAATTAGTGTTGCCACAAAAATAAAATAACCGCATTATATAGTGCTGAACAATGATTAAAAAAAATAAATAGTAGTACAAAAAAGATAAAATATCAATTCTCCACATATATTTACTTTATATTTATGGTTAAAAAGCAAAATTGATATTGAAATGTTTAAAAGAAAAAAAAGACAACATCGTTCCATCGAAGCAGTGGTATTTCACGTGTATAATAAAAGGTATGCTTTTTTATATTAAATTTTATTTTAAGTGCATTCAATTTTTTTTTCATGTTTTCCAAGAAGCGGATGGATATCTTGTGAATTGACCGAAGTTATGAATTTTTTTTCTTCTTAAACTCCTATTCCGCCCCCCCTCCCCCTTGAGGCCATTTTTAATGATATCAAAAATCTGTCATACATAAATTTTCGGCCCTTTTCCTGGAAGTAATTATAACTTTAAGTAAGTAATAAACGGATTTGATACGTTTCATAATTAAGAAGTTATGGGTTTTTTTCTGTTTTCATACCCCCCCCCCTCCCTATTTCGATTTTGCCCATTAACGAACATGACCAAGATATTATGTCCCTTGATTATATGTACACTGTAAACTGAAATGTCTGAAATTCAGACACTTAAGACACTTCAGACACTTTAACCATCCGCTGAAACGGATGGTTAAAAAAGAGACACTTTAAAGTGTCTTAATTTTTTAAGACACTTATTTGTGTCTGATTTTAAAACATTTGAAACGTCTGAATTGCGGCCATTTTCGTGCTCTGATCTGTCGGCAATAAGTAGCCATTTCTGACCACATTTTTTTAAGCATTAAATGGAGCCATATTTGACCACATTGTATCCTCAATAAATGGGAATATATTTTACCACAAAGCAGAGCTGGTAATTTTTCCAGAAGAAGAACCTGATTAAAGCATGAGCAAACTGGCCCATGGCACTACCTGCCCCCGCCCCCCTCACACACACACGATTTTATGAGGCCTAAAATTTAGTATGCAATTTTCGTAAAGCTGATATTTTACATCTCTTTCGACATTGTACTGATTATATTCAATGTTTTGAGCTTTTACAGTAAGATAAGATTGAAAACAAAAAAATATATTTATCTAAAAACAGTAAAATCTTTCAACAGTGGATACATCGGGACCACAGAATTTTTCCGCTATTCGGAAGTGTCCAATTTTAGAGTGAAAAGTGGACACCTCTATTTAGCGAAAATCCACCTTTTCAATCCACAACACATACATGTTTGAATATTTTTACATCAGAAATGTGGACACCTCCGAATAGTAGACAAATTTTGTAGTCTAGAAATGTCCGGTATATCCTACTCTATAAGTTTAAAATATTGAAAGAAATCTCAAATTTGGGAGGCACCTAAAATCATAGGGGATAGGGTCAGAGCCGGAGAAGCGTTTGCCCATGCATTAATCAGGTCGTGCTTCTGGAAGCAACCCAAACCTGATTTATAGTTCGCTAAATGGAGGTATATAAAGAACAATCCCAGCAGTCCCGAGGTAACCATTATTGAGAATTTTAACTGCATAAATTCATTTTGCAGTTCATTTTCTTAGTAGAAAGTACAAGTTTCTATCCTTTAAGTAGGTTTTAAAAGATTTTAACATTTGAATATAATAGTTCAATAATAATAATAATAATAATAAGGAAAAATCAAGTTTTCATTCTTTTTCTGAATGTTTTATATTTTTATTCAAATATTAACATCCATAAAAACCACGCTGGTGTTACGAGCCCTTCTTATTAAAATAAATAAATAAATAAAAATAAATAAATAGATAAGAAAGATTTTTTTTTTTTTTTTTGTAAAAATGTTAAGAGTATATTAAAATTTACTAAACAACCTCTTTTTTTAATCTTGTACATAGCATACTTAAATAGTTATACAAAAAGAATCAATTTAATCCTAAATTTTATTACAAAAATGAAAACTCCTTAAAAGAAATATTTGTCTCTGCCATGGGCCAAACATGGTTCTTTTCTTATCTACCCAATTCCCCCCCCCCTTCCCACACACACACACCACCACTCTTTTTTCTTCTTCTTTTTAAGTTCCACATTATTTTGATTCTTTATTTAGAATTTTATTCAATATGACTTTTTAATTTTTAAAATTTTTCCAGTTCATGTATGATTAAGTAAACCGATTTCGATTCTTTGTTTGTATTATATTTTTAAAATGGCTGTGTGTCTTGAAATTTAAATATGTTATTTAGATGGAACACGGTAAATACATATAAATACAGTTTTTGTATTTTGAACAAGTTTTCATGAGGAAATATTAAAAAAAAAAAAATCCATTCCCATAGGAAATATTGAAAAATCATTTATAAAATATTTAGAATTTCACGACAGTTTGATTCGGACGATTTTGTGATTCGTTTTCTTGTTCTATATACCCCTTTAAGCAACAATGTTTTTAACAGTTTCCGAACATAAATTTAATTTTGTTTAACATGAAAACATTGACTTCGAAAATATAATCTGTAAGATAATTAACTAATCTGTTACTAAAATTAAAAATTCATATGCAAATATATATCAATAATACAAAGTAATTACAGAAAGAACTTAATAACTCAATATCATTTAAACATTATATATATATATATATTTTTAAGATGAGCATATGGGCATTTTTTATATAGATAAAGATGATAATTGTAAGAGCTAGTTAATAGAAAGTGTTAGCTATCCTTAAAAAATATATCTATTTTTTTTTCTTAATGACACTAGGAAAAATTCATTCAAGTTTCAAAATTAATTAGGTGTTAAGTATACATCTTAACTTTATGTAAGTAAATATATTAAATTGTAGCTTTTTTCTGATTTCCATTTTTTATTTTAAATAACTTTTTTATTTAAAAAAAAAAAAAAGAAGAAGAAGAAGAAGAAGAAATCAAAATCAAAATTAATTTACATTTTCTCCAGTTTTTATAACGTAAAGCTTTCAAAATGAATTTGTGTCTTGAAATCTAAATATGTTATACTGATGGAACACAGGATCTAATTGCAGTTTTTATTTTTTGAGCAAGTTTTCAGATTTAAAAAAAAATCCTGCAACTAAATATAATAGTAATTTAATTTTTTTAATTAAAATTTATTAATAAAATATTCAAATTTTATGATAACTTCATTCGGATGCTTTTATGATTATTTTTCAAGTTTTATGTTCCCCATCTGAAGCTAAAATGTCCATAGGATTTCCCATATATATATTTCATTTTGTTAACATGAAAACATTAACTTCAAAATTATAATGTGTAACAGAATTAAATGATTTGTCATTAAAAATAAAAATTCATATGCGAAATCATACCAGCAATACCTGTAACTGAAAATTACAACTGAAAAACACATTAATACAATATCATTTAATAACTTTATACTTTAAATTATGTTGCCATGTTAGTAATTTCTCTTATATACATCAGATGGTAATACCAGAGTTACTAAACTGTCATTAGAAAATTAGATATATATTTTTTAATAACATGCAGGAGAAATATTTTCTAGGTTCAAGATCATTTTTCCTTATATATATAGTACATTTTATCATATCCAATTGTTATTTTCTTATCTTTCATGTGAATGCATAAATAAACTTTACAAAAAATCCCCAGCAATTTTATGTGAAAAATGTAATTATGTAAGTAAATAATATACTTACCTTTTTCCAATTTCAAATTAAAATCTGAAATCACCTTTTTACCGGAAGTAATCGAAAAATCAATATTAATATTATTTTGCAATATTTGAAATTTTGCAAAATCAAAATATAAAATTTTAAGCTAAAAAATTTTTTTTTTTTTTTTTTTTTTTTTTGGCAAAAATATAATACGAAAAATTTTGCCAAATATGGGTCCGAATATACAAGCAATAAAAGCAATACTCTGCTTTTATGTATTCAAGCAATAATCAGTTTAATTACTATATAAAAAAAAAACATTTATTTATAAAGTGGATAATTTAAGGATTATTAAACAAGATCGTTAATCCTGGAAATGATATAAGTTGAAAATAAAAAAAATAAATACATAAATAATAATAAATAAACACAATTCTTGTAACACGGAAAAATATTTATTCGATATAAAAATATACAAATAAGATTATACATATTATTCCTAAAAAGGTAATTTAAATAATTAATATTACAGAAGTAATAATATTCTCGTAAAATTTCCATTTCGAAATAAAAAATATATTTTTGTAAATAATCGCGCAAGAACTCTTACCTTTGTAAAATATCCATAAAATTGTAAATCCATTTTGTACAAATATAACGCGAAAAAAAAAGCACTTTTTCTTGGCCCTTCTTTAAATATGCATATGGATATTGAAAAATAAAAAATATATATATTGAAGAAATTTTTTATATCGTAATTCATATGTTATCGTATGCTATTCATATCGTTATTCATATGTTATCATATCGTTATTCATATGTTATTTTGATAATTATACCATTTAAACCATGGCATTCCAGAACTTGTTATTTCACAAATACTTTATTCTTCAGAAACATAATCTTAATTAATAAAATATTAACGATTTAAATAAATCTGAAGAACAAAAAATGCACTATTACACGCACAACCACAATATTGCACAACCACAATACAAATATGTAGTTAAAACAGCGTATTACTCCATAAAAAATCTGAACAAACTTCGTCAAACAAGTATAAATCATTGAAAGAACTGCTTCTTTTAACGCGCCAAATCGTCAACGAACCAACGTCTACTAACAGAAGAAAATAAGTGATGTCAGCATTTTTAATTTAGCGTTGTCACTGACTCACCCTATGTTTATAATATGAAGAGCTTTTTGATCTCATTACTTTTTATCAGCGAGAAATAGACCGTTGAAAGAGAATAAATTAGAAACTTTTTAATTTCTTTATTTGGTATATTTTTCGTAATGAAACTTGCGTTTATCAATTTACGAACACTGATATTTATAAATTATTGAGTTTAATTACTATTATAGTTTTAAAAAGTTATAAAACATAGTTTAATTAAAGATTTTGTCGTAATACTTGCAAATAACTATTGAATTTTCATAAAACATAAGTGTCAGCAGGAGGACAGTGGAGGCCGTTGCCCCTCTCAGTATTTTGAAATTTAATTTATTTTATTTTCTTTATGCTTGATTATTAAAAAAGATGATTTTTTTTCTTCCAAATGGAAATATAATAATTTATAGCTGAAGAAAAAATTTTAGTAAAAATTTTTCATCAGAGACTCTTCTCTGAACACACCATATAGAAGACAATTTTAATTCTGTTCCTCTTTTGATTTATCTTAAACCGGGAGGGGGGGGGGGTTATTCAGGACGAAAAAAAAACAGTTTTATTTCTCTATTTTGAAAAATGTCGTTAGAAACTTATTTTTCGATATTTAATATTTCTTAATTGTTAAATTTTTCTATTTTCTTATGTAGATATTTTTAAAAATTGTCTTGAACGAGGAGTTACGACAAAAAATTCTTAATGTAGCCTATTTCATGTTTATATTCTGCATTTTAGAAAAGCGAACTAAGCTGTGGACCCCAGGCACATCTCCAAATCTTGCAAATCCCCGCAATTCTTTCTGCCGACATTCATATTTCTTAGAATTTTTGGGTGGGTAACCCTTTCTTTCACTACTTAATACGAAATTTAGTGGATAAAAATATATTTTAAACATCTTTCCTCCATTGAAAAACATTTTCTGATTGTGTTGACATATAATATTGCAATGCAATTGTATATACAGTCTCCACACAGTAATATACAGTATCGCATTCAGACACTTAAGTGTTAATTTCAGACATATCACTATTATTCAGACATTTTTCTCAGTTTATTTTAAACATGATCATAGTAAGACACTTATGTGTCTCAAATTTAGTTATGTATGATGTCTGAAATTTCATATTCAGATACTTAATTGTCTAAATTTCTTTTTCAGTCACATATGCGTCTGAATTTAAGACACCTCTATTTGCAGTGTATCAGTTTGGAAGAGATTTGTGCAGAATTATTGAAGTTATCGGGTCCATAAAAAAATTATATAGCTATATAGACAGATAAATAGATAGATAAAGTTTTGAACAGGGGGGTGGTTTGGGGTTCTAGGGGTCATGATCGTCGTAGATCTGCAAAAATTTTCAGAAATTCCAACATAGGGGAGAATGTAATAGGTAGCATTTCTTACGAAATCTACCGAAAAAGAAAAAATGATAATTTCATTCTCTCAATAAATAAATATGGACAAAATTATATAATGCCAGGCTTTCACTCTTCAACGGAGTGAAATATTTCACTCTTGTCAAAGAGTGAGACAGTCACTCTCGACAACGGAGTGACATATTTCACTCCTTTCTAAGGAGTGGAAAATTCCACTCTTTAAAGAGTGTACTTTTATAAAATTCACTCTAAAAAGAGTGAAAATGCCTCTCACTCTTCCAAAGAGTCAACTTCTCACTCCTCCCAATTTTAGAGTGTACACTTTTAAAAGTAAAATAACCTTTTTACAAAATCATTAAAATTAACAACTAAAAAAACTCATTTAAATTATTTGAAATAAAAAAATACTCATTCACTTGGTTAATTTGAAATATTTTAATCATATGAATAATTAAATATTACAGTTACAAAAAATGGAGCAATAGAAACAGATTTAATTTGAAAAGGCGAATTTTACTTTTAAAACATGAAATAAATAAAACGAATTATTTTGTGTTATATGATCACTTGCTTAAACTGCAATTTAACAAATATATACTATTCTATATAAAAAATATATACCACTTTAAATTACCCATTTAATAAATTAAAAATCATATGCACCCTTCATTACTAAAAGCTAAAAATTTTTAATACCAATTTTTTTTATTAAAAATCTTAAAATACAAAAGATAATTATATTTATAAAACTAGAAAACCGTTATGAATGAAATTTTAAACATTTTATTCCAGATTGGTACAGAATTCCTTTAAAAACATCTATTCCGGATTATATACAATATTCTGGAATACATACAATATTCATTTAATGAATTTTGAGAATGCATTATACATACATAAAGATGATCATGATATGTTACAAATTGCAATGGATCTGAAAAAAAGTTATTCTTTGTTATTAAAATATTTGAAAAGAAACCAACTTTCCAGCTGAGTTCCTAAGCAATTACGGAGTTTAGACCAAATCAAAGTTGGATTTATTTAATTTAAATTTAAAAAAAAATCTTTTTTTTCTAAGACTTTAAAAAGTTTAGCTGTTAATTAGCTTTTATTTATAAGTAATTAAAATTGAAATTATATTTAACAAGAACGAAAAATCATGCGTTAAGCATAGATTATGAAACACCTACCAGCACAATCAGAATACTGTAACAAAACTTCATAGATTCATAAGGTGAAATGTGATATCTAAGTAAACAATTCTCGGAAACGTATCATATTCGAAATCCCAGTTTCAGTAATTAAAATGAATAATTTAAAAAATATCTGAATTTTTTATTTTTCATTTATTTATTTTTGTGTATCCCTGTACATGATCAATAGTACATGCCACATAATATGCTAAAATTTAATTCAGTTAGTAAACGCACAGTAAAGTTCAAAAATTCCATTCTTCAATTTCGGTCAATGAAAGATAATGTACTCGACATCTTTTGCGCAACCCTGTATATGATCTATAGAATTTATATACACCAAGCAATATGTAGAAAATTAGTTACATTTAAAAACGCGTGGCACGACGGAAAACACGCTTCCAGAAATTAATGTTCACAGACAGTACTGTACCGAATTATTTTGTATATCCCTGTAAATGAACGATAAATGCTATGCTCTCTATAATCTATGATAAGCATTTTGTAATGAAACTCTGTGATATATATCAATTTCAATATATTTGAGATATATTAACATCATTAAAATACACCGCAAACGATTTTGCCCCATAGACCGTAATGTAAAGAATTCTTTTGAGTGTGCCTGTAAATGAACTATAAGTGCTACATACTTCATTCTCAATACCGAACATGCCATAGTTGACCTCAATGACATATGAATTGCATGGAAATCCGAGTACATTTACGAAAGTTAGAGCTCAGACGGACAGACAAACCGAACTTTTCAACTTTGTTGAAAATATATTATAAAATATTGTATAAAAATATACATAAAAACATATCAGACTATTACAAGCCATGAAATCATTTTATTTTCCAAATATTTCCATAAATAAACTTACATCAGAATATTGAACCACTTGTTATTTACATGTGGAAGTAATGAGATGTCTATATAAATTCAATTAAAAAAACTTTTGAATGGCCTATATTTATTTATTCGAATGTTTTCCATATCCTCGCAGAAAGTCCCCATGATTATGTATTAAAAAATTTACATAAGATTTAGATGTTTTTAACCAGATAAATACTCATTAATCTTTTAACGTTTTTCAGCTAAGATTCTCTATTTTTAAATTGGGATTTTTATAACAATATAATAATAAATATTATAATTATAATAATTATATTAATATAATAATAATAGTAATTATTAAAGAAGACGGATCTAAGAATTACTACATAGGCATGACCAGCAGGAAATTTAATTTCAGAAAAAAAGAGCATATAGCTGATATTAAATACAATAGAAAAACTACAGCCCTGGCAAGATTATATCAAGAAGAAACCATCCAAATAAATTTCAATGAAAGTAAAATAATATTTCCCTTTAGTCTATACTATCCATCCATAATAAGAGAAACCATAGAGATACTAACGCACAAAAATACAATATGTAACGATGCGGCATCTTTTAATTTACCAAAACTGTGGCTAGAGTTACTCCATGGTCAAAGATATGGAAATAAACAACCAAGTAAAAAATAATAGATAACGTGCGTAATTCTTAAAAATACATGAAAATAATAACTTCAAAGTCCGTGCAGCTTTAGAATTTTCTCATTTTGTTTTTGAAAATGACTCGGAAAGAGACGAAACATGTAAAACAGCTAATAAAAGTTATTTTAATTTATATTATGTTGTTAATTTTACACCTTTAGCATTTAAAAGTAATATATTGGAATTTTTATTTTAAAGTGTGATAATTGATTTAAATAAAATTAAAAATCATGGATTTTAAGTTCTCAGTCTCCCCGACTCCTTAAATTTACAAAGTTTATTATTATTATTATTATTACTATTATTATTATTATTATTATTATTAAAACATAATATTTATTACAAGATTTCTTGACCTAAATTTGAAATAAAATTTTTACGAAAGTTGTTTTAAATCAATGATTTAAAAAAAAATCAACGAACCCTGCTTAAAAGTGGTATGAATTTGTTTCCCAGATTCAGTTAAAAAAAATCGCACACATTATTATTTTTTATGAAATGTTATATTTTATGTGCATTTTGAAGAGGTTATGCATATCACAATTAAATTAAGTAAGCTAGATTAAATACTAAAACCAGTGAAACAGAACGTATGTAAAGCGGAAAACATTTTTAAACGGAAAATTTCATGGTCTAGGTGAAAATAATATAAACTATAAGGAATAGCGTACCTGCTAAGATGAAAACCTGTCTATATAGTCAAATGAAATTTCTCGAAATTCCTGCTGTAAATTCAACATTACAGCAACACAATTACTTGTACCTGAAAGGATTAACAGTTCTTGTTGTGACAATTTACATAGCGAATCCTTGTTTCAATTTTAGCAATAATTTCCTAATTTCACTTTTTTTTTTTTTTGTTTTTTTTTTGTTTAATGTTAATTTTGTATTTCTATATTTCCGATTACGAAAAAGTATATTAACAGCACATGCATCTTTTTTACTGATTTGTTTTAATTATTATTTTTTTAATGATTTATAGGAAAGATTATAGTTGTTTTTGCTTATGATATGTATATAGTACATTATAATTAATTTAATTATCTAAAATCTCCACCCCCGCTTTTTTTAACACTTTCCAAACTTAGTTGAAAAGTGTTTATGACTTCGGTTTGTCTGGCTGTTTGTCCGTGCTCTAACTCCCGTAAATATGCTCGGAATGCTCTGAAATTTTTGTATGTTATTGTCGTTATCTATAGCATGTTCCCTATTTCTACTGAAGTGTGTAGCACTTATAGTTTTTTTTACAGGGACACTCAAAAGAATTCGGTTACATTACGGTCTATGGGGAAAAATCATTTGCGGTTTATTTTAATAATGTTACACAATTTCAAACAAATTGTAATTGATATATATCACTAAGGTGCATTACAAGAAGCTTACTATGGAATAGGGTGCGCATAGCACTTATAGTTACTTTACAGGGACAGGCAAAAGAATTCCGTTACTATACGTCTATGGAGAAAATTCGTTTGCGGTTTATTTAAATAATGTTTCACTATTTTAAACGCATTGAAATTTATATATATCACTAAGGTGCATTACAAAAGGCTTACTACAGAATATTGCGTGTGTAGCAGTCATCGTTCATTTACAGGGACACACAAAAAAATTATCTTCTTTCTGTTAACAATAATTCCCGGAAGTGCGTTTTAAATTGCTGAACGCGATTTTAAATTTAACTCACTTTGTGTCTATTACTTGGTGTGTATACATTCTGTAGATCATATACAGGGCAGCACAAAAGTTCGCGAACACATTTCCGTTTATTGACAGAAACTCCAGAAGGAGAATTTTAAACTGTGCTACGCGTTTCCTAACTCAACTAAAATTTAGCAACCTATGTAGTATATATACAAATCTATAGATCATATCCAGGGTTGAATAAAAGTATTCGGATATTTTACCGAATATTCTTGGTAATTCCTGAAATTACGTTTTTAAATATGTTATGCGTTTTCCAAATTGTTTACTTAGACGTTATCTTTCAGCTTATTAAACGGTCATGGTTTGTAAAATTATTTTGGAAGCGTTGGAAAGTGTTACATAATCTATGCTTGACGCATGGTTTTTCTTTTTTCTTCTTCTTTTTTTTTTTTTTTTTTTTTACAGAACTGAAAATGAAACAATTTTCAGCAATTTAAAGCAACATTTTTTTTGTTTTGTTTATGATTATTTATTATTATTGTTTTAAATCAGTTTCACGCATTGTTTTGTTATAATTACACAGTTAAATCAATTGACATAATACATATAAAGTAAATTCTGGCTTATTTGGAAGTGGAAAATTCGAACAAAATAAAATAAAGAGAGAGTAAAACAAAACATTGGACACTGCATTTTGCAAACATAAACTTTCGAAATTTTGCTTATAGTTTTTGCTCTAAATTGACCATGTTCCAAAAAATGTATATCCTCAACAAATTATACACTAAACTTAATAATCCTTAACGACAGTTATTTAATTAACACATTAAAAATAATCAAACTGTAAACACACAAATAGTATTAAAATAGTGATAAATATCAGACCGCTAGATTTCACCAAAGATAGTGAATACAGACTCTTTTAAACGTTAGTTGAAATGAAATTCATAGTTGCTAATGTTTTTATCAGAATTTATCTTGAAGTGTTAAAATATTACTCACAGCTCGTCAGCTTTTAATTCATAAAATATTAAATTAAGCAGATATTTCAGAAATATTTTGACAACTAAGGTGGAAAAACACATCTTTTAAGAAGAGTATGAAGAAAAAAGAAATTAAAAAAATGTAGTTTCCTAAGGAGATATTTTATATGTACGTTGCATTCTTCTACGACCATATCTTTAATATTAGCGAGGGGAATTAGAGAGATGATTGAGCAACCACCTTAAAGCTATTCTCAATTCCAAACTAGCTACTTTACGACATATTTTTTAATTTACTTTTGTTCAGAAACTTGGGAAGTTCGGAAATTGGCAAGTGTTCTTAATTCAAAAACTTTGTAATAGAAAGGCGCTTTCCATTTTTTGGTAAAGGCTGAAGATCTTTCAGAAAAAACAGTCAAAGTCAGCGTTTTGAATCGAATTTCCGACGTCGCAGCACAAGAAAGGGGAAAAACGTGTTGTCCCGTGACAAGAATCGCTCATAACTCGATAAGTAATTTATTTATCAAAAAATGGAAAACTTATTTGGCTCCCAAATTGTTTCAATAGTCAGGGCTACTAATTTTATACCTTTACGCTTAAAAATGAGTCACAAAATGCGTCAGAAAGTTTCGTGCTGTTCAGCATATCATTTGAGAACCACCTTAACGGAATCTTGGGATATCTTTGATGAGGAAACAAATAAACAATTGTTCTAAAACTGTTTGTACAATTATATTTTTTACATAATACATTTCTTGTTATTTTTTAGGCCACACGAAATTTTTTATGGTTTTTGCTAACGATACAAAAAGCTGAATTGTATAGTTATAATTTTTATGAAACTTTTATATGCAGAATGATTTTTTTCTGTGATTTTTACTTTGAAAACAGTACAGGTTGTGGGATTTATCTACAAGAGGAACTGACATTGAAGAATGAATAATAATGCATGGGATGGGGGATGTCTTACAGATGTCTTTTAATGAGAAAAAATGTTTCTTCGTTTTATCTCCATTCGGGGCCCGTATATCAATGATTGTTTGTAAGAAGGAGTGAGAAAGGGTTGAATCTGGCTACCTTTCTTATTTACAAGTCGCCAGGCTGTTAATTGCTTTTTCGTCTCCCTCATTACGCCCTCTCCCGTGATTTATACCTTTCAGATTTATTGTCAATCCTTATTAAATATGTCTTTTCTTTTTTAATTAAATATATATTTGTGTGTGCGTATACTCAAGATTGCGCCTGGGCGTAAATATTTTTCTTTCCATGGTGCTAATGTTTTCTACTCTGTGTTACTGTAAAACGTGAGTTCATTTTTTTTAGCCATGACACTTGAGGTATTTTTTATACAAAGTGACGGGCTTTACAAGATTTTACGTTTTACGATTTTTTTTTTCTATCTTGACAAATTTCATTTTTTTTGTGTGAAGTACCTATAAATTTCGATTACTTATAGCTTGATAAATAATCGTCAGAGCAGGTTTTAGAACACAATCACACAAGCTTAAAATGACTTGCCTACTTTTCTTCTATTTTGCTGTAATCGTATTTTCAAAGCATTTTTAATATAGAATAAAATATTCTTAGATAAAATAAAAGTATGATTATGAAAATGGAATTGGATTGATCAATGTCAGTATAAAATGTAAAGTCAACCTATGTCTGTGTTCTGCGGCCGCAGCAAAAATAATTTTTCTCGCGAAATGTCCACGCCAAAAATCAAAAGAAGCCATGTGCGTGTTACAGATATGAAGTGTAGAGAGTTGATTCTGAGTAAAAAAAAAATTCTGAAATTCACAGCAAATTTTCTGAAAAGTTACAACAGGGGGGGGGGGCACTCCCGCCACTTTTTTTGCGCCCCTTTGACAAAACTTGCGTTTTTTTGCGATCTTTTGACGGAATTTACCGCTTTTTCGCGATCTTTTGATAAAATTTGCGTTTTTTTGCGATCTTTTGACGAAATTTGCCGTTTTTTCGCGATCTTTTGATAAAAATTGCGTTTTTTTTTTCGTAATTTTTTGACGAAATTTGTCGTTTTTCGCGTTGACAAAATGTGCCGTTTTTTCGCGATCTCTTGACGAAATTTGCCGTTTTTTCGCGATCTTTTGAAAAAATTTGTGCGTTTTTTCGCAATTTTTTAACGAAAAATTGTCTTTTTTTGCGATCTGTTGACAAAATTTGCCGTTCTTTCGCGATCTTTTGACAAAATTTGCCGTTATTTTGCGATCTTTTGAAAAAAATTGTGGGTTTTTTTCGCGGGTTTTTAACGAAAAATTGTCGTTTTTCGCGATCTGTTGACAAAATTTGCTGTTTTTTCGCGATCTTTTGACCAAATTTGCCGTTTTCTCGCGATCTTTTGACGAAATTTGTCGTTTTTTCGCGATATTTTGATAAAATTTGCGGTTTTTTTCGCGCTTTTTTGACGAAATTTGCCGTTTCTCGCGATCTGTTGACAAAATTTACCGTTTTTCGCAATCTTTTGACGAAATTTGCCGTTTTGCGCAATGTTTTTGACGAAATTTGCCATTTTTTTGCGATTCTCTGACGAAAGTCACGTTTTTCCCGCGATCCTTTGACAAAATTGGCGACTTTTCTTCGAACGAATGACGAGATTGATTTTTTTCGGCGATCATTTGCAGAAATACCGATACATTTTATGTCCGAATTTTCGGTTTTATAACCGATATCTTTTTTTAGTTTTCGGAAATCATTTCCTTTTCGGAATTTTCGGAAAATTTGGACCAGAATCACCCCTGAATATATGATTGACGCATGATTTTTCGTGCTTCTTAGATATTTAAATTGTGTATGGACGTACAGATCGGCAATCAGATTAATTGCATCTCTATTGCGTTTGGATATTTATTTTAACAGCTTAGTTGATTTTTAAAACTTTCCAAACTAGTTGAAAAAATGATTATGACTTAGGTTTGTCTGTCCGTCCGTTCGTATTCTAATTCCTGTAAATATACTCGGATTAGCCTGAAAATTTTGTATATTATTGACGTTAACTATAGCATGATCCCTATTGAAAATGAGTGTGTAATACTTATAGTTTATTTACAGGGACAGTAAAAAGTATTCTGTTACATTACAGTCAATGAGAAAAAATCGTTTCCAGTGCATTTTGATGATGCTACGCCATTTGAAAATGATGAAATTGATATACAATTATGCAGCGCATTAAAACATGCTTTTTGTAGAATATGGGGCGCAAAACATTTATTATTCGTTTACAGAGTCAAGCAAAATAATTCCATTACACATTGTTCTACGGATAAAAATAATTTGTAGTGTAATTTAACGATGTTTCACTCTTTTAAACATAATCAAATTTATATGCATTACTGAGGTGCACTATAAATTGCTTACTGAAAAGTATGGTGTGAATTGCATTTATCGTTCATTTAGAGGGACACACAAAGGATATAGGCTACAGTATATACATGCAATAATTACAGTCTATGTGTGATAAATATGTTTTCCCCTTTGGTTTGCGTGTTTAAGTTTTGCTGGAAGTGAGTTTTATGTTGCTTTATGCGTCTTTTACCTGAATGAAATCTTAGCTTAGAGGTGTGTACAAAAGTCTTTATAGATAATATACAGGGCTGTACAAAAGATTTCGATTGCATTTCAATCGATTGGCGAAAATTGCTAAATGTGAATTTTCTAAATGAACTAAATTTTATCATATGTAGTATATATCCAAATCTATAGATCATATACAGGGCTGCACAAAATAATTCGACTACCCTTTTGACAACGGAAGGAAATTTCGAAAACTAAATTTTTCAATGTGTTATATGTTTTCTAAACTGTTTACTTAAACAACGTCTTTTCATTTTATTTAACGGTGAAGTTCCGTTACAGTTTTCTGGATGTGCTGGAAAGTGTTTCATAATCTATGCTTGACGCATGATTTTTCGTTCTTGTTTTGTATAAGCAATGAATTGCTAATTTGTAATTAATTCCATATTTATAATTTATTATTGTTATTATTTTGCATTAGAAATGACTTTAAATTCAATGTAATCATCGCCTCTTGTCAGGGAAAAAGCTGTCCTGGGACATACAGTTTTTGATAATGTCGAAAAGCTACGAATTTTGAAAAAATAATCTATTTTTAACACTTTAAAACACGCTAAAGATTGTGTTTTTCATATATATTTTTCATGAAGCAATTAATTTTTACTTTTATTTTTATTTTATAATGCAATACATAAAGATAATTTCCATAAATATTTATTAAAAAATAAATAAATACCTTATTTACTCGCGTATTTTGCGCACTTTCTTCACCATTTCTTCGGTACTAAAAGTAGGGGTTGCGAAAAATACGCGATTTTTTTTAGCATTAATTTTTATAGTAGGGAAACTCAGAAATAAAAAAGAAAACTTCCCAGTTAAACTGAGGGCATTGAGCTCACAGGCTATTCACACTAATTGTATATTATACTCTTATTTCAAAGAATTTGAAATAAGCCCCTCGAAAAATAAAGAAATCGACAATATAGTAAGAGGGGATCATCCCCCCGTTCCAAGCCCCTTATAGTTAACCAATTAACCCCCAAAACTAATCAGGGAAGCCCATTATTACAATAAACATATATACAAAATTTGAAGCAAATCAGATAATTCTGCATTGAAAAACCATTTATCTGGATTAAGGGGGGTTAGCCGCCAGTATCCCCCTTTATACTTAACCAATGAATCCCCAAATCTAACAAGGGAAGCGCCTTACCACAATGAGCCTATATACAAAATTTGAAGAAAATCAAATAGTTCTCCATGAAAAACACATTTATCAAATTAAGGGGGGAGGATAAGCCTCCCCTATACCCTCTTTATACTTAACCAAAGAACCACCAAAACTAATCAAGAGAGTGCTTATCACAATGAACCGACATAAAAAATTTGAAGAAAATCGGATAATTCTGCATGAAAAACCCATTTATCTAAAATAAGGGGGGATTAGCCCCCCGTTCTTCCCTTTATATTTCACCAATGAATCCCGAAAACTAATCAGCGAAGCGCCCTATTACAATGAACCTTTATATAAAATTTGAAGCAAAATGCTTACTTCTATCAAGAGTTATCGCGTTACGTACATACAGAACGGGCGGGCATATTAACTCTCTGACTTTGATAGCCTGTGAGCTAAAAAAAAGAATAAAAAATCTGCCGTCAAGAATAGAAACAACACTTCCCTAATACTTTAACAAAACTTTACTGATTAATAAAGTGAAAGATGATGTCTAAGTAAACAATATGGAAAACGCGTAACAAATTTGAAAACCCAATTTTGCTGTTTACCATCAATAGTCGGAAAAATACCCGAATTATTTTATGCAGCCCTGTTTAGGAACTATAGGTTTGTATATATGTCGTAGCCCAATTGCGAAATCCGACTCTGTCCAAAGAGCCAAGGCAGTTTGAAATGAGCCGGGCTAATTGGAGAATCATCTTGCGTTCTCCAATCGGCCTGATGTTTTTCAGGCTTATTCCAAAGAGCTTAGAGGGCTTTACGCTAATTGGAATACGGTCATTTATTTCTCAATCAGCCTATATTTTTTAGGCTTATTGTAAAGAGCCTAGCTAATGTTAGGCTAATTGCAGCTGCTTTAGAAAAAAAGTGGTCATTTTTGACCACTTTTTTTCTAAAGCAGCTGAGTTTTTCAGTCTTCTTGAAAAGAGTCTATGAAGTTTTAGGTAATTCAGAAAATTCACTGCTGTTTGTCCAAATATCGTGTTGTACCCGACCCGAACCTGAATATTCCATTCGAAGTCAACCCGAAACCCGGAAAGAAACCAACAAAAAAGCCATCGAAATGCAATCCGATCCGAAGATGACAAAATTGTTTCCATCGACATGCAACCCGACCCTAAACTGAAAATTGAAGTTAACCTGAAAACCGACCCGAACACGACAAGAAAATCCATCGAACCGTAACCCGACCCGAATCCGGCAAAATAAATTTCTTCGTCTCACTTCCCGATCTGTACCTGAAAATTGAAGTTAACCCGAAACCCGACCCGAACCCAACAAAAAAATCCATCGAATCGTAACCCGATTCGAACCCGACAAAATAAATTTATTTGTCTCGCAACCCAACCCGAAACTGAAAATTTAAATTAATCTGAAAATCGACCTGAACCTGAAAATTTAAGTTATTCCGAAACCCGACAAAAAATTTCCTCGAACCGCAATCCGATCTGAAGACAACAAAATTATTTCCGTCGACATGCAACCCGACCCGAACCCGACAAAAAATCCATCGAACCGTAACCCAATCCGAACCCGACAAAATAAATTTCTTCGTGTCGCAACCCAAACCGAAACTGAAAATTTAAGTTAACCTGAAACTCGACCCGAAGTTGAAAATTTAAGTTATTCTGAAACCCAACCCAAAAGAAGGCGAAGGGAACCACCCTAAACACTTCGTTGTGCTTTTCCAAATTCATAAAACTTTGGTACCTGCATTGTTATTCCCATTTGACATTCCTACACTAAATTTTTCCTTTTGACGTCTTCCCGCCTTGCTTTTGGCATCGGGTTCTGCTAACTTTCCTTCTTACCTCCTTTGCAATTTTAAGGGAAAAAAATATTATACTTATATTATTTTTTGCATCTTAATTGTATTATACTTAATTATCTTTGCATCTTCAAAATTTAATTATTTGAATCTTGTATAAACTAATTGTTTGCATCTTATTTAAATTAAATTGTTTGCATTAGTTTTTTAGATTAAAAAAATATTAATTACGATTTAGAAAAATTGTCTGGCTCTGATGGGGCCTTCCCCCCCCCCCTTCCCCCCTATGCTCACCATTCCGACTCCAATCAAAGTATCAAAGCGCACATCCAGATTGCTCCTACATCTGCATCACTCCACCGCAGCCTGCTGCGAGAGAACTTTTATATTTTTGAATCTTCTGATGCCATCTCCATAGACTGTTCTCATCTAGATGTGAAGTAAACGTGGGCATTACGCCCCACGTAGGCATTCTTCAGTAATCGTCTTTGATCTTTGATCTTTGACAAAAATGTTGCAATTTGTAAAGCATAAAAGGTATTATGAAACTAAAATATTAGCGACTGTAGTTCCATATTTGCTAATTAATTTACAAAAACAATTTATAATGTCTAATTTTGTATATAATATAATAAATTTTCATATGTATATAGGTAGGTAGTCTTTTTTAAATATTAAAAGAGAGTGGTTTACTCAAAATTTTGATGGCAAAATTGCAAATTTTTTATGCTTGCGAAAAATGTATTTTAATTCGGCTCATTGTAACAATTGAATTATCAAAAATCCTGCACGCAAAGTACATAAATGAATTTATTTATTAAACAAGAACGAAAAATCATGCGTCAAGCATAGATTATGTAACACTTTCCAACGCTTCCAAAATAATTTTACAAATCATGCCGTTTAATAAGCTAAAAGATGACATCTAAGTAAACAATTTGGAAAACGCATAATATATTTAAAAACATAATATCAGGAATTTCCAACATATACAATATTCAGAAAAATATCCTAATACTTTTATTCAGCCCTGTATAGGATCTATAGATCTGTATATATACTACATAGGATGCTAAATTTCAGTTCAGTTAGGAAACGCGTAGCACAGTTTAAAATTCTCCGTCTGGAGTTTCTGTCACTAAACGGAAATGTGTCCGCGAACTTTTGTGCTGCCCTGTATAGGATCTACAGAATTTATACACATCACGTAATAGACAAAAAGCGAGTTAAAATTAAAATCGTGTTCAGTAACTTAAAACGCACTTCCAGGAAGTATTGTTAACAGACAGTTGAGAATTATTTTGTGTGTCCCTGTAAATGAACGATGACTGCTATGCACGCAATATTCTGTTGTAAGCCTCTTGTAATGCACCTTAGTGAAATATATATAAATTTCAATGCGTTTAAAATAGTGAAACATTATTTAAATAAACCGCAGACGATTTTTCTCCATAGATGTAATGTAACGGAATTCTTTTGACTGTCCCTGTAAAGTAACTATAAGTTCTATGCCCACCCTATTCCATATTAAGCTTCGTCTAATGCACCTTAGTGATATATATAAATTTCAATGCGTTTAAAATAGTGAAACGTTATTTAAATAAACCGCAAATGATTTTTCCCTATAGACCGCAATGTAACGGAATTCTTTTAAGTGTCCCTGTAAAAAAACTATAAGTGCTACACACTTCCGTTTAAATAGGGAACATGCTATAGATAACGACAATAACATATAAAAATTGCAGAGCAATCCGAGCATATTTACGGGAGTTAGAGCACGGACAGACGGACAGACGGCAGACGGCCATACGGCCAGACAAACCGAAGTCATAAACACTTTTCAACTAGGTTGGAAAGTGTTAAAAAGCGTTAAATTTCGAATTAAATTAAAAATCTTTATTATATATCTAGATTCTTTTTAAAAACATATATTGTTAGAGTATATCTCTTTTAATGAGCGTTTAAAATTTAAAATACAAAAATTAATATTATGTATAGAGTCCATATTAGGGTGACTTTTACATGTGATTTGTCAGTTTAAAAGGTACATGACCCCTTAAGGGTCTTCATCAGTGCGATTTTAAATTCCACTCGCTAATGTTAAACGTAATGGTCGTGTGATGCATTCGTATTTATAAAATATCTCCTTGGGAAATTAATATTTTAAATTTCTTTTTTCTGTGTACTATTTTTAAAGGATGTCCTTTCTTTCTTAGTTGTCAAAATATTTCTAAAATATATACTAAATTTATAATTTTATGTGTTAAAATTTTAGTGAAACTAAGTAAGATTATTTAACTTTTCACATAAACTAAGTATATATTTTAGAAATATTTTGACAACTAAAAAAACAGAGACGTCCTTGAAGAAGAGTACACAGAAACAAAAAATTTAAATGTTAATTTATTCAGGAGATATTTTATAAATACGAATGAATCACACGGCCATAGGTTTAACATTAGCGAGGGGAAATTGAAATCTCACTGATGAAGAGCCTTGAGTAACTCAAATTTTAAAAATCAGCGACTTCCACCACTATGCCTTTTTTAAAAGCCTCATTTATACGTGTTATTAATGTATATGGAGTTAATCCTAATCTATGTCTCTATTTACTAATAACAAAAGGTTTTGTTTTTATAAATTAAGGCATTTTTTTTTTTTTTTTTAGTTATACGGTGTAAGTCGGATGCGTTTTGAGATTTCACGGAAATAACACGATAGAAGTTTTTTCTAAGGAAAAAGAATGACTTCTAGCTCAGACTCTCTGTGTTTCTTAACCATTTCAAAGGCACAGTACTTCTGCTGCTAAAATAATGAAATAATTGAATGACACCAGAATTTACGAAGATAATTATTTTAAAATAATTAAAAGCTTTTCTTCACGTATAATATCAAAATTTTATTAAAAAATTCTGGGTGCAGTTTGGCAGTTAGGAATTAAAATTACGTGCTCACTTTATGCAAACACTTCCCTCATTCTGTTAAAAAAAAAAAAAAAAAAAAGAAAAAAAAAAAGAAAAAAAAAGAGAGACATCCTTGAAGGAGCGTGTACAGAAAAAAAAAATTAAAATGTTAATTTATTCAGGAGATATTTTATAACTACGAATGAATCACACGGCCATAGGTTTAACATTTAACAATTTATAATATATAATTTTGTATATAATATAATAATTTTTCATATGTATATAGGTAGGTAGTCTTTTTTAAATATTAAAAGAGAGTGGTTTATATATATATACTCAAAATTTTGATGACAAAATTGCAAATTTTTTATGCTTGCGAAAAATGTATTTTAATTCGGCTCATTGTAACAATTGAATTATCAGAAATCCTACACGCAAAGTACATAAATGAATTTATTTATTAAAAAAGCGTTAAATTTCGAATTAAAATTAAAAATCTTTATTATATATCTAGATTCTTTTTTTTTAAATTACTGTTAGAGTATATCTGTTTTAATGTGTGTTTAAAATTTCAAATCCAAAAATTAATACTATGTATAGAGTTATTACAATCCATATTAGGGTGACTTTTACATGTCATTTATCAATTTAAAATGTATTATAAATTATAAAATTTTGGACCTTTTATTGTCTATTTAATTTTGTGTTATTAGCAGTATAAGTATCTTCAAAATTTTCCTTATGTTCATTGATAAAATGAAATAAAAAAAACCAAAAATAGTAAATTTGTTTGGTTCACTGTTTTATGTGTCTTTAATTTTCCAATTATTTTATGTCTATTCACTCAAATTTGTCTCCTTACTCTACAATTTGTATTCCAAAAAATGGAAATTCAGCGATATTCTGATGGTTTGAGATTTTTCCTTTTAGAGGGTAAATACGCATAGTCTAAATAGTATTCATATCAAGTTTGGTTAAATTTGGCCCAATACTTTTTTTTCAGTCAGGTTTTAAACATATCCCTTTTTATTACATAACTTTGTTTTTAAATAGTAATTCATTAAAGACAGGTATGATATTGTAAATTTATTAATTTTGTATATAGGTTGTAATGTAAATTAACATACCTTTAATCAAGATAATTAGTGGAATAGAATACAGGTAGGCAGTAGAACTATATTACAGGATGGGTTCGGGCTCGTTCTCTTCGTGCTCGGGCTGAAAGTGAAAATTTTATTTATTCACAAATTGAAAGAAAAAGGGAAAAAAAACTGTCTGTTTGAGAAAGAATAATGTAGTATTAGTTTCTTAAAGTGTTTTACAATCCATTAAAAATGCTTCATAACTATTAACTATTTTTAAAATATAGTTTGTATAAGTGTCAGGTTTCTTACAATCAGCTGCAAGAGTTGAAAGCTATTCTTAAGGGATTAGCATATTGTATGTATTGTATATGTATCTATTGTGTACCGTTAAAGGCGTCCTTTAGAAAATCTTAATCCGAAGGGTGGCGAGTGGAACAGAATGAAGGAAGTATTTCCATTGCAATGTGGTCTTTCAGAGATAAGAAAGCGATTGCACTCTTTTGTTCAGAAAAACAGATCCGTCAAGAGGGAGGAAGGGTTGTCCAAGGACCCTTGGAAACAGAGGAGAAACCCCATAGAAAGGAGGGTGTTCTACAATTTACGAGAGAGAGAAAGTTAGTTCTAACGTAGGAAGCGAAGGTGTAAGGTCGTTCAGAGTAGGAGCGCTGAGACCGGAGCGAGTTCGAACGCAGGATTGGAGTGTGTGAGATTAATAGAAATCTCGGTTCTGAATAAATGAACGTAGTCTAGCGGTACACGTAGAGCGTTTTCTGTAATTGTTTTGATTTAGTGTTAAACCGGATCATTTACATCCGAGTTTAAATGTAAATAGTGTTAATAAATTGTTACTTTAACTTTAATTGAAAGAGTTAGGTTTTTCTTGAATATACATCAAGTATCGTGCCCGATATCACGTTTTCATATCGGTGGTGGCAGCATATCAAAAGACCGGATTTATTTGGAAGTTGTGTGGACGGAGAAGTGGAATCCGACAATAAGCATAATAATTTAATATCTTAAAGTTATCTTTATATTTGCAAAACTATACTGTCAGTGTCAGATAACTTAAATTTACACATAAACAGTAAATTTGTTTGGTTCACTATTTTATGTCTATTTAAATTTCCAATTATTTTATGCCTATTTACTCTTCCTGCTCGGACTGAAAGTGAAAATTTTATTTATTCACAAATTGAAAGAAAAAGGGAAAAAAACTTTCTGTTTGAGAAAGAAGAATGTAGTATTAGTTTATTAAAATGTTTTACAATCCATTAAAAATACTTCACAACTATTAACTATTTTTAAAATATAGTTTGTATAAGCATAATAATTTAAAATCTTAAAGTTACCTTTATATTTGCAAAATTATGCTGTCAGTGTCAGATAACTTAAATTTACACATAAACAGTAAATTTGTTTGGTTCACTGTTTTATGTGTCTTTAATTTTCCAATTATTTTATGCCTATTCACTCAAATTTATCTCCTTACTCTACAATTTGTATTCCAAAAAATGGAAATTCAGCGGTATTCTGATGGTTTGAGATTTTTCCTTTTAGAGGGTAAATACGCTAGTCTAAATAGTAGTCATATCAAGTTTGGTTAAATTTGGCCCAATACATTTTTTTCAGTCAGGTTTTAAACATATCCCTTTTTATTACATAACTTTGTTTTTAAATAGTAATTCATTAAAGACAGGTATGATATTGTAAATTTTATTAATTTTGTATATAGGTTGTAATGTAAATTAACATACCTTTAATCAAGATAATTAGTGGAATAGAATACAGGTAGGCAGTAGAACTATATTACAGGATGGGTTCGGGCTCGTTCTCTTCGTGCTCGGGCTGAAAGTGAAAATTTTATTTATTCACAAATTGAAAGAAAAAGGGAAAAAAAACTGTCTGTTTGAGAAAGAATAATGTAGTATTAGTTTCTTAAAGTGTTGTACAATCCATTAAAAATGCTTCATAACTATTAACTATTTTTAAAATATAGTTTGTATAAGCATAATAATTTAATATCTTAAAGTTATCTTTATATTTGCAAAACTATACTGTCAGTGTCAGATAACTTAAATTTACACATAAACAGTAAATTTGTTTGGTTCACTATTTTATGTCTATTTAAATTTCCAATTATTTTATGCCTATTTACTCTTCCTGCTCGGACTGAAAGTGAAAATTTTATTTATTCACAAATTGAAAGAAAAAGGGAAAAAAACTTTCTGTTTGAGAAAGAAGAATGTAGTATTAGTTTATTAAAGTGTTTTACAATCCATTAAACATACTTCACAACTATTAACTATTTTTAAAATATAGTTTGTATAAGCATAATAATTTAAAATCTTAAAGTTACCTTTATATTTGCAAAATTATGCTGTCAGTGTCAGATAACTTAAATTTACACATAAACAGTAAATTTGTTTGGTTCACTGTTTTATGTGTCTTTAATTTTCCAATTATTTTATGCCTATTCACTCAAATTTATCTCCTTACTCTACAATTTGTATCCCAAAAAATGGAAATCCAGCGGTATTCTGATGGCTTGATATTTTTCCTTTTAGAGGGTAAATGCGCATAGTCTAAATAGTATTCATATCAAGTTTGGTTAAATTTGGCCCAATACTTTTTCTTCAGTCAGGTTTTAAGTTTTAAACATATCCCCTTTTATTACATAACTTTGTTTTTATATAGTAATTCATTAAAGACAGATATGATATTGTAAATTTTATTAATTTTGTATTAACTAAAGAACTTTATGGAATGTAACAAATGCTACAGTAATTAACAGTATTATGTATAGTCTTATTAATGTTGCAGTAATTAACAGTATTATGTATATTCTTATTTTGAAATATTTATAACTTATAAAATTTTGGACCTTTTATTGTCTATTTAATTTTGTGTTATTAACAATATAAGTATCTTCAAAATTTTCCTTATGTTCTTTGATAATAAAATGAAATAAATTTTCATGTTACAAGTTTTTGCTCTTTTTTGTACCAATTGATAAAAAGTAGAGTTAGTTGCTACTTTTGATCATTTGCTATCATCCTCCAGTGTTAGACAGATAACTTTTATTCTGTAAGGTAATACATGTTTCATCTTCTGTCTTCAATAAAAAATCATATAATTTAAAGAAAAATTCTCTTATTTAACATAAAAAAATTACACTAAAATAGTTAACTATTCATAAGGTACATAAAACGATTATATATATATATATAATTTTTTTTCGGGTATCTAAAGTGGTTCAAGAATTTAACTGCCAAAGTAGTAAAATCTTGGTTTTGACCGATTTTGAAAAACTGAAATATTTTACATTCTCGTCAACCTCCTATTCTACATCTTGATGGTACATTGAAAAACCGCTCTTTTGCCAAAAGTGTTATTGGTAAGTATTTTTTCAGTGGCTGTAATTTTTTTTTCTGTACTGTTTATACTGTCTGTCTCAAAATTTTTTACACAACTAGAAAATGTTGATTATTAAAATAACAATAGAAAAAAAAAACATTATGTACTTAGTGGAATCTGTAAAATTTTTAAAGTAAATATTAGTAAATTGAATAAATATGTACATTATCATAACATTGATAAACTCATAAAAATCTATAACTCTACAAAAGTATGACATATTGTAAAGTTTTAAACAGTTGGGGGAAAAATGATTTAAATAATTCAATATGCAATACTGCATGACATAAGTAATCTGTCATAAAGTATGACATATTGTAATATTTATAATATTTTCCTCCCACTTAACTGATTAAAATTCTTAAATTATTATTTTTAAAATAACATCCACTAATTATATGAAAATACAAAAAATATCTTTATTCAAAAATATCGCTCAAATCTTTTATGAGAAGAAATTGTCATATTAAACACTAAAGAAATCAAACGGCTGTTTCCTGAGGTAGAAGTTCCGATTGCCAATTTCAGTCATCCTGGCCTTACAAATTTCTGTGTTTTTTCATCGCCAATAGATATGAGATTGACTCAGCCTGAACCTGGGCCGAAATGGGCTCGGGCGCAAAGTGAAAATTTTATTTATTCATAAATTGAAAACAGAGATAAAAGAACTTGCTAATTTAGAACCAAGAATATAATCTAAGTTTCTTAAAGTGTTTTTACGGTTCATTGAAAATCAGTATGAAAGGGAATTGAATTGTTAATGATGGGATATAAGGAGAAATATTCTATGTCTCTCTGAAGCCTTTGCATGGTCAGTTTTAGTAACAATGAAATCATGATCTATCCCTTGCCTGTCCTTGATTAGAAACTCATTGCGTTCAGCAACTGAAAAAGAATTTCCAGCAATTATTGTTAAGAGGCTACACTGTTAAAAAAATTGCAGTAAAATTACGGGCAGAGGCCGGCAGTAGAGATTCCAGTCATACCCCATAAAAAAAAAAAAAAAAAAAATCCATGCCAGTTATTTTGTGCAGCTTGTAATTTTACGGGGCAAAGTAATACAGCATTATAATGCACAGGATATAATGCACTTTAAAACACAATAACACTTTACTTACTGTTCCGTAGCACGTAGCACGTTAGATAATCATCACTGCGGGTTGAAATTTTCGAAACACGAGTAAAATGAAGGGTTACACCCTAGCGGAGGAGGACAATGTATGGGGTAGTACCATATTTTTGCTAACATATGGGATAGAACTGTAAGTATGTGTGGATTGCTCTTAATTTTCTAAGTGTCTAAGAGATAAGGCCGCTTATTTAGTGGATCAGAGCGTTTTTCATCAAATAAGGCTGTTGCCCGTGAAAATTGAAGGGTAAACGCTCATAAATTTACAGTTTTTTCTGAGAGTGTATTTCACTCAGACGAAAACACCCGCTCGCTAATGTTAATCCTATAGAGGACATATTTTAAGACATCTCGATCGCATTTTAATATTTTTAAATGATTTTTTTTTTTTTTTTTTTTTTTTTTTTTTTTTTTTGCGTTGGATAGCTGAGGTCAATCTCTACGGACGCCCCTTTTTACTTTTTCGATTTTGATTACAAGTTTTTTTTATTAAGATACTTTCACAAGTGAAAGTATCCTCAATAAAAAAAAAACTGCAACAAAAATCGAAAAAAGTAGAAAGGAGCGTGCATAAAGATTGACCTCAGCTATCCAATGCAAAAAAAAAAAATCATTTAAAAATATTGAAATACGAACGAGATATCTGAAAATATTTCCTCCAATTGATTAACATTAGCGAGCGTGTGTTTTCGTCTGAGTGAAGTAGCCTTATGAGACACCACCGAATTCTTTTGTGTGTCCTTGTAAATGAACGATGAATGCTTTACGCACCATATTCTATATTAAGCCTCTTGTAATGCACCTTAGTGAGATATATCGATTTCAGTATGTTTGAAATTGTGAAAATTTATTAAAATAAACCGCAGATATTTTTTCTCCTTATACCGTAATGCAGCGGAATTCTTTTGAGTGTCTCTGTAAAGGAACTATAAGTGCTACACACTTCCTTTTCAATACCGAACATGCCATAGTAAACCTCAATAACATATATCAATTGCGTGACAATCCGACTATATTGACGCGAATTAGAGCACGGACAGACAGACAGACAGAGTTCATAAACACTTTTCAACTATGTGTGGAAAGTGTTAAATATGCTCTAAGAATTTCGAATTTGCTATTGGGAACAAGTTTACACAGTCTGTTGAAAGTCCGGGGGTCGGCGCAGGGGGTTAGAACCCCATAGTATTAATATAAAATTTATTTAAGCAAACTTATCCAAACATCAAAATTGCAACATAGAAAACCGTGTGATTTACGCATCTTTTCACTGATATAAATTGAATTATTCTTCTACTTAAATCCCAGGTCTTTTTAATTAGTAAAATGTCTCTCTTAGTAATTACTTAAAGGCTGCGCAAGAGCGGGCATTGATTACCGAATAGGCACGAAAAGCACGTGCTTCTCCTAGAAAAAATTTGTAGGGGCCCCAAATCTTGTATTGAATTATTTCCATTCCAAAATTTTATCTATTTTCTTTTCAATTACGTCATCTATATGGATTTTTAAAAATGTTTCATAGCAAATAACCACATTACCACCATTCTATAGTTTGTCCAAACAACCAAAGCCGTCAATTTATCAATCATTAATATCGTTCAACCAATCAAAATCGAAAAAATCGAGTGGGCAAGCGTAATGCCCACCAGGTTGTTAAGTTAGTTGCTAGGGCGTGACGTCTGCTGAAACTGATTTACTGTCTTCCCGGGAAAAGCAAAAGCGTCACCAAAGACATTTTAGATACACAGGAGCGTTACACAAATTGTTTCAACAAATTTTCTTGCATAAATTACAAAACACCCTTATTATATCTGTATTACAAGCAGCCCATTATTGAGATGAATTGAGATTTATTGCCCATTATTGAGATTTTTGCCTTGCGATTTGCGAGTAGAGTTTGATAAAGCAGTAAGGAAATCTCTTAACTTTTAGATCTGTGAAATATTTGTATTCAAAATCTCTCGCGCTTTTTTTCAGTGTGTAAATGAATGCTATGTACACAGTATTCTATAGTAATTCTCTTGTAGTGCATCTCAACGATATATATCAATTTCTATATGTTTGAAATTGGGTAACATCATTAAAATACACCGCAAACAATTTTTCCGCATAGACCGTAATGTAATGGAATTCTTTTGAGTATCCCTATAAATGAACTATAAATACTACACATACATGCCATAGTAAACGTCATCAACGTATATCAATTGCATGGCAATCTGAGTATATATACGCGAGTTAGAGCACGGACAGACAGACAAACTGAATTCATTAACACTTTTCAACTATATTGGAAAGTGTTAAAAAAGAAAAGTATGAGGATGCGTGCGGTTTTATTATCTCACATTATCTCATAATCTTGATGTGAAAATTATGGGAATCTTTGTTTTTTATACAAATTTTCTTTCAAAAATAAAATGCGCGAGGGTGCAGATTACGCTTGTAAGTACGATATATTTGAAGTTATTGTCACTCTTATGATTTTTTTTCTTCTGTTGTTGTTGGTGGTGGCGCCATGCGGTAAAAGTTAAAGCTTAAATTTGGCTTTATTTTAAATTGAAATAATTAGCGTTTTTGTGTGTGTTCATATTTATATAAATACGTAGCACCTATTGTTGTCGTCTGCTCCGTCTTGTCTGTCTGTCTGTCCCCCCGTCCGTCCGCATATAACAATCCGCATATAACAATAATTATCTTTGCAGAATTTTGTCGAGACATTTCAAATTTTATGAAAATCGAATCAAAACTTAAGAAGATATAAATAAAAACATTTATTAAGAAATTTGGATTAAAAAAAATAATAATAAAAAAAAAAAAATCGGTGCCTTCTTGTTATAGGAGCTTTCGAGGTTTAATCGTCAAGCGACTGAGATACAGATTTTATTACAGAAATTAATCTGCAGACGATATAATTGATTTCACAGAATTAAAAATCATCAAGATCTGAATATTTATATAACTAGCTATAGTTCGAACGCACCCCATTTGTCACGTTTGACGTACAATTTCCAACTTGTTTAATTAAATAAGGTTTATTCAAGTGACTGGTCTAACAAATTTATGAAAAGCTGATTTTTTCAACATGGTGGCTGGCTGAAGAGAAAATTTAATTTTTATCTCAAAAAAAAAAAAAAAAAAAGACTGTTTATTGATGTTAAAAATAAAAAGAAAAAAAGAAACAAAGAAGAAAAAAAGAAAAAAAAATGAATGAGAGACCCTTTGTGTAAGGACTGCATAATTACTTAAGAAAAGAGCAGACAAAATTAGAAATGAATATATCCCAGTTGTTTTACAGTAATCATGGTAATCCATTTGGAAAATGCCCTTTTGAGAAAAACGAGTTTAAAGCTTTATGTTATAATTACAGTGCGATACTTATTATTATTTTGCTTTCATAGAAACAGATATTCCAAAACTTTTAAATTGTCCCTCTTCAATTGATAAAGCATCTAAAACAAAAAATAGCTTTTTCGAAATTTATGATTAGGTGTAACCCCTTAAATACATGTATTTTAAAAAAATAATTCCCAATTAATAAGTTAGGTCATTTTTTGTTTAAAAAAGAAAAATAGTAAAAACCGCCACCAGAATAAATACCACCAGAAATACTTTTTTGTAAAGGCTGATATAAATGATAAATATGCATATTGTGTAAATTATATGCAGATATAATGAAGTTTAAAAGTTTCTTGCCGAAAATCTAAGGAGAGGAGAATGAAATAGTCCCATTTGTTCCGCACCTAAGCAACGCCCCATGTTCAGGGCTTTACAAATTTGATAAAATCTGGTAGCCAGCAACAAATTCCAGTCACCAATAAAAAGTATTTACCCTCCCCAATCCACCGTTATTGATTTAAAAAAAAAAGATTATTGAGAAAAAATAATAATAAGTGTAGTTTAGAATTTCTAGTTGCATATACTTTAGAATAGTACATAATTTAGAAAGATATCTAAGTTTTCTAATACAAAATTACGTATCTCTGGACAAAAAAAAGAAATACTGTAAAGGCTGAATTGATCGACATGTTGGGAAAATGCTGATTGCTTAATACTTCAAATGTCCGGATAGTAGAGTCCTACAAAATTTATATCTGATGAGGGGACTTCGATAAAGTAGTGAAGCAAGATAACAATTTTTTGCCATTTTCCTATGGAAGTTAGTCAAATTTTTCTGATTTTATTATTTTAATATTTGCAGCTAATGATCTTATTTTTGCCAAATTAAAAATAAAAGTAAAAAATATTTTTTGTCTATGAATATAGTTTCTGAGTTTATTTCTTTATATTAGGGCAGAGAAAAAAACCCGTTTGTGTTCGTTTCTTAGCTCATTTTTTGCTAAAAAAAAAAAAAGAAAGAGAAAAAACCGCCCCTAGAATAAATAACTTGGTCGCCAAAAAAAAAGATCGGTCGCCAGTGGCGACCTGGCGACCGCATTAGACAAGCCGAGCCCATGTTTATACAGTAAACACATAATATGAATCGCTCCATGCAAAAGGTCTTCAGTCACCAAATTGGTAAAATTGAGTTAACCACGGATTTTTGATCTTATAGGGTAGATTTAAACAAAAAAATTTCTTAGCGGTGTTTGATTAGTATAATTTTTGTCTATAAAGGAAAAAAAATCATTTTAATTTGTTTAATATTTTTAAAACAGCAATGTTTTTATTTTCTCAAAACTGGTTCAATTGACTGAAGCCCTTTTTGCATGGAGTCATTCATATGTCAATCGCCGTTTAATCAAACCCACTTTTATAAATCATATTCTGAAATCAAAATGCAAATTTTAAATATGTTTTTGTTGTATACCAGTATCAGCCGTTTTATTGAACCAAATTTTAGTGAACTTCATTCATTTAAACGACAGCTACTGTATTAACAATGCAAAATCATGTTTATTATTAAATAAAGTACAGTGTATTATTATTTATGCTTTCCCTAAAATGTCAAATAAAACACTTGGAAAAGTTTTATTATTACAATTTGGATGCTCAACCTACCTCAAACTTACTTCTATCAAGAAAACTCTTCAAATAAAACACAGTATAATTAAAAGGAATGAAAATATGCATTCCTACTTTTTAATCATTTTATTTTTATATTAATTTTTAGTTTATGTAGTTCAGTATTTACATTTGTATACTACACGCTGCAAATGTATTTCAATAAAACGCTGCTTAAATTATTCCTGAATAAATAATCAGGAAAAAAGCGTTTACAACGCTGTTTTCCCTAAAATGTCAAATAAAACACTGGAAATAAGCTTTATTATTAGAATTTGGATGCTCAACCTACTTCTAAATCGTCTCCGTATATATATAACCTCAACTATTTACCCATTCTCGTTGAGCGTGAAAATGATAATGATTTCAAAAGTATAATTCATTTTTAACCTATGGTTATTATTGCGACTTCAATAGTGCATATCATGATATTTCCCTCTAAATAAACAAAATATAAACAACAAAAAAGCTTCAAAAACACAATTTAATATATCTGTTCCAAGTACTTATATTTCTCAATAATAATAATTATAATAAAACTACAAATTCGCAATAGTTGAAATATGAAACCACTAAATAAAATTTATGGCTGTTTATTTAAATAAAACATTTAAGTATGATGCGATTTCACGAATTCTTAAAAACTTGCTTTTCTAAAAATGATATTTCTATGAGAAAATTATTCAGATCGATCAGTAACATTAAAGTAATTAAAATAAACAAATTGTAAAAACCTTATTACATTTTTGTCAATATTTGGTAAATGTATCGTTTAAATAATGATTGATGCTTCCACACATGAATATAGCTCAATAAATGATTCTAATGAGCCACAAAATTGAAAAAAAGGTCGATTTATTTGCACCCCGATCACATCAATATGGCATATAAATCAGTCGGCACATCAATGAATTGGTCGATTCCAATGTAAAAATGTCATCATATCATACAACAAACAACCTTAAATAAAACTGTCGAATATGATGTACCAAACACTTAAAAAAACGGCCGATTCTAATGTATCATAAAACTAACATATTATATTTTATATTTATTAATTTACAAAAGTTGGTTAAAATAACTTTCATGCATTTTAATAATAATAATAGCAATAACAATAATAATAATAACAACAGTAATAATAATAACAATTATAATAATAACCTCATCAATTCACAATAATAGAAATGTAAAATCATTAAATAAAATTTATGGCTGCTTGTTTGGTTTTAATATATATGACGTGATTTTACAAATCTTTAAGAATTAACTTTCTAAGAATTAAATTTCTGCTACTAAATTATTCAAACTTATAAATCCCAATGTAAACAACATGTAAAATCATTATTATATGTTATTTTTCATTATACAGTAACGGTCGTTTAACTGTACAAAGCGAACTATTTGAATGCATCACAAAATTTGAACCGATTTTAACGTACTAGAAAACTTCAATAAAACTGCCGATCCTATCGTACCAAAATGTTAAGTAAATAGAAATTGAGGTTGGAAAATACCCCCGACTAAAGTTAGAGAGACCCTGAATATAACTTCATCTCTTCTATCTACCTATTCGCAAAAGCAGCATATTAGATTAACTATTAACTCGATTTAGTTTACTAACTCCTTCGCTGCCAGAGTCACGTACGTATACGTGACGTTTAATGTGCACGAAATCCTTAAATTTCAACACCAATATTTTGTACAGAAATGTTCATCTTATTTAATCACATATTTTCAGCTATTAAATAAAGCAAAAGTTACAATTTTTAAAAACTGGTGCCGAAGAATTAAAAGAATTGTAAAGTACACTCGTCGTGAAAAGGGTTAAACTATCAGCTACTGTACATGTTTTGAGAAATCATTGTACATTGGATATTGTTCGGGAATAGGACGAAATATAGTAAAACCACGTACCTTAATATTAGTTGCTTTTTTAACCCTCCAGTACCAAGTTTTAATTTTTGATGAGAGTTCTTGATTTTAGATGATTTGAACCAGAAATTAATTAAATTAATTCTATTAAATTACTTTCGAACTGTCAGTTTGATTTTATTAATTATGTTTCCATTACTATTTTTTTCTTTCTTTTCTTTCTTTTTTTTTCTTTCTTTTTTTTGGTTTGAAACATGAAAATTTTCAAAATAAAAATAAATAGGGTCAAAAGGAACCCCATTAGTACTAGGAAGGTTAAACAGAATTTAATGTAACTTTGCGTACGCACTCTGCAATTATATTTGTACAAAAATATCATTTTAAATACATGATTAATTCATCACATTTTTACTAATAAATAAATATCTATAAAAGAAAACAGTCACAAATATTCCGGTCTAAACCCACCGATAAGGTAAAACCGCACAGATATGTTAATCTTACAGGAAATGAAAAAGTTTAGACTTTCTTTTAAAAAAGAACACTATATTTTATTTGGCAACTTTAACTAAGGAACTCAAGTAATAATATTTTATCTTTAAGTCAAAACAAGAGATAGTTATCTTCATTAAAATTTGAGAAATTGCAGAAAAAATGTTCATTTCTTTATCAGTTTTATGAAAATCATAATCACTCTTCTTAATTGTAGTTTTTGCGTGTTCTTCAAACATTGTTTACACGCTCATCAGTTAATGTTTTCCAATATGTTTTTTTTTTTTTTTTTTTTCAATCCCATGTTGGACACGCGATTTTGCCTCAAGATAATGTGGATAGGAAAGTATGCCATAAAACGCTCTTTTAAATTCTAGCAACAGTTATATTGTGGGGAATAAATTATTATTATTATATGTATCTTGCTATTATAGCTTGTTATTTTTCTTGATAATATGAAAAGTTCAGTAACTTCAAATGTTTTCATATTTAAAAAAAAAATTAAAATTAAAAAGTATTAAAACGAAATGTGAAAAAAAAATATTTAAAACACAGAAATTACACAAATACCAGTACGGAGATACCGTAACGGCCACTTCTGCTTCTAGCCTAAAGCTAAGTATTTTAGTAATACCCGCTGGAAGGCTACTCAAATTGAGTCAAAACTGAGATATCCAAATTTTCTCATTTAAAAATCATATACATATTAGACTCTCCCATAACCGAAATAATGTTTACTGGGACAATCCGGATATGAGAAAAATCCGGATAACAGACATATATATATATATATATATATATATATATATATATATATATATATATATATATAATATATATATATATATATATATTAATTAGAAAATATCTATAAATGTACCTATTCAGCGAATAAAATGCTTTTTTTCATATGATATCACTTTTTATTATATTAATATTGCATCTTTAGATTTCAGATTATCCAAAAAAAATTAGCATCCAAATCAGCATAGATAATCCTAAGGAAAAAAAAAATTGGTCTCGTAAAATTGGGCATACCGGACCATGTAAAGATGGTCCATTATATTGATATCTATATATAATCTACATATAAATATTTAATAATCAGTTAAATATTTTACTTACTTCTAGAAGCAAATGATTCCGCTAAAGAAAGGAAGATATAACACTTAAAAGCGGCACAACCAGAGTGTACTTTCGAAATGTCCCGATGGAAATGCCAATTTCCTTCGATTTGGAGAAGCTGCGCATCTTGCGTAACCATCTTCCCCTTCCCACTCATTTTCGCTTCTCTACTTGTTGGAGAAAATGGTGATTGTTGATATATTTCTTTTTTTCGAGTTTTATGAACTGAATCATTTTCATTTCGTTGAATGATTAAACAGTTTTCGAAATCGCTGGTTTCGCTATGTGTGGTTATTTTATTAGAGTACTCGAAAGATCATTTTAGAAAATAGATTATATTTAACGATCACATTATACAAAACTCGAGAAGCCATAAATATCTCTAGATTTGATGATTTTGTAGCTTACTCCAAGTTTGTCTCGAATTTATGATGTAATCAAGGAATAATTTTACAAGCGAGATTATAGTTCATAATTATTATCTTGATTGTGCAAACAATTTTTTTCTAAATTTGATGATTTTGTAACTTATGACAAATTTGGTTATGAGATGAGTGAGGGATAATTTAAAAAGAAAATTCATTCTTAATTTTCTTTTAACATAAAAAAGAATGCATATGCATCATAGGATATGTTACATATTGAATATGATATTATATATATTATTGAAATGAGTCCTCACACTAATCTCAATAGTTATAACACCTTCAATTGAATATTATTTTTTCTTTTATTGCATAGGGCGATGTGAAATGCAAAATGTTGTGTGTGAACAGAAGAAAAATTGAGAAACTGATGATGACCCTCTCAGGATTTTTTTCATTTCATTTGCTATCCGGCGATCGAAATTCTAAAAGATAGTCACGTTTTAGCATTATTGGCAAATCCAGCCACCTCATTGGTCATTTAGATGTGCCTTTTTCAGAGAGTAATCCCTTGGCGGTAGGGAAAACGTCGCTAACTCGTTTGTGTATTTCTATGATTTTAAAACGAAGAGGAAAAAAATAAGTTGGTAATTTTGAAAGGAATGTTATCCCCAGCTTTTATTTAAAATAAACCATTGAAAATAACTTCAGACAGTTTTATGACATTTTATAAAGCGAGAGTGGAACGGTTTAGATTTTAAGCTCTATAAATATTTTAAAATTACCTGACAAGTACTTTTTCAGAAAATGGAAATTAAAAATGATTTTTTTTATTTTTTTAATCCAAAAGAATAGGAAAATTCTCATATTGCTCTAGAAAATTTAATAACTATCGTTAGAAAAACCTCTTTCTACAGTTTAAGATAGTATAACAAAATTTCAAAAAAATATATAAGCTCTTACTAAATAAATATAAACGTCAATACTGAACATTTTCAAAAAATTCTGTATAACAGAAATTAACTAAAAAAAACGCTGTAAGTTTTTCAATAAATTTTAAACATAAAGAATAAACATTACAAAAAATATTATATAAAATATTTTGTATATCTAAGTTGATTTTTTTTTCTTATTTATGCTAAGCTGTCCTTGTAAAATAAAAGTTTAATATTATGTAATATATATATATATATATATATATATATATATATATATATATAGTAGGATTAAAAAAATAGTATTTATACAGGTGTAATCCATTAAAGCCTTATACTAATTTTTACAAATCTATTTCAAATAAATAATGCTCTAAGCCATCTCATAATATAGCAGATTTTCTTATTATAAATCTGATGGTATTTAGCACACGCGTACAGTTTTGAACATTATTGATGGGGCTCACTCTTTTTTACACAAATATGTGAATATGTGTATGTGAGTAAAAAAGATCGATTGCCAATTTAATGTTGCCTTTTTTAACTCCCTTTTAAAGAAATTAAACAGAATCGTATATTTATAAATAATCACAAGTTAAATAAAACATTAAGGCAATATAAAAATTCGAATGTACATACCCGTCATTATAAAATGATACTTGCTGATATTCGCGAATCGTTTATAATAAAATGACAATGAAAGTTGACTTTGAATAACGTTTTTTTTTCTTTTTCTATTTTTTTTTCTTTTTGGAAAACGGATTTTTTTTTTATTTTCTTTTTTTATATAAGAAATTCAAACTTTGAGCATTTTATTTTAATTAAAAATGTAGAACATAAAGTGAAAAAGTTTTCCTAATGCCGTTTGTCCTTAAAACAAAAGAAAAATAGAACATTTAAAAATTTCTATAAAATACTAGAAAGTTAAAAAAACAACAACAAAAAATTAAACTTTTTTTACATTACAAGAAAAAAAAAAAAGAAGTCCATTTTAGGAGTTATTGGTGGGGCTAAAGCCCCTCGAAACAATACAACTCTACGCCTATTGGTATTTCTGTAAGACTGTATTTTCCGAATAACCTTAATATGCATAGGCGTACGCAGGAGTGTGCAGAGGAAAGTTACGCCCTGCCCCCCTCTCTAAATCTTTCAATAAGGTAAGAATTTAAAGAAAAAGTATTTAGAATACAAGCATCAAAAGGTGCATGTAATTGTGATTGAACAGGGTTTTCTGGTTATTGCATGATTGCAATAGGTTTTACATTCTTTTATTTAACTTAACTTGGTTCATGTATCTAAAGATGGAATTTTGAAATCGATCTTTCATACACTTCCTGATAGGCTAAAATTATGAAAATAATGTACACACGTATGTTTCCGATGACAATATAACATTTTAATATTTTTAGAATGTAATTATAAATTAATATTAAGGCATTTTAACATAAGCAGGGCAAAGTTGGTAAATTGCCAATTATTATTTATAGTTACAAGTGTAAACAAGCTACAACAACAATGGAGGTTAAGGTTATGTGCCAAACCCTGTTCTTTAAAATATGCCAACTGGCTGTGAAATGCACCAATGATATATTTAAACACTAAAAAGTAAAATATAAATAAAAAAATAAAGAGTGTAATTAAAAAATATATGCTTTTATCAATTGTTAGTTTAAAATTAATTAAATTATGATTATACGTTGTGAAAACAATTTAGAAATCCTGTACAGATAATTTAAATAATCCTTTTTCTCTTTCCTGTTACCATATGTTAAAACAAGAAACAAGAGCAAAAATTATAAATCTTAATAAATTCACTAGTTCGCGCTTTCTACTAAGCATAAATAAAAGCGGTGAATTTTCTATAATCGGGGTCCACATCAAATTAACACATTGTAATAGGAATTTTTTGGAACAGCATGATTTGCAGTCATGAAATTAGGCGTGATTTTTACAATAAACATTCAATGCTTATAAAAAAAGTGTTTAAGAAAAACTTTTTTTACTTTCATACTTATTTTCTGAACCTTAAGGGGGAGGGAACCTTATATGTTTTTAGCTACAATGCTAAAAACATTTAGCTATTTTAGCTTTCTTTAAAATAAAAGTACATGATAATTAATTCATTTCCCAATTAATTTGGGGGAGGAACGCTCATCCCTTCCTTATTTTTATCAAAACTTGATAAAATTAGATAATAATTTAAAATATATTATTGATGTTTTTTTTTCTTACAGAATTTTTATTTTACCGTTTTTCTGCTGCTAAAGGTAGATTATTTTCATTCCTTTTTTCTCCCCCCCCCCCCCCCACATAGCAATTTTTTTTTCAACTTTGTACTATTTAAGCTGATATTTAACGAGAATTTATAATATATAATATATTTTTATACTATCTTAAAGTCTATCCTTTCTGATGATAGTTATTAACTTTTTCTAGGTTAATTATATTGCCTTAAATTAGGTTAATTTCTATGAAAAAACAGAAGCATGATTTAATATTAAATTTATTAAAATAAAATAATGTATTAAACCTTCAATTTATTTTATAAAATTTCCTATTTTAAAAATCTACATTTAAACGAAATGCACAGAAAAAAATTACAGCTTTTTGAATAATATACACATACAGTTGTTTGCTGTGGGGCGATAATAATCAACAGTATGAATACCGGCCATACTAATTAAATTTTATCATTGATCATGTTTTTTTTTAATTACTTACATTTAAGAGGGGAAAATCGGACACCAGTTTGGATGTAGCATTCAAACATTTAAATTCATTTGACATCATCTACATCAAGGGCCGTCATTAAAACGAAACTGAATATTTGTAAACTATTCAATTTTCGCAAATTTCCAATACATATAGGAGCGCGCCAAATCTAAAACGCCAAGTACCAACACGTGACTGATGACAGCGAATGAGAACGCAGTTCAAGCCAATAATGCTAAAACGTGACTATCTTTTAGAATCTCGCATCCGGCGCCCTACTAAAGCCTACTCACTGCCTGTAAAATCCTCCATCTGGTCGGTTAACCCAATTTTATCCGATCCCGACCCGTCCCGTCCCGCCGTTCAGATTGGGTCAGGCTGTGTTGACGCTAATATTTTTCGTTGCAAGTCGAGTTCGGGTCGAGTTGACTTTAAATAGTTCGCGTTCGGGTCGATTTCAGTTTTGATTCCTTTGGGTCCGGTTCGGGTTGACCCGATTTTGAAAAGAAAGTCCTGAATATTTTTCAATTGAAAAAACTATATACTGGAATCATTGACGGTCGGAAAAACTACTTTTTTATTGTAGCAAACTACAACTATAACCACTTTATCTGAAATGTAGTTAACTATAACTACAACTACTTGTGTTAAAAAGTAGCGACTACAAACTACTTTTCAAAAGTTAGTCACTACTTCGTTACTTTCAGATTTTGTCAAAGGATTCAATTTACACTTGAAATTGATGACATGGATTAAATAATAAAGCGACCAATCATTATAACGCGTCTGTCGAGATAAAATTAAATCAATGTGACATAACTGAGGACATTAAAAAGCTAAGAAAGATAAGAAACAATTTATGTTTCCCTCCAAAATGTTAGTTTTAAAAGTTAGTTTACAAATTCCGTAGCAAAATTAAGAGAGCTAAACTATCTAAAGATTATCTATTACATTGTACGATCTAAATTATAGATAGTATAATATAGAAAATTAATGAAAAACAACTCTGAATGCAGACAATCGATAAATCTGTAAATGAAACAATACAATTTAGTATATTAAGAATCGCGGCATTAAAACATGAAGCCCTAATAACGAGTAAATAGATAAATGTTGCCAGCCTTGAAGCAGCCTTTTCTGCATCTGTTTCTCATTATCTTTTTTCCGTAGGGCTCCCTTATGAAGATTTGAAACAGTTTCAAGCTGATTAGTTATCTAAGTACAATCAGTCAAAAAAAAAAGAACTTCCCACACATTTTAATTTCAAAATTGTCCTAGAAAGCGGAAATCGATATTCAAGTGGGAATTGTGTCTTCTTTCAGTTAATGTTTGAAAAAATGCTTAGGGGGCAGTCTTCATATAGAAATTGTATCAAATACTGTAAATTTCAACACGTAATTTTAACATCCTATTTAGATTTTTTGATAAATTGTATCCTAGGTTACCAAACGGGATGTCATTCTGGGAAGTAGTTTAGGAATTATGGCGATTTAAAGTTTTGAATCCCTAATGTTTAATTTATTCTTAACTGTTGCATATCAAACTGTAATTTGAGTAGCTTTTTAAGCATAATTCAAAAATACCGAATGAGCTCTAATTTTGGATTCGCATATTTAAAACTTCTCGATATCTATTATATATTTTTTTTCAAAAATTAAATTTAAAATTAAACTAATACTTTGAAATGACTTCCCGCTTGGTATCCGAAGGCAAAATTGACCAGATAAACCAAATAGGATATCAAAAATAAGTGTTAGCATTGAATTTTTTCCTTAGCTTTTTATTTTTTTTATTTATTTAACTGAGAAAAGACACAATTTTCAATCGAAAAGCTGTTTCCATTTTTTCTGGAACAATCGGGTGTTTAAAGTGAATGTTCTCTTGTTTATTTGTATCCGACTGTACATTTTTTTGACCGCGTAATTTTCTTTACGTTGGTTGTTGCACATCACATATAAAAATAAAGAAATAAAAGAAGAAAAGGAGAGAGAAAAAGAAGAAACATAAAGAAAACAAAATCATGAGAAAAATTCGTCTTCATATAAAACAACAAAATGGTTCATTCTAAAATTATTCGAAATCCCTCCCAGATGCAAATATATGGTTGCGCCTCTGGAATGTTCACTTCTAAAAATATCATTTAATATTAATCAATTATGTGTATTCTCGCGCACTTAGGTTTCAGTAGTGGCAGGCGTGGATCACAACCAGTGACGGAAAGAAGCAGAGCTTTCAGTCGTTTTCAGCTCCCCCCCCACCCCCACCCCCCTCCCTCTAAAACCGTCTTTTTTTATTTCAGAAAAAAACACACCGAAAGCGGCACGGCGCACTTGAGAAATGGCCAGGGAAGATTTTCGGTAAATATGCCTGCAAAGGATACAAGTTATACTTCAGCTGAAAAGACAAAGTCATATACACACTTAATAATATTTCATATACAGTACATCAGGCATGTAGGGGACCCATAAACGTTATCTGTAATAAGACCTCGGCTTAATCTGTACTGAGCTTACAGTTTGTCTGAGCATGGCCAAAGCCAAAGTATAGTAATTTCATAACCATTTAAACGTTCTTTACTTCAATGATTACCTTTATTCTAGTCACTAGTAAACAGTATTGGATAGTTTTAGTCTTTAAAATAAATCGGTCAAGCAAGAGTATAACTCACCCTCAAAGAATTTCATACATTAAACTTATTAATTACTATTTATTTCTTCATAAATTCCTACTACCCCTAATTTAAACTTATAACAAAAAACTTAACTTATTACTTATTACAAAACTTATTACTTATCTACAAAAAGAAAACTTTTTTTTTTTTCAAGTAACTTAACTAGCCCCCTAAATTTGTTTCTGAACACATTTGTGAATGTCTAATAATCTGAAAACATGTGGGTAAAAATGCTTCATAACTTTCCCAAGCTTGAACGTTCCACGTTCCATCGTTTACGAGAAAAAGGGCTCTCACGGACGGACAGACAGACACAGGAGTAATCTCATAATGGTTCCGTTTTTACTTTTTAAGTACGGAACCCTAAAAGAAAAGAACAATTGGCTAACCAAGCCTAGGTCTTCACAGAATAATAATAATAATAATAATAATAATAATAGGTCTTCACAGAATAATAATAATAATAATAATAATAATAATAATAATAATAATAGGTCTTCACAGAATAATAATAATAATAATAATAATAATAATAATAATAGGTCTTCACAGAATAATAATAATAATAATAATAATAATAATAGGTCTTCACAGAATAATAATAATAATAATAATAATAATAATAATAATAATAGGTCTTCACAGAATAATAATAATAATAATAATAATAATAATAATAATAAAGGCTTATGTGATCTTGTATACATCTGATATGTTCTTTTCCTATGATGTTGCTCTGCATTTTTATCTTTCCAATATTGATTTGGGAAAGTGTATATTTCAAGAGTCCTTCCGGCCTGTACCAGGAGGAAAAGGTAGCTTTCATAGTCCATGTTTTTAAAAATGGAACTCATTTTACTTAAACAAATAAAGCTAAAATACTTGGAACCCGATTATAGATGATGCAATCCCGGTTTTCGTTAATACTGAATTTGAATGCGAATTTCAGCATAACAAAAATCATATTGTTTCAAAATGTCAACCAACCTAGAATTTCAAACTGACACATCTCAGCAATTTTTAAGATACAGACAAAACAAAAAGTGTTCCTTGTATCATGATCTAACACTTAACGGAAACAACTTTTTCAATTTATAATTTTTTATACATCTTTTTGAAATTTTACATATAATATAAAAAAAATAACTTGCCACCATTTTGAAACTTTTTTTACTTTTTAAGTACGGAAACCTAAAAGAAAAGAACAATTGGCTAACCAAGCCTAGGTCTTCACTGAATAATAATAATAATAATAATAATAACAACAATAATAATAATAATAATAATAATAACAACAATAATAATAATAATAACTTATGTGATCTTGTATACATGTGATATGTTCTTTTCCTATGATGTTGCTATGCATTTTTATCTTTCCAATATTGATTTGGGAAAGTGTATATTTAAAAATGTGTCTTCAGTAGTCATTTCATAAAATTTAAACAAAAATAAAACATTTGTATGCTTTTTTTAATACATAATTAGTAAGGATAAGAAATAAAAATAAATACTACTAATCATAAATTTTTAATTTTCCCTAAGAATTTTTTACTAAAGAAATTTTCTCTTTAACATTATTTTTAGTGATCTTAAAATGGTTTTTTAAAAAAAAACTTATTACCAAAAAAATTAAATAGATTATTACGCAAATATTACTCCTGCATTAGCTCTCCATTTAGTTTCTTCCCAGCAAACAAAGTTACAAAGTGCAGCAAGTTAGATCCAATTGCTTCGAATGAAATTTCTAAACTGAACTAAACTAAATCAAAATAAACTGCTCAGCAGTGTACAATGTAGAGATCTGCACGAGCCGAAATTTCAGTCCCGTACCAGCCCGTTCAAAAATCAGCTAAAATAGGCCCGGCCCGACCCAACCTGACTTAATTTCAAAATTCCGAATTTTCTTAACGTTTTTTTAATGAATATTGCATGCATATTTATGGGAAATTTTTACAGTATGTAAATTTTTACAGTAAAGAAAAAAGACTGTTAAAACATAATAACTTTTGTTGCTGTATAATAAAATGTCGATTTTTTTAAATGTTTTTTTATTAAAGTATATTTCCAAAGATGCCGTTAACAGAAGTTTATTATCGCTATTACTGTTTTTACAAAACTAATTGCTTGCTCGACACATCCTGGGAACAATTAAGTTGTTCACATCCGGAGCGCCCCAAAAATGTAGAGTAAAATGTAATCCTGATACTGGCCTGCCCGAGTCTACTGAAAAAAAAAAAAAAAAAAAAATAGGCTTTAGACAGTATAACTGTCCGATGTCAATTTCTACGTTGGACGTTATTGGCGTGCGTGTAAGCACATTTATGCTTATTGTTGTCCCAGTCACGTCCATTGAAAATTGTTTATATTTTGTCAGCTTATCTTGATCCTTTAAATTTGTTATATCAGGCCGGTCGGTTCGCTTATTTTTTTATCAGACCGCCAGGCCCCGCCTCGGCCCTGCCCGTTAGAAAATTTCCCTTCATTTTGAGGTGACGGGCTGGGTACGGGCCTCGGGGCAGACCTGGTCCTGCCAGTTTATTTTTTATCACCTCGGCCCGGCCCGTTAGATAATTTCCCTTCATTTTGAGGTGACGGACCGGGTACGGACCTCGGGGCAGACCCGGTCTGCCCAGTTTATTTTTTATCGCCTCGGCCCGGCCCGTTAGGCAATTTCCCTTCATTTTGAGGTGACAGGTCGGGTACGGGCATCGGGGCAGATCTCTAGTGGAAGCCACTTATTTCCTCCTACAAACCTATATTGGCCTAATAGTACGCGAATGCATTCATTATAAATATTTCGAATAATGGCAATATCGTTTAAATATTGGTTTTATGTTAGAAATATTTGCTATATGAAATGCCCATATTCCATAAGTATTTGCTTTATTTTGGTGAATTATTGTTTGTAATATTGGACCTGTGTTGTAAATTAATTTTTGTCTTCACTTTATTTCGAAATAAAGAGCTTCATACAATACAAAAGTCGAAAGAAGTAATAAGATAGTTTTAGTGTAACATAATCTCGAACTCTCAATAAAAACGAACACTTTATCAATAATTGCTCCACAAAATTTCCCCATTTTATTTTATTTTATTCATTTGTCTTACTGTGTATCAAAATTTTATCTGGTGAACCTTTATTTATTTATTTAATTATTTATTTATTGCAGTAAGTAGAATTGAATCATGTTTGAATCACGGATGTACGCATGGGAGGTGCAGGAAGGAAGCCCCCCCCCCCCCATCTAAATATTTGAAAATAGTAAGAAATACAAAGAGACATGAGCGCTGGCAGGAAAAATGTAGGGAGGGACAAGATTTTGGAACAGATATGCCTGTGGTCCACAGTCTAGACCGATTTTTTATAAATGCAGATTTTAAAGTTTAAATAATCTATACTAAGAATATTTTGACAAATCGCATCGTCTAAGACACTTTTTACATCAACTTAAAACACAATACAAAAATTTGCAATTATGAACATCAAAAAATAAGTTTATAACAAAAAAATTTTAAAATGCAGTTTTAAAAGTGCAAATTAAAGTGCATTGGTTAACATTAGCGTGCAAGTATCTTCGCGTGACTAGTGTTGTCTCTTAACAAAACGAATTATCAACTTCAAACTTTGATGAATGTTAGATCTAGATAAGAAAAAAAGAGAATGACTAAAACTTATTTCGTAAAACATTGGCTTTGGGGATATGTCAGGCTGAAATGAAAATCTTATGCGATAAAAAGCATAACAGTTGTAAATCAATATGGTGTGTACAAGCAAACATACGGAAAGGTAAAAAATAAATAAATAAATAAATAAATTTATTCAATTTAGACATATTTTTATTTATTTTAAAACTTTAGAAATCCTTCCAATAGAGGTTTGTTTCCTACCATTCAGATTATTTCAACAGAAGAAATTTTTCCAGTTAAAAGTCTCACGATTTTTGTACTGTTCTGCCAATATAATTTCCGATAAGTACTTTTGAAATTGTGAGTGGAAACGAGACGTCATTATTTCACTTTCTTTCAAAGAAATCACCTTTTTATCTTATATTATGTGTTTGAGAATCTTTATAATTTTCAAATAATAGTTATATAAGGTACATTCAAAGATATTACAATAACTAAGAAAATGTGTTTTGATCTTTGGTAAAAGTTTTATTCAAACAATTTGTTTTAAAAATTCAATTTCCTCTGGGTATACAACAGAAAAATAACAAGAACGAAAAATCGCGTCAAGCATAGGTTATGAAACACCTTCCAACACATGCAAGAAAACTGTAACGAAACTTCACCGTTAAATAAGGTGAAAGAAAATATATAAGTAAACAGTTTAGAAAACATATAGCACATTGAAAAATCCCGTTTTCGAAACTACCTTCCATTGTCAAAAATGTAGTTTAATTATTTTGTGTAACCCTGTATATAGATTTGGATGTATACTACATAGCACGACAACATTTAGTTCAGTTAGAAAATTCATATTTAGCAATTTTCTTCAACCCATTGAAATGCACTAGCAATCTTTTGTACAGCCGTATATATTATCTAAAGACTTTTATACACAACGCATATTAAGCTAAAAGTAAAAAACGCATAGTAAAAGTCACTTCCAGCAATTACCAACCGTAAACGACAATGTATCTCGTTGTTGACGTCGCCCTGTATATGAATTTATTTATATTTCAGAAACTTCTATTAGTCTTCTATATATAGTTCAACAGGAAAATACACTTTCCTAGTCTGTAATACTTACGAATTCCCTTGTGTGGCAATGTATATGATCAACCGAATTTATACACACCACGTATTATGTAAAAATTTAATTAAACTTAAAAACGCAAACCAAAATTGAAAACACACTATCACACATAGACTGAAATTATTGCACGTATACTGTAACCTATATCTTTTGCGTGTTCTTGTAAATGAACGATAAAAGCAATGCACACGATATTTTTAAGTGAGCAATTTATAGTGCACCTCAGTAGTATAATGCATATAAATTTCATTCTGTTTAAAATAGCTAAACATCATTGAATTACACTGCAAACGATTTTCCCCGTAGAACAATGTGTCACAGAATTCTTTTGTTTGACCCTGTAAATGAATAGTAAATGCTTTGCGCCCCATATTCTGCAAAAAGCATATTTTAGTGCGCTTTATAATTATACTAGCGGCCCTCCCTCTCTTTGCTTCGGGTTAACCTTGAAAACTTTCATCTCTTTGTGTTTTCTGTAGACCTTTTTTAATGTGTACAATAATTAGTACATTATTTTGATAAATCTTGTAGGGTTCAGCCTGCGTTTGCAATGTATAAGCGGAAAAAATGAAATTATTTACGACATCACATTAAAAACCTCAAAAATAACAGTATTTCTCCACTATTTAATGGGTATACATATAAACCTTCCTCTTGAATCACTCTATCAAAAAAAACCGCATCAAAATCCGTTGCGTAGTTTTAAAGATTTAAGCGTACATAGGGATATAGGGACAGAAAAAGCGACTTTGTTTTATACTATGTAGTGATTTATCTGAAATTACAAAGCAAAACATATGGTTATTATACATATAAACCTTCCTCTTGAATCACTCTATCTATTAAAAAAAACCGCATCAAAATCCGTTGCGTAGTTTTAAAGATTTAAGCGTACATAGGGATATAGGGACAGAAAAAGCGACTTTGTTTTATACTATGTAGTGATATCAATTGCACCATGTTTCAAATGGAGTAACATCATCAAAATGTACTTGAAACGATTTTTTACCATTGACTGTAAAGTAACAGAATAGTTTTGACTGTCCCTGTAAAAAACTATAAGTGCTACACACTTTTCAATAGGGCTCATGCTATAGTAAACAATAACATACACAAATTTCAGGACAATTCGAGTATATTTACGCGAGTTAGAGCACGGACAGACGGCAGACGGACAAACCGAAGTCATAAACACTTTTCAACTATGTTGGAAAGTGTTAAAAAGAAGAAATTACTTTGAAAATTGGAACGCATGCAGTATTTTAAAATTTAAAAAATAATAATTAAGGAAGTTGGAAAGTGTTAAAAAATTAAAGTGAGGCACAATCCCGGGCATATTCTGCTGCAACATATCTTTTAACCAATTTAAATTAATTTGATTAACTTTATTAATTTATATGATATTAATTTTACATTCAACGGAAAATGAAAATCGATCTTTTCGTTGACAGATTTTAGTTTTGAGCCGGCAATGAGTCAGTCTAAGATATTAATCGTAATTTACAGATATACGAAATCTGTATGTTAATTTACAAACTTAAATTATGGGCAGAACGTTCGAAGCAACATTTCCAACGAATCGCCAGATATCTGTCCCCTGTATATCTGCCCCCATACGTCATTTTGACGTCACAGCAAAAGGGGATACATATCCAGTGCTAGAGCATTTCACAATTTGTCGAGAATTGGATATCCGACTCCTGTATATCTGCCCTCATATCAGAAGGAGACATAATTCAATACCAGACCATGTTACTTTTGTCGAGACCTGGATATCCGTCCCCTGTATATATGCCCCCATACGTCATTTTGACGTCATATTTGAAGAGGGCACATATCTAGTGCTAGAGCATTTTACTTTCATCGAGAGTAGGATATCCTAAGGCTCCTATATATATATGTATTATAGGAGCCTAGAATATCCGACCTCTGTATATATGTCCCCATACGTCATTTTCACGTCACAGCAGCAGGCAGTAGCGTAGCTAAGGGGAGGGGCAAGGGGGGCGGCCGCTGCCAAGGGGCGCCAAATTGAGGGAGGTCTTTAACCGAAGTTATCTAAGATAATAAATAATAAGACAATAATTAAGAATTTTTTACCTTTTTTCTGTATGTGTGAATGCTTTGAAGAAATTCGGGGAGGAATGAAGATATCCATAAGTGCTACTAGTTTCAGATTGGCACGTATGGAACCTCCAAAATTTTCCTTCTTAAAACGTACAAAAATCAAAGCAGGACTTTTCACTCTTCCTAGTCAGTAAAAATTGTTGTGTGGAAATGGAGAAAAAAATAAAATAATTCTGTTGGCCTTGGTTACTGCTAAATGCAAGTAAGTCTGTGTGATCTTTAGAATGATTTCAAGATTTAAGAAATCTTTCGCGAGCGTTATTAAGACATGCAGCCTTCAAAGATCATTTAAATGCTCATTTAGCTTAGAATAAACAAAGCAAACATTCAAAGTATCTGAACTATTAAATGAACATTGAAAATTGCAAAAAATAAATGCAATGAAAAAATTAAAAAGAACAGGTAAATATTTTTTTTTTAGTATATTTATTAAAAACATTTTTATCTGGTCTATTTAAAAAATAGTGTAATCAGTGCTTTTTTCAGATAATATTTTTTTTAATGATTTTAAAAGTGGCAAAAACTAAAAAAAAAAAAAAAAAAGAAAAAAAGAAAAAAGAAAAACTTGAATTGAGAATTTTAATTTAAAGATTGCAACTCATTTAAAGGAAATGGATACAGTAAAAATTGTTTTTCACACATTCACAATCATTCGATTTTTAGATATTTATAATGATCGAATCATTCACCAGAATATATTAGAGATATCTAAATACATTAGAAATATTAAACAAAAAATTGGAAAATTGATATTTTTGTCATTTTTTGCAAAGAAGTGTACCTAGTCCCTATAAAGAGGAAGTGTGCATTTTATATTTGAAAGGTCGATTTTTTTCTACTGTTATTTGAGTGAGAAACAGTGTTATTTTCTCGAGTAATCAATCTTCTAATGCAAAATATTTAATTATTTGTCAAATAAAGAAATAAATAAATAAATCACGCTTTTATAAGTATTCTATGTTTATCTTAAAAATCACATTTTATTGTATGACTGTAATCATGTAGTTACCAAAATTTCTATTACAATATGTTAATTTGGTATGGGACCTGATAATTGCAAATTCACAGATATGATTTACGCTTAGTAGAAAGTGCAAACTGGATTTTTTTAAATATTATATATATATATATATATATATATATATATATATATATATATATATATATATATATAGTTAGTATCTAAAGATTTTATTTCAAGGTAATTTCTATAGACAATCTGAAGGTTTAGCTATGGGCTCGCCCCTGTCTCCCATCCTCGCAGACATCTACATGCATTATTTTGAATGCTCCCTTTTCAATAAATTTTCTTTCCCCTTCTGGATTCGTTATGTTGATGACACATTCACTTTACTTGACACTTCTCTTTGCACTATTGATGATATTCTTGGCATCATGAATTCTATTGATAGTAATATTCAATTTACTTATGAAACCGAAAATAATGGCTCGCTCCCATTCCTGGACACCCTTGTCATTCGCACTGCTACCGGTTTCTCTACATCTGTCTATCGTAAAAACTTCGCTGTTTCACTACCACCCCATGCTCGTTCTTGTCATCCTCCAAGCCAAAAATTAGCCGCATTTTATACATTTATAAATCGTGCCCTTCATGTTTGCTCGGATTCCCAGTCATTTAATGGTGAAATTCAATATATTAAAGCAATTGCAGTTGATAGAGGTTACAACCCTTCTATGGTTGATACTGCACTTTTTAAACTGCAGAATCCTCGTTCCTCAAACTCATCTCAGTCTTCTACTCGTTCAAATATCAATATTGTGTTACCCTTCTTTCCTAAGTCAAGCTTTTCCATTGCTCAAATTCTTAGACAATTTGACTTTAAAATAATCTTTTCCCCTACCAACAAACTCACCCTTTCCAAACTCAAAGATCCTATTGAATTATCGAATTCATGGGATATCTACAATATTAATTGTCAGTGCGGTCTTTCTTACATTGAACAAACCAAACGTAGTCTTAAATTTCGTATTAAAGAACATAAACAATATATTGAAAAACAAGAAATCAAAAAATCCTCTATTGCAAAACATTGTTGGGAGATGAATCACGTTTTCGACTTCAGTTCGGTTAAAATAATATCTAAACCTACTTCTGTACATGAACTTAATTTCCTTGAAGCATTCCATATTCATAAAAATCTTGGAAATCTTGTTAATTGTGAATTTGCTATTCCTCCATTATCAGACTGCTGGAAATATTACATTAAAACCAATTTTTCTTAACTTTTTAAACTATTTCTCACCATAGCGTTTTTCCATTTCCTATCGATTTTCCTATTGGATGTTGCCTAGAATCCTCCGTTTTCCTATTGGCTAATAAATCTGTCACTTGAATCCTCCATTATTCCATTTCCTATCTATTTTCCTATTGGCTGTTTGCCTGGAACCCTCCGTTTTCCTATTGGTTAATAAACCTGTCACTTGAATCCTCTATCATTTCCATATATGTGAGCAAATTTCCATTTTCTTCAGCACTGAGGGGGGTATGCTATATGCTACCGAAACCGGTATGCTGTAGATTCAGTTATACTGGTGTTTTAACGTTGTATTTTATTTTTACTTTAAATATAGTTAGTATATATATATATATATATATATATATATATATATATAATATATATGTATATATATATGGTCAGTTGCTTCTGTTTCAATGGTTAATTTTTGCAATAAGTTTATATATATATATATATAATGTTCCGTCTGTTTCTTTTTAAGATATGCAACAGAAAAAAGCATTATTTAAACTATCTATTCAGGATTTCTAAATTATTTTCTCAATGTATAGTCATAATTTATCTAATATTGATTTAAGGATAAGAGATTTATTTTTAAAGTTAGTATACACTTTTTATGTTTTATTTATATTTTCTACGTTTTAACCCATTAAGCGCCGCTATATATATTAAACTATTTTTCTATGGAACAGTAACTTCACCAAATATAACATGGGATAAATCGTCGCATAAATTATTTTCTATTACATATGTAATAGAAAATAATTTATGCGACATGCATATGAGGAAGATATCTTCCTTGTATGTTGCAATACTGCAATCAGGGGGCCAAAAAAAAAAAAAAAAAAAAAAAAAAACTATTTCTGGAACAGCCGAAAAATCATCCAAATCTAAAAACTTGTTCAATCATTTTCCATGTAAAAAAATCAGAATAAAAAAATAATGTAATGATGAAAAATAAAGAGATGGATAATGAAAATGCTTATAGAACTGGAGATTTCATTTTATTTTTTTATTATAAATGTAAAAGTTGGACTAATTTATTTGAAATCTTCTTTAAATATTAGTTTCAGAATGATATTATCCCTTTTATAGCTAATAAACTGAAAAATAAATACCATAAATGCACGGAATCATATGTACAAGTTTTCAAAAACATTACCCCATTAAGAGCCATTGCTCCCATTTTGGGAATAACTTATACTTTCGGTAATTGTGATTGATCAATTATACACATTAATTCCGGATTGATGTTGTTTAATATAATACACTGCCCAGCTAGCACAGAACTAACAGATTGGCACAAAAATAGTATCTTTCGTCAAGTACTGGAGGTGTTATTTCGATAACAGCGAATCATAACCAAAAAGTATCGATTCTGTCCACTCATTCGATATCTTTGGCGATACTTTGATGGGTTATCGACATTGCGCCAGAAATATGGCACAACAACGGAAATCGGCGATATAGGTGATACGTAATTGATACAAATACGTAGGAATTCCGAGATTGCAGGCATAAAAATGTTAAAATAATGGCACAAATGTGGTATTATTGATATCCAATGGTAATCATTTTGAACTGCATTTTTGATGCACATATGACAATATAGATCTTGTGCCAATCGAATGACATTTTATATGTATGTCGGCGAATACTTTTAATCTATTTAATTACACATTTTGTAGTATCGAAACTGTTTTAACCCTTTCAGGGACAAAGCACTTCGATTGCTACAATGTTAAAATGAATGAATGATACCGGAATTTACAAATTTGGAAAAAAAAAAGCTAAATTTCACATGCTTCATGAACTTTTTTTTTTATCAAATCGAAATTCTGGTACCATTCTGTAATTAAAATTAAGTGGCTTCATAAGTCATCACCCTTGAAAGAGTTATATAATTGAAAAAATCTTTTATATCTATATAAGTATTCATATGCACATTTAAGTTTCAGAATCTTAAATAGTTGCACGATTTTCTCTAAACTAATTTTATAGTACAGAATTAAGCTTATGTTGTCATATTTTGAAATGTTAGGACTGAACCCCCCCCCCCCCCCAAGACCTTGCAGTTACCTTATTTTATGGTGTAATACTTAACTTCAATTTTTTTTAGCTTAATACAGATATACTTAGAGAAAGCAATCTTTTTTTTAAATATTTTATATAAATCTCTTCACTTAGTTTCATATTTTTGATCGGCCATGTTCATCATATCCAGTGCAATAAACTAGAACTAAATTTTGAAAAGGGTTTCATTTTAAACAAATATTGATAAATTCTGACAATTTTAATTTTAAAAAAATTATGTTGTATTATTCAATGTAAATATCTCAAACGACATACTTCATTTTCAGTTCATAACACAGCTTCATGGTGAAAAACAATATAATAAACACTTGTTAAATGTATATTCATATGTCTATTATATTTCAGTAGTTTTCAAGCAATAAAGCTTTTATAAAGATAACCATTAGTATAGCATACACTGTTAAAAATCTTCAGCTTTTGCTGCAGACACACTCCACCGCTTTTAGAGAAAATGGTTATGTTACTATATATTACGGAGTGTTTTCATTGGTCAAAATAAAGACAGTCTATAAAAGCAGGGGAGTGACTATGCAGCAAAAGCTGAAAATTTTTAACAGTGTACAGTTGCTAATCTGCTGTTTTTCGATTATTGTCATTCATCCCTTCTAGTTATATATGAGCAAATATTTTTAAAGGGGGGGGGGATGATACAGGTTTAAAATCCAATAAAATAGTTAAACATTTATCTTGCACAAATTTGAACACTATGCAAAATGTGAATGTTAACTACTACACACTTAATTTTCCATGATATTAAATTTTCTTCTAAACGCCACGTGTTTCTATTTTATCCCATGCAGACTCAACTTTCCCAATTTATATCTAGAAAAATCCATCCTAGAAATTTCCATTGAAACATCTTCTCTATCTAGAACCACCAAATTCAATCCTTTACAAACGTAGTGATTGTAAATAGCTTAAATTATCAATGAAACTGGAAGAAATAAAATTCGAATTTTTATTAAATTTTTTACAAGTAATAAGTAGTACTCAGTAGTAATCAAACGTAGTGATTGTAAATAGCTTAAATCATCGATTAATCTTGAAGAAACAAAATTCAAATTTTTATTAAATTCTTTACAAGCTATAAATAGATATAAAAGTTTATAAAAATGGGATAGCATTGGGGGGGGGGGGGAATCTGATCAAATTCCTGGCAAGATAGTTAATGCAACTTTCTCTTTGTTAAAAAGAAAATTTAGTAGGAAACTTTTAATGTACTTTTTGAAAGAGTAAAATTGTTTCAATAACAATGGTAATGGCAAGGTCAAAAACATACAAAACTTGATTTTTTTTTCTTTTGGCTGTAGTTTTCCAAATAATCAGATGGTAATTACCAGAAATATATTTAGTATGCAAAAATTCACCTGTTTTATAACCTTCATTAATATGTATTATTTTCGTATCAAATATCTTCACGTATTTACATAAACTAAAACAGTTTGGACTATGATCAGGATGACATATTTGATTTTGCTTCGCTTTTACATAAATTATACATATGCCCCTATAAGAGTGGAGAAATACATTTTAATCACAACAGGCAGGAGGATTTTCTGACAGGGTGAGTGAAATTTTAGGCAGTCTTTGAAAAAAAAAAAAAAAAAAAAAAAAAAAAAAACAAGACATGTTTAAAAAAATAAAAGTTACAAACCAAAATATTGTACTTAAAGTTATATCCTATACTAAACTTTTCCCTCTTGTGTACAATTCAATTTTATAAAAGAAATATTAAATTATTTGTAAAATAATAAACTATTTATTTTTCAGTTGCTTACATCTTGTCATAACAATGTTCAACTGTATTTTGCATCTTGTTGGCTAGTGAAGTAAATCATTGTCGATAAAATTTTCTGATAATTCTCCCACACCTGCCTGTGTAATTATTTATATTTCACTTATGTTCCACATGATTAACTTGATCACATTCATCATAAAATGTACTATAGTCATCACTACAGTAACATCTCTGTTGCTCCACAATTCAACCTTAAGAACACTTAAAAGCTGCTCCAAAACAAAATGCATAGAACAAATTAGTAACAATTGAAGATTTGAAAATATTTATGCCAAAAATAAAATTTGTTTCTCTAAAATGGCATCGTTTACATACTTAACAATACTTTAAAAGTTTAAATTTGTCTTCAAACTGCAATAATATTGCTCGAACTTTCATTTTTATTTTTTAGATTAGCTTCACTGATAAACTATCTTACAATTTATTTTTAATTAAACAGGAAAAACTATTATCAAGGCTATTTATAAAAACTGACTTTTTTCTTTTTTAGTTTATGCAGATAATTTAAAATTGTTGATATACTTAAAAGAAACATTTATGAGAAATAAATTGTATAAAGTATTTTACATTTTTGGCTAAAGTATAATAAACTTTTTTGATATTAAGATCTAAAAAAAAGAAAGAAAGAAAAAAGAAAAAAAAGAGAAAGACAATACAAATACATGGTTATTTATTTATTAAAATCAGAATTTTCTGATACATTAGGTTGTTTTTTTCGACAGCCCAACTCTCTCTATATCTGTTGCATATTGCAGCCACTTGGCTATCCAGCTTTGAATGTCACTAACAGCAGCATCTTCAAACAGTTTGTTGTGTCTCACTGAAGCTAGAAAATATTTAAGAATACAATATTAGTACATTATTTGCATATAAATTAACAAGACAAATAAATTAGTTTTGGTAAGATAGGGCTTTAAATAAGATTTTATTTCGGAAAACTACAGAAAGAAATCTGAGACTGGTTTTGTCGCAAGTGACTGCCAAATTTTGTAATATATTTCAATGACAGACTGATGAAATCAGAGATTTTTTTCCCACGATAGGCGAAATATGCATTTTTTTTTTTTTTTTTAAAACAGTGAACGACTGCTAAAATTTGCAATTTTTAATAATGAACGATCATACATTTTCTGATGCATTTCAATGACCGACTAATGAAATCAGCAATTTTTTTTTTTTGCTGCGATTGAATGACGAAATGAATGATTTTTTTTTTTTTTTTTTTTTTTTTTTTTACAGCGACTGCTGAAATTTGTGACTTGCGACTGCTGAAAATTACAATTTTTAACAACTACTGACTGACGAAATTGGTAATTTTTTGTTATGGCTGACTGACGAAATTGCTAATTTTTTGTTATGGCTGTCTGACAAAATTAAAATTTTTTTTTTTTACAGCGAGTGACTGCCGAAATTTGAGATTTTTTATTAACCAATGGTCGACAAATTTTGAGATTCATTTCAGCAATTGATTGGTGAGACTGAAAAACTTACAGGATTTTTATCAACTGATCGACAAATTTCCCGATATATTACAATGACTGATTGACAAAATCAACAATTTTTTAATGCGATTGACTGGAGAAATTATTTTTTTTTTACCACTTCATAGACTAAAAGATCACGATTTTTATCAGCCATCGATTAACAAAATTGGCAATTTTTTTCAATGACCGATAGATGAAATCCATATTTTTTCTTCTGAGATAAATTGACGAAAATCCAGATTTATTTTTAACCGATCGATGAAATTTACAATTATTTTTCGCAATCAAATGATGAAGTTTCCAATATTGCCGCAACAAATGACTTAACAAATGAACTTTTTTTTCTTCGTAGGATTGACGAAATTTGTGCAATCACATCTGGATTGTAGAACTTTGCGGCTCACAACTAAATAAAAAATAATTGCGAGGGTAAAGGGCTGAAAAAATAGGAACTTTTTCAAATTTATAGGAAATATAGGAGCACTGCAAGGCCTGAGCATATATAACACTTTCAGAAGCAAAGTAATTCTGCTAATTAAATGCTGAAATGAGATGATCCCTTAGGACAGTTAACTCATTAATTAGTGCAAAATTATCATCAGATGCAATAGCTTTTTGGGCATACCTGCCAGTAAACTTGCTCAACTAGAAATGCTCAAATGATTTACTAATTTTTTAATTTCATATTCACAAACCCGAAAAATTCCAATTATCGAAACCTAAAGAAGAAAACAAAACAGAAATTTTACTATTTCGGATTCGTGGCCTTGAAAAAGGGAAAGTAGAGTAATAAGGTTCCCCAGGGCAGAAAAATTTTTTGATGGAAGAGAAAAATAAAATAAAATAAAGATTAATTATTGCCAAACTAGTAAAATTTTCTAGTTTTCATCTACAAAGTATGCCAGGCAGTATATTGAGAATTGGTTTAATTTCTCTTCAAACTGTCTAACAAAAAAAAAGCCGGAGTCTGAGTCGGCTTGTTTTTTTCTGTGATAGATTGGCAAATTTGTAATATTTTGCTCAACTGATTGCACATTTTCTTCTTGCGAGAGTGACAAAATTCACATTTTCCTTGCATTCGACTGAAAACTGGTCAAAAAATTTCACAACTTTCTTCCCACAACCAATTGAGAAATTTTGCAATCTTTTTCAGTAATAGAACTGTGAATTTTGCAATCCCCCCCCCCCATATAACTTATATTTCAAGTTTTATCGATATCTGTCAACCAGGTCTAAGCAGGGTAACTTTAATTATAACAAACCTGTACATAACATTTATGCATAATCATACAGTGCATAAATATTTACTATTCTTGCAGCAACCATTCTATTTGGATATAAATTAATATCAAACAGTATTTACTGATAGATTTGTTTCTTAACCCTCCAATAGCACACTCTTAATATGTAATTGTATTGCCCAAAAAAGAATTACCATTTTTCGAAGAAATTTGTTTTTTGAAGCGATGATCAAGTCCCGCAACTGACTGACGAATATTTTCTCATGCCCGTTCAACAAATTTTGCAAGGATTTTCCCACGACAGATTGACAAAATTCGCAATTTTTTCCCCACATCCTTTCGACAAATTTTGCAATATTTTTTCATGAGCGATTGACAAATTTTGTGATATTTTCCACGACTGATCGGTGATTTGCATGCTTTCTTTTCCCAACATGATTTACAAATGATTTTTTTCTTTAGTGTTTCATCTGAAAATATTTGTAATTTTTTCCCCCTCGAGCGACTGATTGACAATTTTGCGATATTTTCAAGAAACCGCCCAACAACATTTATGATTTTTTTCCAAAGATAGATTGAAGAAATTCACGATTTTCCCCCCACAACCGATTGGTGAATTTCATGATTTTTTCTGACTGATAGATTGAAAAAAAATTAACATTTTTTTTCGCTGCATCCGAATGAAAATTTTTGGGATTTTTCTTCACAACCAGCTCACGAACTGAGATATTTTTACGCATCCAATTGACAAATTTTACGATTTTTTTCCATGATAAATGGGCAATTTTTGTGATATTTTGCTCGACTTATGATGCACGATTTTCCTTGCGTTCGACTGAAAATTTTCGCGATTTATTCCCTCCCTCCATCCCAAAACCAGTCTAAAATTTTTATGACCAATTGACAAATTTTGCGATATTTACCAGTGACAAACCGGTTAATTTCGCATTCCCCCCCCCCCCCCCCCCTTCCGAACATATCAACAAATTTCGAGATTTTTTTTTTCCTGTGGCCAATTGACTAATTTTGTGTTATTTTCCCCGTGACTGATTAACGAATGGTGGGGTTTTTTCTTGCAACGGAGGCAAGTAGTTAAAAACTTTTCCTGCAACAGATCGATGAAATACATAATTTTCTCCATGAAATCAATCAACGAATTTTGGGTGTTTTTCCCCCCACAACTGATCAAGTAATTTTGGCAATTTTTTTCCTTGACCTATTGACATTCCGACAACCAACAGTATTTCACGATTTTCTTTTCTGTTACCGAAAAAGGAAAAGAACCGAAAGGGCAGTAAGGTCCACCGTGCTCTGCACCCAACCAAATTTGCCTAGACAGCACTAAGCAGAAATGATACAGATATTAGAACTGTAAAGAACTTGTGGTGTATATGTAATTTTTTTTTCCTGAACTTTAAGGAAACATTTAAAAACAACAAACTAGTTTATCCTTGCAATTCACAGAAATTAGGACTTGACAATTTAAAGTAGTTCTTAAATTCCCTGGTCAACAATGCTAAATTTTCTGACTCATTTTTAAACATAAAAGGTACCTAATTGGCAGGCCTGACTATTAAAGCAATTTGGAATCGAATAGAGTTTTTGGATAAATAAATTACTTATCAACTTGTACGCAAATCTTGTTACGTGACGATATGTTTTTTCCCTGTCCTGTGCGTCAGAATTAGGTTCAAAAAGCTGACATTGACTTTTTTCTGAAAAATCTTCGGCCTTTACTAAAAAAAATGGAAAATGACTTCTGAATACATAGTTTCTGAATAAGAACACCTGGCAATTTCATGTATTTGCAAACAAAAATGAATTTAGAAATATGTCAGAAAGTAGTTCTTTTGGATTTGAGAACAGCTTTAAAGTCAACAAGCATTTCTCATCTAACAGAAAAAATAAATTGACTGTTTCCCTTTCAAACTATGGAGATCTATTTAAAATTTCAATGCATATAGAACCTAAGAAAATACCAGGGATTCAGGTTTTACCTATATTTCATTAAGGATATAATAAAACAATTTTATTCAGAAATTGATATTGATGTCATCACCCTGAATATGTATTTTTCATGCAAGTAGTTAAAAATAAAGACACATAAGATTTTGTAAAGTTTCTGAAATTTTTTTAAAGAGAACATAACTATAAGTTTCCAATATTTTCCTAAGTTATAAAAGTTGCTCTTGTGCTGGCCTGTCACAAGTGTACCTTGTGAAAGACTCATCTCCAGTGCACAAAATCGAATAAAATCAGAAATTCATTTAGCAACCCAATTGTTAAAAGGTCCATAACATTGATGAGCGTTGAAAAATATAGAGATTGTTGTGTATATATATAGAGCTCGACTTTCTTCCTTTTTTAAAAATATAAATAGACATATATATACACGTATATAATATATATAATAATCATGTATAATAAATAAACATGTACATAATTATTCTGAGTTCTAGATTTCAATTTTTTAAAAGCTTTTTGTCATGTCTGTATTAATGTGATTCTTCAAATAGCATATAAAATAGTGGGATAGATTATTTTTCTTCCTTCCAAACAGTTAAACTCCCCTCCATTTATAAATGTTGGGAGGGAGACTACCCTCCTAGGAAAATTTGAATTTCAAACCTTGTCTATAGATAAAGCAATTCCAAATATAAAACTTGGCGGTAAAATATGAAGACATAATGAGTAAATAGACAAATGTTACCAGAAACCAAATTAAATCCTTTGGTGGATTAGTACTTTATTTTAGCAGCAAGTGTCAATGGGGATAAAAATATACGACTTTTGACCATATAGAGAATAGACTGTAGCTGAGGTTTGTTGTTAAGATTTGCAAATCACACAGCAGAACAAATTTTGCACCAAACAACAAAAGTTACTGCCACAAGATTTACAGAATGACACACCCTGCCCACCTCTTGAAGCATCGATTTCGCTACAAAACTTATTAAAAATTAATACTTATGTCAAGAAGTTTTAGGTAGGCAGACTTGACACGCTCTGAAACCCAAATCAGATTTTATTTCAGAAAGCTTTTTGGTAAAAAACATTTTTTAAAAATGCAAGCTTGTTTAGTAGAAGTTTAATTTAAAATTGTGCTTGGATGTCTTAGAAGATTAACTATCATTTTTACTCAAGAAAAAAATATATACTACTTCTTAAATATAGAAAAATTCAAGCATATCATATTTAGATTAACTACGAACTGAGGAATTTTTTTTTTCCTACATAATCCCATACAAAACAAAAGTGAAGATTTTAATTTTTATTTGAGGCAGCTTTTGATAGTCAAAAGAACAGAGTAAGAAAATCAGAAGAAATATGTCAAAAATCAGGAATGCAGGAAAATGTGTGAAAATTAGGAGACATGTCAAGTCTCGGTAGGTAGACAAACCTGCAACAAGCTCGATGACGTGCTTGTATTCCTGGAATGAACATTTTACAAAACTTCCGATCCCATTGTACTTCGTGTCTAATATATTTGAAGTTAGGAACTCATTTTCCTGGTTGCATTATGGGCATCTTTGCTATCATAGGCTGAAGTAAAAGAGAATCTGAAAAAAAAAAGTTACAAATGTATTTTTATCAAAGATCAGAAGAAACAGTGTTTGCTATTTCAGATACAAACTAGTGTAAATAGTTTGTTTAAATTGCAATATTGTAATTAAATTTTATTTTGAATTTAAAATTATACACCCTTATTAAGAAATGTGATTTATGTTACCAGCATACAGGTAAACATCCATCTATTCTATGTGCAAGCTGAATCAATTTGTGCATCAGTCAACCCTTCACCCTTACGGTTAAGATGCAAAATTAAACCAAAAATGGTATGGTTTCATGATTTGATCCATTCCTATTACACACATTTTCAATATGCAGCTTAAGTGAACTTTTTTTAAAGAAAACTTGACCAAACATGACATGCATCAACAATTGCAGCAGTATCTCGTTGAAGAATATCTAATCTCCAAGGTCAATCTCCAACGTTGTTAGTTTTTACTTCTTTGATTTTAGTTCCCATTATTTTATACAAAGTTACTTTTACTTTCAGAACCGGTTCCAAAATTAAAAATACTCGCTTATAAAAAAAACTGCAACAAAAATCGAAAAAGTAAAATCTTGGAGATTGATCTCAGCTATCCTAACAAAAAAATAGTTTAAAAATATTAAAATGAGAGCGAGAAATCGCTCTAGAACCTTCCCATAGACTTAACATTACCTTGAGCGTTTCTTCCCGTGACTAGTGTAGGCTCTTAACAAAATTTATGATCAACTAATTGAAAACAGCAGACACAATTTGCTTTTTACACTCACAAAAAACAAACTATTAAGATTTAGTAATCAGTTTAAGAAAATTTTATGTTTTATACAACAAAATAATTTGTTTTTATTGTCATAGTTCAACATAAATATGGTCTGCTTAGCTGAACAAAACGAAAACCAGAAAAAATTATTTGTAATGTAGCTGCAAGTTTATCTAAATTACATAGTTTAACTTTCAGCAGCTTTTATAAGTATTGTCCGACAATTATTGATTCTACATTTAAAAATTCAGCTTGGTAAAGTTTGGGGGAGGAGAGCTAAAAAAGACACTATAAGAGCAAAAATTCTTTATCTACAGAACAACATAGCCAATAACAGTTAAAAAATTATTTTACATTTGTTTTAACTGAAAATATCAAAAATATTGGATATACATCCCTGAACCCTGACAAAAATAGAAACTTAATATAAAATACCAAAATCTATTAAAATCATTTAGAATGTAAAATTTTATCTTTAAAAAGCATGAATTATCATTAAAAACATGCATTAACAAATAACAACAATAAAATAATTCATCAAAAAAGAATTAGGCAAGTTTTATTAAAAAAATTAATTATCATGCTGCAGTTAACCAACCGTATCCTCTACAAATAGGTTTCAAGAATGTATTTGTGCATTTTATTTAGAATTTATAGATTAAAGTCTATCCAACTCTACTAAATAATTCCTTTAATGATATTTTATTAAAATTAGGTTTTTGAAGTGACAATTTTAACCATATTTAAAACGAGTTTATGCCACCACATTAAAAAAACTTACCAACCCTGATTTAAGCATATATGAGGCATTTCATGTTTTTACTGCATTAAAAATCTGATTAAAAACAAGTCCAGAAAACCAAAACTTTTAATTAAAAAAATATATACCTACACAAAAAGTTTATATTTATCATGTTACATAATCAAAATAAGATCCTTCCCCATTAACCGCTTAGCACGAAAAAAAAAAAAAAAAAAAAAAAAAAGATATATCACCACATAATGCCCAATAAACAACTGGTGGGGGGGAGGGGAGGGTATTGTGAAAACTGAAAATTCCCCATAACTTTTAATTATGAAACATATCGAATCTGTTTAAAGTTATTACTTCTAGGAAAAGGGTCGAAAATTTATGTATGACAGATAGATTTTTGATATCATTAAAAATGGCCTCAAGAGGACGGGGGGGGGGGGGGGGGGGGAATTCATAAGATATCAAATCCGCTTAAATTTATTATAAATCCTCTTAATATTATCTAAAACTTTTATATTGACAAGTTTTTTATAAGACCAACCTTTACAGGAAAAAAAAAAAAAAAATCGGCCAGCTCTGCCTACTTGACACAGGTAGATTTCAAAGTGGGCAGTTCCAACTGCTGCATCATGGTAAAAAGGTCATTTCTTCTGCAATTCCTAATAAACAGACGCCCCACGGTCTGCATCTTTAAAATCTACCTGTGCATGTAGGGGCCGAGCCGTCAGAGATTTTTTTTATAGTTGTGAATGTGCCTTGTCTGTTTTTATATAGCTGGAAATGTGCCAAATTATTTTGAATTTGCAAAAATTGCTGCCATTAATTTCACCAAAAGGTTGCAGGAAAATATCGCAAACTTCAACTATCGGTCACGAGAAAATATGACAAACTTCATCTGTCGGTTGCGTGTAAAAATGCAAAATTCAGCAGTTGGTTGTAGAAAAAGAAATTGTGAAATCCATCTACGATTGCAAGAAAAAGCCCTTTAAGTTTCACCATTAAGTTTAAAAGGTGAAAATAAGGAATTTCGCTTAGTAGCCACTGGCCAGTAGGCTGATTTTTTTAGTAGCCAATTACTGGCTAAGGAGAATAATTTCTTTAGTAGTCAGTAGGTACATTTATGTCACTGAATATTTATTTTTTTTTAAATACAATGACTTTACAGTAAAAAAGTAATTTATGTACTAAAAAAACTATTTTAATTTATATTGTTTTGAATAAACTTGAGATATTAATTTCCAATCTATTTTAAATTATTAAATAAGTTAACAGCATAGTTCTACACAACATGCTCAAGTAGCTATCAAGTAGCTATTAAGTAGCGTAAAAATCATGAGCTTCGTCGATCGAGAACGTAAGAATTATGAATTTTATCTATCGGTACATACAAATCATGTATTTCATCAAACGGCTACATAAAAATCGAATTTTGTCATTCAGGAATGTAAAAATCCGGAATTTTGTCTATTGAACGTGTAAAAATAATGAATTTTGTCGATCAAATGCATAAAAGTCACGAATTTAGTCTATCAGGCACGTAAAAATTACGAATTTCATCGACTGAGCATGGAAAAATCATGAATTTTATCGACTGCTTGTGTAAAAATCATGAGCTTCGTCGATCGAAAGCATAAAAATCATGAATTTCATCGATTGCCACCTAAAAATCACGAATTTCATTGATCGTGCGTGTAAAAAATAATTAATTTCAACGATTGGGTGCAGAAAAATAATGAATTTTGTCGATCGACTACGTAAAAATAAAATTTCGTCATTCGGGAGTGTAAAAATCCTGAATGTCGTCCATCGAACGTATAAAAACCATGAATTTTGTCGATCGAATGCATAAATATTATGAATTTCGTCAATCGGGTGCGTAAAAATCATTAATTTTATCGACCAAGTGTGTAAAAATCATGAATTTTACGACCAAGCGTGTAAAAAATCATGAATTTTATCGATCGCCGCATAAAAATCATTAATTTTGTCAATCGTGTGCATAAAAATAACTAATTTCATCGATCAGGCGCAGAAAAACAATGAATTTTGTCGATCGGCTATGTAAAAATCAAATTTCGTCATTCGGGAGTGTAAAATTCCTGAACTTCGTCGATTGCCGTGTAAAATTCCTGAACTTTGTCGATTGCCGTGTAAAAATCACGAATCGATTGCCGCATAAAAATCAAGAATTTCGGCGATTACGCACGGAAAATCGTAAATTTCTTCGAACGGACGCGTAAAAGCTATGAATTTCTTCGAACGGACACATAAAAATTACGAATTTCGTCGAACGGACGCTGAAAAATCGTGAAATTTAGGGAAAAATGGTAATCGGGAAATCCTGCATTTGGCCAGTTCTTTCCATATTTTTAATCGTCAGTTTTTAAAGTTTAATCGACGAGTGGCGACTGCATATTTTTACCTTTAATTAAGATGCATAAAAAATCGAGAAATTTGTCTATTGATCGCAAGAAATCCCCCTTCCCCCAGAAAATTTACTTATCGGTCACAAGAAAAACTGCAAAATTCAGCAATCGGTAACAGGAAAATATCCTGAAATTCGTCAGTCATGGGAAAAAAATAGCAAAATTCATCCATTGATTGCATGAGAAAAATCGCTAAATTTGTCAATCGATTGCAGCAAAAAAAAATTAGAGAAATTTGTATATCTGTCACGAAAGAACATTTATTTATCTTGGAATGCTGTATTGAAATTTGTAAAGTAGCATAGAGAGAGGAAAAACGACTAATTCGTGTTCCAGATTTTTTTTTTTTTTTTTTTTTTTTTGAGATAGTAATTATTCAGATATTTTTAAATAAATTATATTGTTTCAAAAGAAAAATGTTAATTAAATAAATGGCTATTTTTTGGAAAGGAGGGGGGGAGGGGGGATGGTACTAGATAGGCAGCATAGAAAAACTTTAACGTACAAATTGATCAAGGAAATGTGTTTTTTGGAATAATAAATATTTTTTTAAACAAATTTTTTGAGTAAAAAAAAACTGAAAAATAAATACAATGTTGTAAATGACCATTAACATATAAAATTGAAATTTTCATACTACAGTAGAACCTCGATTAACCGAGCTTCGATTAATCGAGGTTTCTGTTAACCGAGCCAATAACAAAGTCTGATTTTTTTTTATTTTTAGGTAGATTTTGTAAGAAATATATATATACTAGCTGTTACCCGTGACTTCGTTCACGTAACATTAAAAAAAGAATAAATGCATTAATTTAGAAAAACATTTCACATGATAATTAACAACATATATAATTAACTAAGCTTTATCACATTTTATAGGAGACCATACGGTATTTCTTTGCTATAGGGGCCTTGACATAACCCAGTCTTAAAAAAGTGAAATTTCATGTCAAATAATATATACAATCGCGAAAATGAAACTGCAACTAATGCAAAAAGGAGGACCAAGTAAAATCGTGAAAATCGAGGAATTCCTCTTCGTAAAACGAAACACAACACTGGCAGAATTCTTCTATACACAGTGCATTTTATATGGTATTTGGTGTACAATTTGTATATGTGTGCATTGCTAAATGGGCATTATTATATTGTTTATTTGCATAGACATATGTTATATATTTCTTACTACATTATCTTGTTTATGTATATATTAAATTAAGTGCTTCACGCTAAGTGGTGTAAATAGTGAACAAACTGCTTGTGGATTTTATACATTGATAGCTATTTCACAAAGATATAACAATCTGATGCGATTCTAAAATGTAAATAAAGGTTGCTGGAAAGTACTTTAAATTCTGCCCAATTTAACCTCGATATTTTCTCTATCGCGCCAAGAACACTATAAGCAAATAAATACCGACGATACAAATCTGATGATCTAAATTTACATATTTTTGTTAGTATATATAAGATTATTTTAATTTATTTCATGCGCTTGAAATTTTTTAGGCTTTCTCTCAGGGTTGTTTGATTTAAATCAGCTTGATTTAAATCGTGATTTAAATCATGATTTAAATCAAATGATTTTTTTTAAAAAATCTTTGATTTAAATCAATATTTTTAACATTGATATTTACAAGCTGAATAAGGATTAAATTAATGATTTGTGTTCAAATAAATGTCATCATTCATGTCCAGATTAAAAATTACCTTTTAATAATGTTAAATAAAAGTTTTATAAGTTGAAAATAATTATTTTATAAAAGTAAATGCAACACTACATTCAAAATATTATTTACCTGTAGTGCATCACAAACTAAATACTGATATATATATATATATAATATAAATGATCTCTCATTTTTAAACTTTTGTCTTTCCTAGATGATCACTTCATTTTTGCAAGTTAGATATTGAAGCTAAAGTTAAATATATTCAATATAATAGTATTTTCAGTGAGGAGTTACTTCCTCTAAAGTAGATTATACATGATTCACAAGTTTGTTTTATGTTTAGTTGCTTAGACCTGGAAATTTCAATATCCCATATGTTGATGGGAGATGTATTGATCATATTATATGATCAATACAAGGAATAAATTGTAACATAATAAATATTTAGACTGTTTGTCTAACATAGAATTATAGGATTCCGGTTTCATGTTTCTTCTATAACTGAAAATTCTTTAATCCCTGTGACTGATCCCTTTGCCTTTTCCTTTTCTAGAATTCGTTGCTTACTGTAATGGAAAATAAGATATGTTATTATACCTTATTTTTAAGCTTAACAGCCATTTCTACTGTTAAATAAGCATGATTGATTGCTGTAATTGTCAATAGCTGACGGCTAGATAACACTGACAATTGATAGCTTCGTACTTTTAGTTATGTGATTACCTTATCTCTTGTAACTGTTTTGTAATTATTAGTATAGTGTGAAACACAAGTTGGGACAAGAACATCATTTACTAATAACTAGGTACAGTACAGAGAGCTTTTTGGATACATTGATAATAAGAAAAATGGCTGGCAAAAAGAAAGATCCAATATAGCTTTATTTTACAGGAGAGAGAGAAAAAAAAACTATAACTGGAAAATGTGTGAAAGCAAAATGCAAATCATGTAGTGTAAAAATGGTGAAGATTGTAGCAAAAAAAAAAAAAAAAAAAAAAAAAAAAAAAAAACACAGAAGCTTAGTCTATATGATAAAGATGACATTAGTGAATCTGAATCAGTTGAAATCAGGATTGGCTTTTTGCCGGCAAAAATGTATTTTTGTCAGGACAGTTTGACAGACAAATATTGGCAAAAACAGAAATTGGTCAAGATTGTAATTAAATCACTGATTTTAATCTGTTAAAATTATGATTTAAACATTGAAATCATGTAATTAAAATAAAATCCTTAAAACCCTGTTTTAAAATACTAGTAATTTTTGCCACTGGCAAAAATTATGGCAAAAAGTATTTTTGCCTGGACAGTTTTTTCCACTTAGGCAAAAATTAGCCAACCCTAGTATATTTATACACATATATATATAGCATTGTTTGCTGCATTTATTATGTGACTAGATATTATTGGAGTAATACCTTAATGAAAATTTTAATAACTTAAATTAACTAGAAATTTATACACACAACACACATGGGTATATCTTACCTATAACAATTTAATAGAATAATATGATTTTAAGTTTTAAGTAAATCTAAATTTATTTGCAATAATTTTTTTTTATTTAAATTATTTTGAATTTTTATCTTGGAACTGTAATTAAATTAAATAGAAATGTGTAAATCTATGCAGAAAAAATAAAATAAATACATACACAGTACAGAAATAATATTAATAAAAAAAATCTGATTTAAATCAAAAAAATCCGATTTAAATCAAATAAATCCGATTTTTTTTATTTTTTTTTAAAAAATCGTGATTTTTATCAACCCTGCTTTCTCTAGGGTTAGGTGTCGAATAAATGTACTTTCTTGTCATTTTATTTTGCCATTTCTATTTATTTTATTTTCCATTCATTCCATTTATCGATATTGATTTAATTTACATATTCGTGTCAAAGAATATTCTTTAAAGTTATTATCAAGATTAGGATAGGATACGATTAGGGTTGGGATTAGGAATACAAATTGAACGACAATGGCATGACCGATTCAGGTTTAAAGTATGAAACAGGATGTCTATTTACATCATGAAGCAATAAGAAAATTAGAAAATTATCGGCTAATATTATTTAATATGTTTTACAGTCATAGTTGACATCAAAGGTGAGCGGGAAAATGATCATTTAAAATACCATTAAGTGTTTGCCACGCAAAAAACAAATCTGGTTACAACAATGTATTTAATTTTGCGCCAAATTTCACTTGATAAAAAAAAAAAGGCAAATTGACTATGGACCTAATTTTAGACCCCTAGCCTTCCTATTCTCGTAAATTTTCTACCTATATGTAAAAAAAAATTCTACTATATAGAACGCGCTTTCACGTTTATAATGTTATGAATTGGCACGATCGGCTTGTTCAAATTTACACAATTCGGCTGGAAGAAAAGATTCATTACTTTTTGATTTCTTCTTTGCTTTTGCATTACGCGAATTTGTTGGTAAATTCGATTATCTTTTCGAAAACATTGTTGTTTTTTAAGTTTAAAAAATATTGTAATTTTACTTAAACATTGCTTTAAAATCTATGCAATTTTTCTTATCCTACAAGACTTTAGAAAAATCTATTATGAAACAACTTTAAAAAAAGCTATATTTAAAAACGACAACAAAGTTTTTCCTATTTTAAAACTAAAAGAAATGTAATATTAAATTCCGGTTCGAAACGACGATTTACAAATGTGTTTCGATTGTGGGAAAATGACAGAGGAAAAATGTTGTTACTTCGACATAATAATATTAAATCTGTAGCTTTTATGAGAAAAACAACTTTCTTTTAAAAATTATAGTTATTTTTATTAAGATTTTCTAATTTTTGATACGGATAATTTTGCGATGCATAGCATTGACATTTGCCATCCAATATTTTTTTTCTTTAATTTTTTTTTTTTTTTTTTTTTTTTTTACTTTTTAAATTTTAAATTAAAAATATGGTAACTTTATGTTAGACGTGTGCAGACGATAAATCACCAACCTATCCCATCATTTGTACTGAATTCATTAAAAATATAAATCTTTCACTCATTTCATTTAAAACACAGAACTTTAATTTACAACACATACATTTAAAATACATATATTACGTACATTTAAAATAATTCCTTTCATGTGAAAAAGAAAAAGAAAAAAATAAGAGAAATTAATCCGAAATAATTTGATAACCCAAGATCATTTTATTTTAACATCAAAACAAATCTGTTTTATTTTTCTATATATGACATCATATTCGCTTGCTTTCCATACTTACTCGTATTTATGCACTTTGTATTATTATCAAATATTTGAAAACGCACGTTTTATTTCTAATATGACATCATTTCATATTCTGTTTAATTCTTAAATAATTCATTTCCTTTTCATTTTTCACGTGAAAATAAATTGTTGATTAAAAATTATTACTCAGGGGTTTTATTTCATATTGGCAACGATAAAGTATTAGCAACGGTAAAATAAATTTAACCATTTTAAAAAAAGCTGCAAAACCGGGCCCTTTGGGCCAAACCAACCAACCATTTTAAAATATACGAAAAAATGTCCATTTATTCTCTATGAAAATAATGAAATTTTGAATTATTAAGAAAAATATTGAAATAAAATAAACAAAAACCAGCCTATGTTCATATGAGGTTTATAATCAACTTATATGCAAAGATACAGGATAATTAAATGCTTCATTTTGACGCTGGCTTCAGCCTAACATTTGCACACAATCAGATTTATAATATTATTAGGATAGGATATGTGTGTGTGTGTGTCACTTTTTTATAGACACGATAACTTCAATAATTCTGCACAAATCTCTTCCAAACTGATACATAAAATCAAGGGGCATAAAATCTCGGTCAAGTTCGTTAATGTGCAAAATCGAACTAAGGGGGAAGGAATGGGGGGTGGAGGCTTTTTGAGAAAACAGAAAAAAAACAATTTCTTAATTATGATACGTATCAAATCCGTTAAAGTTATTATTACTTTTAGGAAAAGGGCCGAAAATTTATGTATGACAGATTTTTGATATCCTTAAGAATAGCCCCAAGGGGGGAGTGCGGGGAGGGTGGGAGGGTTAGAAGAAAAAATTCATAACTTCGTCAATTCACAACACAAGATATCAAATCTGCTTAAATTTATTATAAATCTACTTAATATTATCTAAAACTTTTATATTGACAAGTTTTTATAGGACTAACCCTCATAGCAAAAAAAAAAAAAAAAAAAAAAACCATGCCGGCTCCGCCAGCAAACAAGTTAGGTTCCGAAGTGGGTGCTTCCAATTGCCGCATCAAGACAAAAATATCATTTCTTCCACAATTCCCACAAACAGGTGTCCCACGGTCTGCGTTTTCGAAATCTACCTGTGCCTGTAGGCCGAGCCGTCAGGGATTTTTTTTATTTTTTTCGTGAATGAGCCTTTAAAAAGACTAACTTTATATAAGTTTATTTTTATAATTTAAAAAACGTTCTATTGTTTTTTATTCCAAGAGATGTTAAATTCGCGAGTAGGGGGAGTTTTTATGCACAATTTCTATTAACCGAGATTTCCGATATCTGAGGTACTAGCAGTCCCAATTAGCTCGGATAATCGAGGTTGCACTGTACTATCAGGGCTGTGTTTTTGCCGGCAGAAAGTGGTTTCTGCCGTGCCAGAAAATGGTTATAACCGGCAGAAACTGGCATAAATACATTTCATGTCAAAATCTGGGACTTTTTTAGGTAGTACAGTGCAACCTCGATTATCCGAGCTAATTGGGACCGCTAGTACCTCGGATATCGGAAATCTCGGTTAATAGAAATTGTGCATAAAAACTAACCGTGGTCACGAATTTAACAGCTCTTAGCATAAAATACAGTAAAACGTTTTTTGAATAATAAAAATAAATATATATAAAGTTATGTTTCACAGCTGAACAAATTTAAAAAGGAAATCAACTAAAAATAGTAAATTTTAAAAAGCAAATTGAAATGTTTTTAACTATTCTAAATTAAGTCCAGATTTTCTATCAGTGGCTGTCCGATCACGCCAATTTTTGAGCAGCAGAAGATCTATCGGCGCAACATCGCTTCTTTGCTCCAAATATTTTAGGGCAGTTGTTAGTGCTTGAACACCTTCAGTATGACTTATAGTTCTTGAATCCTCAAAATCCTGGTCCTCATTGTCAGCATCATTAATGTTCAATAGGAATTAACAGCTTGTATAATTTCTTCATCATTAAGGATTTGAAAACTTGGATGTTGCTTTTCAACGTCCAGCCATTCGGAAATGTCTTCTTCCAAAACTTTTTCACACCTCTTAATGCGATTAATAATCTCAAATAGTTCTCCGTCTGTCGGTGGGTTTACCCTTTGCTGGGATTCATCCTCTCTTCTCTTTAGAATAATTATGTAGCCTGCAGCATGGACAGTGAACTAAAACGTGTGGTATTTTTCAAGGCTCATTCACAAAAAAAAAAAAAAAAAAAAAAAAAAAAAAAAAAAAAAATCAGACTTTGTTATCGGCTTGGTTAATAGAAACCTCGATTAATCGAAGCTCGGTTAATCGAGGTTCTACTGTATTAAATTCCTTAAGTATATTTTATTCAGGATAAATAACAAATAAAATACTGTGGATAGTTTTAATTTAAAATAAATATATTTGTATTAGAAAAAATGAGTAATGTAACAGATAAAATTTGTTATAATAAGGTCGTGTAATTTTATATATAAACAATTATTAGAGCATTTGAAATCTCAGTTTAAAATTCAAAATAGAAAACTATATCCAATACTTACTCAAAATACTTTTCTGTAATTTAACATAATTTAATAACTGTAAAAAACCTTTCTCATAGAAATGTTATACAGCTCCAAATCAAAAAATTAGAATAATTAATTCCATTTGTATTTGGAATAGCATTTAGCTTTATTTCACTGTAGTACAATTGAAAAAAAAAAAAAACAGCGGTGGATGTTTTAATGCATTTGCATGTTATTAAGGAAAATTAAAACTGTAAAATATTAAATTTTGAGTGAATATTTAATTTTGTAAAATTTCATTATTCAAAATATTAGAATACTAAAATAGGTGGTTCAAAAAATTAGAATACTTATGAATTTTCCTGATTTGTTCAGAAGGTTGCATAAAATAAGCATTTATGGCACAATAGATATTGCGCCAAAAAACAAAGTTGAGCTTCTTTCCAGCATAAAGTTATAAAATGTAAAGGTATTACTTTTTGTATAAGCGATACATAAAAAAACCTTTTCTTCACAATTCCTTTTTTTAACTTGAAGCTGTAGTTATATGTGGATCTTGTAATTCTGTGGATTTAAAAACATTTCATTTAAATACAGTATTCAAAGGAACAAATCTGACATCTTTCTTTAAATTTAAGACTGTTAGTTGAAAATGTTCTAACCATATATATATAAACCATATTCCATATAGTTGATAACCTTTAAGTTGTTGCATTATATTATTTATTTAAAAATTCTCTGAACAGTGATTTGTTAAAATATCATAGAATTTTTTGTAAATTTCTTTCTTTTTTTACTTTTAAATAGAAATGTAACTGCAAATAATAATATTAATAGTTAAACGTATATAACATCAGATTACCATTATGAAAATTTCTGTTTTTCAAGTAAAAGAAAATTAGTATTATATAAATAAAGTATATTTATATGATCATTTTGAAGCATTTTGCTACTTTGATTAACACTCGTTATCTTTAGTGTTAATTTTTAATTTGTTTACATATCAAATACATGTGTGAATTATGAATCATTGCTGCTAAAATTATTCATATTATTTCTTAGTTTCTGCCTTGCCAATTTTAACCGGTTATAACAACCCCGGCAGAAACTTGCCAGCCCTGACTACTATCAAAACAAAAACATACAATTTTTTGCAAGAAAGTAAAAAATATATAAATAAATTAATTCAAGCTCTTAGCAGTTAATTCAGATTTTCACACAAAAACAAAAAAACTCATGAAACTGTGAAACATTATTTTCTGCCAAAGATTGGTTTGATTAAAAGAGTCAACAGTAACATAGATTAAAAAACATACAAGGGGAAGTTTAAAAAAAAAAAATACAGGTTATTTTTTTAAAAAACAACTTTTACTACCCTATATTTCATCTTGCTGACTAGTAAAAACAGGTCTTTGGCTGTTAAACTACTAAAAACAAATTTCCACTCTTGTGCATGTATAAGAATTTTGCACACGAATACAACAACAAAAAATTACTGGATACAGTGAAGTAGTTGAATCTCAAACGAAACGAAACGCACAAGAAATTTGGAAAAACTCGATCACTAAAGTATCAAGTATCAGTAACTTTTAACAATAAAATTTACTATATAACTATTAATGAAAACAAAAAATAATCTTTGATATTTATTCACTTAGTCAGAGAAAGAAATTAAGTGATTTGAAAGCAGATATTAAAAAAGCATGCATCACTTATCATTTCAATATGTAATTCAAGCTAAACAAGTACGTAACCCTAATTACATGTTTTTATACGTTCGCAAAAGATTTACTTCAGCAAGATGACTTAAATCATTATAAAAAAGGAAAGATACAAAATTTCAAAGCTAAACAGCTAAAAGATTAGAGAAAAAACTTACTTAAACTGGGATATTCTGCAGACCGCATCTTGATGTACACAAACAAACTAACGCGCGCGGCCATTGAAGACAGAAGTGAAGGTCGAGTGTGTTGCCACTGCGGTTTAGATAAATGCCTAGACGACAATGATAGTATATGGATGATTAATCGGCGGGTGTTAAAAAATTATCATATCCATGGCGTCAAATGGATTTTGCTTTTCGATAAACTAGTGGCGCGACGCCACGCTATCCTTTGTAGTCTAGGTATCGGATACCTAGTAATTGACACGGATTTTGTGGCGCGTAAGATTATCGCCATTTTTTTACAGTACAGACACCACTTATTTGATAAAACTTTAATTTGCCATGAAACATTTATCGGAATGTTACATGAAAATCGATGTATCTGACAATAATGATATTACTTATACCAATTCGTGACATTTCTGACAATTATGTGTTTGCTGGGTGTTATAAACATATTTTAACTAAAAAATATAATTTTTATTATAGAGTTTTTTTTTTTCTTTCGAGTACGGCCAAAAAGCTATTTTTCGCCTTTTTTAACTCATTTTAAAAAATAGAAAATTTTAATGAAACTTTAAAAAAAAATTCAGAAGTCGTCTATTATATTCAAAATTCAAATAACACGAACCTTTTAACAATATATAAAATACTCACTTTAGAAAAAAAATCATAAAGCAATGTTCCCAAAATGGGAGCAATGGCGCTTAATGGGTTACGCATTTAAAATATTTCGTTGTTGCATTTTCACAGCCATCTGGGATATTTTGGCAAGCTTGCTTCGGCGCATCATTAACTCCATTGTTTTTGTAACTCGTAGCAATTGTAACCATAAAGATTACTTGGAGACTTATCGCCTGAGGCCGGTTAACGGAAAGTTACCTTAAAATTAATGTATTAATTTATAATTAAGCTCTTAAAATATTAAAATGCTGTGTTTTCATCGGAAGTACACCTGCATACATAATTTTCATAATTCTAGTCTATCAGGAAGCGAGTGAAAAATCAATTAGAAAATTCTATCATTACATGCAATAACCAAGTTAAGTTAAAAGAGTTTAATAAATAAAAATGTATTCATGTATTATGAATGAAATCTTTATTTATTGAGTAAAGACACAATGTTCAACAACTGGGGTATATGTATGATAATTTACTACTATTGTTTAGGAATGATAAGTGCCAACACATATTAAAATACTACTTTTTTTTTTTTTTTTTTTCATACCCAGATCCGTTGTCGGAACATCTTATTAAAGTAAATCGAGAAGACATATGAAATAGGCCGTGAGTATAATTTCTAATTTAGGATTTATTAAATATAATAATAATCTTACAAGCAATATAATTCCATGTATGTATAGATAGATGTTGAACAAAATTCAGCAATATAAAAAAAAATACTCTAACTGAAGATGCCGAGACGCGCCTTTAAAATTTAATACACCGATTATCAGAAGTTTTGATTGCAAGGATTAGTTATCAAAAATCACTCACTCACCTAAAAGTCCTCTGAGCGACACCCGAAACTTTGGGAAAACTCTTTCTCTTTCAATCTTCGTTTTGTCTTCAGAGAGGTAGGTATATAGCCTCCGACTTCAGTCGTTGGGTAACGTCTGGGTGGTGTCTCGTTCAACAGGACGGAAAAACAGACTTTACAGGCTGAGAGCAGCGCGCCGCCAATAACGCGCATGCGTCAATCTGTCACATTCCTCCTCTACACCTTCTTACGAAACAAACAAAACGAAAACAATCCACTGATTCCCGTGCTTTCCTTATTATTATTATCCGTATCTATTAAGTTGACTTTTTTTTTTTTTTTTTTTTTTTTTTCAGAGTTTCAAGAATTTAATGAAATATGTTTTGCCTTTCATTCTTGCCTTGTCATTCTTTACTTACAGAGTACAAAAAATTATAAAAATACATATTTGAAATAGCTCTTTAAAAATATAAGACAGCAAACTATTATATTTTCACTTGCAATTGAAGATAAAAATAAACCTTTTCAGTGGAGTAATTTACTTTTTTTTCCCAATTGAATTGTCAAAGAATATAAAAACTTCAATTTTATTAATAGAAGAAATAATTCGTTTGTTTTTAAAGAAAATTGAATTGGTTTGATTCCAACTTTTTTCTTTGCATTATTAAATTTTATTTTGAATAAGTGCTACATTTATTTTAAATGTTTTATAGTCATCTTTGAATTACGTTTAATTAAAATTAGGCGAGAAAAAGAAAGGAAGGATGGCGTAAAATTTAACTGGTTTGATCACAAGAATATTCTTTGCTTTAATTTTATGCAAAACAAATACTAAATTCATTTTTAGCACTTTCCAACCTAGTTGAAAAGTGCTTATGACTTCGGTTTGTCTGGCCGTCTGCCGTCTGGCCGTCTGTCCGTGCTCTAACTCCCGTAAATATGCTCGGATTGCTCTGCAACTTTTATATGTTATTGTCGTTATCTGTAGCATGTTCCCTTTTTCAACGGAAGTGTGTAGCACTTATAGTTTTTGTACAGGGACACTCAAAAGAATTCCGTTACATTGCGGTCTATGGGGAAAAATCATCTGCGGTTTATTTAAATAATGTTTCACTATTTTAAACGCATTGTAATTTATATATATTACTAAGGTGCATTAGAAGAAGCTTAATATGGAACAGGGTGTGCATAGCACTTATAGTTACTTTACAGGGACAGTAAAAATAATTCCGTTACATTACGTCTATGGAGAAAAATCGTCTGCGGTTTATTTAAATAATGTTTCACTATTTTAAACGCATTGAAATTTATATAGATCACTAAGGTGCATTACAAGAGACTTACTACGGAATATTGTGTGTATAGCAGTCATCGTTCATTTACAGGGACACGCAAAAGAATTATCTACTGTCTGTTAACAATAATTCCTGGAAGTGCGTTTTAAGTTATTGAACGCGATTTTAATTTTAACTTGCTTTTTGTCTATTACGTGGTGTGTATAAATTCTGTAGATCCTATACAGGGCAGCACAAAAGTTCGCGAACACATTTCTGTTTATTGACAAACTCCAGACGGAGAATTTTAAACTGTGCTACGCGTTTCCTAACTGAACTAAAATTATCATCCTATGTAGTATATATACAAATCTATAGATCCTATACAGGGCTGAATAAAAGTATTCGGATATTTTTCCGAATATTGTATATGTTGGAAATTCCTGAAATTATGTTTTTAAATATGTTATGCGTTTTCTAAATTGTTTACTTAGATGTTAGCTTTTAGCTTATTAAACGGTATGATTTGTAAAATTATTTTGGAAGCGTTGGAAAGTGCTATATAATCTATGCTTGACGCATGATTTTTCTTTCTTGTTAATCTTTAACAGAGTTAGGTTTAAATTCTAGTTTTAAAAAAAATCAATGAAGGACTGGAGAAAAGTAAACAAGTAATAAATTATTTTTCTATCTTTTACAAAATCATCTTTGAATTACATTTAATTAAAATTAGAAAACAAATTATATATATATATATATATATATATATATATATATATAAATCAGCATTTGAACGGAGGGTGGTTTGGGGGCAGCTTTTTGTAATGAAAGCTACCTAAAATGTGTCTTCAGTAGTAATTTCTTAAAATTTAAACAAAAAGAAAACATTTGTATGCTTTTTTTTTCACATAATTAGTAAGGATAAGAAATAAAAATAAGTACTACTACTAATAATTTTTTTTATTTTCCCTAAGAATTTTTTACTAAAGAAATGTTCTTTAACATTATATTTAGTGATTTTAAAGTAAGCAAATATTACTTCTGCATTAGCTCTCGCTTTAGTTTCTTCCCAGAAAACAAAGTTACAAAGTGCAGCAAGTTAGATCCTATTGCTTTGAATGACAGTTCTAAACTAAACTAAATTAAATCAAAATAAACTGCACGGACCGAAATTTCAGGCCCGGAGCGGCCCGTTCAAAAATCAGCTAAAATAGGCCCGGCCCGACCCAACGCGACTTAATTTCAAAATTCCGAATTTCCTTAACGTCCTATTAATGAATATTGCATACATATTTAATGGGAAAATTTTACAGTATGTTTTAGATTATTATATGTTCACAAGCCCTAGGATACAGAATAGCATTATAAATAATTACTTAAGACAGGGGGCTAATCCCCCCCCCCTTATTTTATATAAATGGGTTTTTCATGCAGAATTATTCCGTTTTATATTCAAATTTTGTTTATAGGTTCATTGGGTTAAGACGCTTCCCTGATTAGTTTTCGGGATTGATTGATTAAGTATAAAGGGGGAGAGGGGGGGGAACGGGGGGCTAATACCCCCCTTAATTTATATAAATGGGTTTTTCATGCAGAATTATTCCGTTTTCCTTCAAATTTTGTTTATAGGTTCACTGTGTTAAGGCGCTACCCTGATTAGTTTTCGGGATTGATTGGTTAAGTATAAGGGGGGGAACGGGGGGCTAATCCCCCCCTTATTTTATATAAATGGGTTTTTCATGCAGAATTATTCCGTTTACCTTCAAATTTTGTTTATAGGTTCACTGTGTTAAGGCGCTTCCCTGATTAGTTTTCGGGATTGATTGGTTAAGTATAAAGGGGGGGAACGGGGGGATAATCCCCCTTAATTTATATAAATGGGTTTTTCATGCAGAATTATTCCATTTGCTTCAAAATTTGTTTATAGGTTCACTGTGTTAAGGCGCTTCCCTGATTAGTTTTCGGGATTGATTGGTTAAGTATAAAGGGGGGGAACGGGGGGATAATACCCCCTTAATTTATATAAATGGGTTTTTCATGCAGAATTATACCAGTTCCTTCAAATTTCCTTTATAGGTTCACTGTGTTAAGGCGTTTCCCTGATTAGTTTTCGGGATTGATTGGTTAAGTATAAAGGAGGGAACGGGGGGCATATCCCCCCTTATTTTATATAAATGGGTTTTTCATGCAGAATTATTCCGTTTTCCTTCAAATTTTGTTTATAGGTTCACTGTGTTAAGGCACTTCCCTGATTAGTTTTCGGGATTGATTGGTTAAGTATAAAGGGGGGGAACGGGGGGATAATACCCCCTTAATTTATATAAATGGGTTTTTCATGCAGAATTATACCAGTTCCTTCAAATTTCGTTTATAGGTTCACTGTGTTAAGGCGTTTCCCTGATTAGTTTTCGGGATTGATTGATTAAGTATAAAGGGGGGGAACGGGGGGGCTAATACCCCCTTAATTTATATAAGTGGGTTTTTCATGCAGAATTATTCCGTTTTCCTTCAAATTTTGTTTATAGGTTCACTGTGTTAAGGCACTTCCCTGATTAGTTTTCGGGATTGATTGGTTAAGTATAAAGGGGGGGAACGGGGGATAATCCCCCCTTAATTTATATAAATGGGTTTTTCATGCAGAATTATTCTATTTGCTTCAAAATTTGTTTATAGGTTCATTGGGTTAAGACGCTTCCCTGATTAGTTTTCGGGATTGATTGATTAAGTATAAAGGGGGGGGGACGGGGGGCTAATACCCCCCTTAATTTATATAAATGGGTTTTTCATGCAGAATTATCCCATTTCCTTCAAATTTTTATTTATAGGTTCACTGTGTTAAGGCGCATCCCTGATTAGTTTTCGGGATTGATTGGTTAAGTATAAAGTAGGGAACGGAGGGCTAATACCCCCTTCTTTTATATAAATGGGTATATCATGCAGAATTATTCCGTTTTCCTTCAAATTTTGTTTATAGGTTCACTGTGTTAAGGCACTTCCCTGATTAGTTTTCGGGATTGATTGGTTAAGTATAAAGGGGGGGGGGGGACGGGGGGGGCTAATCCCCCCCCTTAATTTATATAAATCGGTTTTTCATGCAGAATTATCTTATTTGCTTCAAAATTTGTTTATAGGTTCATTGGGTTAAGACGTTTCCCTGATTAGTTTTCGGGATTGATTGGTTAAGTATAAAGGGGGGGAACGGAGGGGCTAATCCCGCCTTAATTTATATAAATGGGTTTTTCATGCAGAATTATCCGATTTTCTTTTTGTATATATATTCATTGTAATTAGAGATTTACCTGATTAGTTTAAGGGGTTCATTAGTTAACTATGAGGGGGGTAACGGGGGGATGACCCCCCTCTTAATATATTGTTTATTTCTTTATTTTTCGATGGGCTTATTTCAAATTCTTTGAAATAAGAGTATAATATACAATTAGTGTGAATAGCCTGTGAACTCAATGCCCTCAGTTTAACTGGGCAGTTTTATTTTTATTTTTTATACTGAAGGAGCTAGAAATTTGAAATTTGTCATTGTAGTTACTTATAAGATGTAAATGCTCTCTAAGAACAAAATAAAAAAGAAATTTAAATTTCAAAGGGTGAAATGAGCGAAAAGCGTTCTAAAAACAGTCTAAATTACAATTTCTATGAAATCTCTGGAACTACAGAACCGATTTGAAATTGTAATGGTGGTAAATTGATGGGGACAATCCCTACTCCAACATAGGCTATATTTTATGTCGGTGTCACTAACATCAATGGGAAAATGTTCGATCGAAAAATGTTCGAAAATTGCGACTTTTTTATACTGAAGGGGCAAGAAATTTGAAATTTAGCATTGTAGTTACTTATAAGATGTAAATGCTCTCTAAGAATAAATTATAAAAAAAAATCGAAATTTAAATGGGTGAAATGAGCAAAAAGCGTTCTGAAGTCATTCTAAATTACAATTTCTATGGAATCTCTGGAACCACGGAACCGATTTCAAAACTGATGGTGGCAAATTGATTTTGACAATCCCTGCTCTAACAGCCTCTTTAATAAAAAACTATGCGTTGCTGACGACTGGGTTTTTCGCTAATTGTTGCAACAGATTAATCTCGGAAAATGAAACATTTGAAGTTACTGAAAAAAATGATAGCTCAAAAAGTATTTGTCAGAAAATTGTTAGACAAACTGCGTTTGAAAGGTAAAAAGTTGCATTTTTCTTGATATAAATTTCAAATCTAATGATTATGCCGTTTTTCAAATATTGAATTTCAAAAATTACCAAATTTTCCAATGGAGTACCATAGCGAAACCTTCATGCGTAAAAAGATAATGATAAGGGCGACGTGTCCTGACGTGTATATTGGCTATAGCACGAGTCACAAATTATAGTAGCCTTATTATTCTGTTAAAATATAAAAGTTATTTATGAAATATCAATATTTTGTTGGATTAAAGGTTCGTTAAAAGAAATTGACCAGCGTAGAGGGCGTAGCTTGCTAGTTACGTATAATAGGATTTAATAGAATTATACATCTCGGTCGCTTGACGATTAATCCTCGGAATCTGCTATAACAAAGAAGTACCAATTTAAAAAAAATTCAAATTAGTTAATAAATGTTTTTATTAATATCTTTTAAAGTTTTGATTCGATTTTCCTAAAATTTGAAGTGACTCGACAAAATTCTGCAAAGATTATATATATTAAATTTCAAATCATTTGGTTGGGTAGTTGTTGTTCTGTTATATGTGGATAGACGGACAGACAGGCAGACAGACGGGCGGACCAAATGACGACTATAGGTGCTACGTATTTATATAATTACGAACGGACCTAAAAATTGGGCTGATCTATGCTTTTACTGCAGCTAAACGAAAAATAAATAGTCTTTTGCTTATTTAGTTGTGTTTGGTATTTAATATTTTAGAGGGTAAACTTTAAAATGATTTTTTTAAATAAAATCTATCATTGAAAAAAACACAGCTTCCATTTACATCGCAGCTTTGAGTGGAATGTTGTCACTGGATTGAGTATTGTATCCTCAAAAGTCGAAAAATTATTTGTTCTTTTTTCGGACGCGCAGTACATTGTCTTTACAACGAATTTTTAACAATTCAGAGAAAATCACCTAATGATTACTTAGTTATTTTTTTTTAAATTCATGAAAAGTTCATTCACTATATGATTCAAAATTCCAGATGAAAATCATTTCAGATTAAATTGACTTAATGTAACAGAATGGTGTTAACTTTTCTGAGAAAAGGAAAAAAAAATCCTTTAAAAATTGCTTTAAAACTGCTAAATAAAGTTTATTGAAAAAAAAAGAGAATAAGTCATATATTGGGTATAAAGATTGAAATCGGACCGCATTTTTGACCCTATCCGTATCGAAGGAAAACATTAAAAAAGTGTAAAAAATAAAACAAAAAATCCCTGACGTCTCGGCCTACAGGCACAGGTAGATTTCGAATACGCAGACCGTAGGGCCCCTGTTTGTTGGGAACTGCGTAGGAAATGACGTTTTTGCCATGATGTGTTATTTGTAAACCCTCGCTTCAAAACCTAACTTGTTTGAAGGCGGAGGCGGCAGGGATTTTTTTTTTTTTTTTTTTTTTTTTTTTTTGCTATAAGGGTTGGTCCTATAAAAAACTTGTCAATATAAAAGTTTTAGATAATAATAAGAGGATTTATAATAAATTTAAGCGGATTTGATATCGTCTTAAATGACGAAGTTATGAATGTTTTTCTTCTAACCCCCCCCCCTTCCCCCCCCCCCTTGGGGCCATTTTTAATGATATCAAAAATCTGTCATACATAAATTTTCGGCCCTTTTCCTAGAAGTAATAACTCTAAACGGATTCGATACGTATCATAATTAAGAAAATATGGGGGGGGGTTCTGTTTTCACAAAAAGCCCCCATTCCCCCCCCCTCCCGGTTCGATTTTGCCCATTAACGAACTTGACCGAGATTTTATGCCCCTTGATTTTACGTGACGTAGATTTAAGTGACATAGATAGATAGATAGTTTTAAACTGGGGGTGGTTTTGGGTTCTGGGAGTCATGATCGGCGTAGATCTGCAAAAATTTTTCAGAAATTCCATGTTAGGGGAGAATGTAATAGAAAAGAAGACTGGGGGTGGTTTTGGGTTCTGGGAGTCAGGATCGGCGTAGAGCTGCAAAAATTTTTCAGAAATTTCATGTTAGGGGAGAATGCAATAGATAGTATTTCTTACAAAATCTACCGAAAATGTGTCTGCCGGTAACTATGAGGATAGAAAAGAGAGATTGGATTCTCCTTAATCAGTACTGCTGACGTCATAACGACGATGTCAACAATGTGGTTATAACTGTATGAGACACACACCAATAGCCTTACTTATGTTATACATATGTTCGCTTCTAAATATTACATAAGTACAAATTTCACATCATCGAATATAAAATGCACTATAAAAACAAAATTTTAAAACTGTAAACTAAATTACTGATTTTGATGATTTTCAAGCATGAACTTTTTCATTATTTTTACTCTGTAACTCAACAATAAACATTTACTTTCTACACTTAAGTGTTTAAAAGGTTTTTTAAGTGTATCTTAATCCTTTTCTGTCTTCCTGGGGGGGGGGGGGGTGAATAGCGTGTATGGGATGCTTGAACCCAAAAAGAAACATCTAAAATTTGTCAGAAAATTTATAACTTCGAAATCTATCAACATGCAAAACCAAAATTTTGATTTTTTTTTTCTTTAGAAGATAGGTAGTGCTTTATTTAACTTGCTCTGAAATTTAGTTTCCTGAAATTTTCGTATGGCGTCATAGCTTGACACGAAAAATGTACTTTGGTGATCATTATTTATAGATCACTCCTTCTCTGTCTGCGAGAGTGAAAATATGTGCTTGTCATGGGGACCAGCCTAGAAAACTGCATGAATAAGCCGGGCGATTTTTCAGAAAGCCTCACATTTTCAGAAGCAGCTTGGCAAAAGAGAGAAAGCGGAGCCAGCTATATCGCCAATCGTCGTCCATGTATTTTGCTTTGATCTGAACTTGAATATAAAATTACGGCTGACCAACTAGCCTCTGTGTGTGGGGGGGGAGGGGGAGGGGCAATTTAGAATGATTATCTATTGTTACTTGAAAGTAAAAAATAAGATAGCTAGAACAATTTTTTTAACTTTGTATGCTGGTGATGGAGAGAAACTGAAGAAGAAGAAAAAAACTTATTTAAGTTTGAATTATATGTTATAAAGCACAATGTAAACACATTGATAAGTTACGTTACTATCGAGGTGCAATAAATGAAAACACAGTTTCAAAACATTAAAACTATAAGATGTCAAAATCAATGAGCTTTCGGCTGAACATTAGCCTTCCTCAGATGAACAACAAGCAGTCGAGAAGCTCTTTGTTTTAAAGCAATGTATTAAATGTAAACCACGGCAAAATAACATTTCCTCATACTATCTTCTCCACTTGATAACATTTCTGGGAGAAAATAAAACAAAGCAGAAACACAACTTTGCTGCAGGGAACGGAGGTCCTTGTACTTTGCAGTCTATGGTAGAAGTCTGCACGGGCCGAAATTTCAAAGCCCGGGACCGGCCCGATCCATAAAAGAAAAATTTGACCCGGCCCGGTTTAAAAATTAAAACTTATAGATTGATAGGCCCGAACCCGGCCCGGCAAGTAAAAAAAAAAATACATTGACCCAGCCCGGTATGAAAGTTAAAACTACGGCTCGGCCCGCAGAGAATAATTTATTGGTCCGACCCGGCCCGGTATAACAGCTAAAAGTTCGTCCCAAGACCGGCCCGGAAAAGGTTTATATCTCGGCTCGAGATTGCCCCGAATGAATTTCTACAAAACATTTATTTTTACGTCGATTTTGGTTAAAAATTTGTCTCGTACGAGAAGTTCTGACCAGAAATACTTATCTTTGCTTTTTATTGTCATTTTTACAGAAGTTATTGCGATATTTATTTTTTTAATGAATCGCTATTTGTTGTATGTAAATGTTTCAGTTATCCTTATTATAGTTAATCCATGTTCCATGTATTGGAAACTTAAAAATCTGAAAAATGCTATACAGTAAAATCTTCGAAGACGGAATTGCATAGGAAAGAAAAAAAATGCGTTATAGACAAGTTTCCTTCTTAGCAGGTGTAAATGTATTATATATTCTTTTTTTCAGTATTAGTACGTTTATTTCGGATGGATCAACATATTTTTCAGTTTAAGACAGGATTCCATCATAGACAGGTTCTTTTTCACACGTTTTACTACATTTTAATTTAGTTACACTTTAATAAGCCTAGAAATGTAATACTATTCCTTATAAAGAATAAAATTTAATGTTTAATTGTAGAATAATGGCGATTTTAGAATGCAGGAATTTCGATTTTAATGTGACGTCACATGGTATAAACGCGAGGCTAACGAAAAAGACAGGCTACCGCGGTGCATTCCACTTATCTTTTTTTACAGACCGCTAGAGTGACGTGATGCTCTTTTCGTACACCTCCATTGGTGCATTCGAGCATCACGTGACTCCCGCGGTCTGTAAAAAAAAAATATGCGTAAAGCACCGCGGTAGCCTTTCTTTTTCGTTAGCCTCGGTATAAACGAGGCTAACGAAAAAGGCTACCGCAGTGCATTCCTCTTATCTTTTTTTACAGACCGCTAGAGTGACGTAATGCTCTTTTCGTACACCTGCATTGGTGCATTCGAGCATCACGTCACTTATAAAAAAAAGATAAGTGGAATGCACCGCGCTAGCCTGTCTTTTTCGTTAGCCTCGGTATAAAAGTAGTGCGGCTAGCAAATTTGTTTATATATTACATCACTTGATACAGCATAAATGCAGGTAAATATATGCGCAAAATACTTTCGATTTATTTTGTACGAATTACTACTCGATAAATATTAGAAAAGTTGATATTCTTATTAATATATAAACATACATTCTAAAAATAACACGAAACTACGCATGATGGTGTATCAAAATAGAGAACAGATTTCATGAAAAAGCTATACCCTTCACTGAAAAATCTAAAATTGAATCCAAACATAAAAATATAAGCGTAAAATTTCAAAACACAATGCTTTTCAATACTGTAGCTCTGAAATCTATTCCTAAGTAGACTGATATTTTTAAACTCGAACCTAAAGGAAGAATATTGTTCAATAGCACCGTTATAAAATTCAGAAATATAGCGACATATTTAACCTAACCATTTCATACAAGCTGATTTTTATATGTGTAATTTATGTTACTTATCAATCCCGAAAACAGCCGTCAGTTGTAACCTGTAACGACATTGATAACGTGATGGATGAGGCCAAAGTAACAGAAAAATAACCCATTCGTACGGAAAAGCATGGTAACCCGATTACAGAAGTAAGCCATCTTTGTAGTGCTAATATAATTCAATCTTCCGTAACCTCAGAATATTTTTTAAACAATGCATATTGACATTACTATGTTTTTAGGGGCTGCGAAGCCTGAACGGGGGTTGGTGGGCGTAGCTCGCAGGGGACAGTGCCCCCTAGTATACTTATATTAAACAAAATATTACTTATTAATTGTAAAAGCGCGTTTAAAAAATTACAGTACCATAAGAAATGCAGGGACGTAAAAATACCTCAGTTAGAGCATACTCCTATGTAAAGGTCATAGGATTAATGTAAAAGAAAGAACACACTTCCTAATAATTACGCGAAATTTTGTATAAAACTCAGTGTGTAACCATTGTTGTCTGCATACTAACATTCATAAAAGTTTATGTATTTACGAATTTTGCTAACTGTATTATACTTCGCATGAAAAATTGTCATGGTAATCATTGTTGTTCTTTTAACGCACAGTGATTAAAAAAAATAATAATGTAAATTAAAATATTTAAAGATAATATTTTATTAATTTTAAAAAACTTATTAAAAAATTACTCTATTTATTAATTGCACTACACTGTTAAAAATTTGCAGCAAACTGTCCAGTCATTTGACCGTTTTTATAGGAAACGGTTGCATAACCGTTATTTAACTCTATTCTGACCATAATAAGGGCAATATTATGGTCAGAATAGGGTTAAATTATGGTTATATAACCATTTTCTATAAAAACGGTGAAATGACCGGACAGTTTGCTGCAAATTTTTAACAGTGTACATTTTAGCATCACGTACATTTTGTTTGGTTATTTGAGACTTTAGTAAGCGATTAAAGTAGTTTTAAAAAATTTCTTTTAAATATTATCTCTGATTTCTGCAAAAAAATATTCATTTGGTAAAAAAAAACTAGTTCACTAAAATATAACTTTTCTTGACTTATATAACATAAAAAAAAGAAAAAAAAACATTAAATAGCGCTACTTAAACTGTATATAACTGAAATACTTTTTAGTAAGTTTTACAAAAGCACCGCATAATGTTTTATAAAATTATTAATATTTCTTTTAAAATTATTAAATTATTCACTGAAATTATTTGAAAAGCGGTGTTTAAATTTGTTATTACAAATGTTTATTTGATTTTACTTAATTACGAAAATGGCCGTCAGCTAACGCTACAGCGGTGGATGCGTCCTTGGGAACAGAAGAATCTCCAAGTCAATGGGGAAATACATGGCAGCCCTTTTACAGATGGTCGCCGTATAGGCCATGATATTATCATTCAATCTCCCGTGATCAGGTAATATTTTTAAAACATAGCAAATTAGCGAGGGTTTAGACTTTAGAGCCCTATTTGGGGCTGGGCGTGTGTTGGCGGGCGTATCTCGTAGGGAGCGGAGCTCCCTTTTATAACAAATAAATCTATCTAAATATTTTTTCTAGGGATAATTCAATCACGCTCCAAATTTTGCTTACAGGTAATGTATATCTATGAAGACACAACAATATATTTTTTAAAGTAATATTGTTAATTTTTCATAGAATGTTTATGTAAAAATTTATGTAAATTTTCGTATCACGATAAATTGGGCGCAAATGACACAAACCATTTTTTTATGTACCATAACATTTGAGTTTTAATTCGATATCAAATTAGTTTTTCTTCTGCTCAAAAGTTGAAATCATAAAAAAGGAAGATAATACATATGAAACGGTGAAAAATAAATAAAAGTGAAAAGCTATATTTTTATAGCGTTTTTAATTTTCCAATAAATATATTGCATCATGAGATATTTTTAAATACACCATGATGACGGACTTTCTGTGATTGTTGAGTTTCTAAGATTGATTCCAAACGTCCATTTTGACCCCATTTTTCTAAATATCTTTTCCATTTATAGGAAAAAAAGAGACATCATTCAATTTCCTTTTATTCGAATAAGAATGACTGTAAAATCTACCAATTGAAGAATAAAAAATATTTCGTAAATGTGTCTGTCACAAAGTAGCAAGAATACAATGAAAACAGCGCAAGAAAAAGACAAAACTATGCTACAGTGAAAATACAGATTTCATTTGTAATCTGTTTCATATAAGATTTTTTAACACTGTAAAACTGCTTCTATTTACCCAAAAAATCAATGAGAAAGCATAATCTGAAGGGTAGCTTTACTTTATATTGTTAAAGAAATAGGAGAATTAGTCATACTATCTGGTCTATGTCCTAGGCCAGGCCAGCAGATCTATAGAATAGATCTCTTTCTAGCCCTGAGAATGAGAAACTGCTAGAGGGAAGATTCAGAAAGGATCCCTGCACTGAGAATACAGAGAAATGGCTGTCAAATTGCATTTATGACCGGAAACCAAAGTAATTCGTGTAATTGTTAGGAATCAATTTCTAGGAATCTTAGGAATCGTTTTTAAAGGACCCCACACGTTTCAAATTGTGGTTAAAAAAGAAGCCTACGGCTGCCTTTATTATTTGTATTATTTGAATTATTATTTGAGCATAAAGCGGCTGCTCTAGGTTAGATTAAATAAATTAATAGTATATTGATAATTTGTATGATAGGAATAAAAGACTCTCCACGAAATGATATCGCAAAGACAAGGGAAGAACTGGGAAAAAGGACATTTTCTTTAGAGAGAGTAGAAAAAAAAATTAAATACTTTTAAGCACATCGATAAAAATATATAAAAAATAATAAGTTATTGGTTTATCCTTATCAGTTTTAAACTGATATATTTTTAATTTTTAAACAATAATATGTAGGACATTAATAGGAATATTTTTACATAAAGTAAAATTAATTTGTTTTATTGTCAAACATGTATCCGGATTTCTTTGCTATGTTCCTTGAATGTTTCTTTCAAATAAAAAGAAATATTTACATATGAAATATAAATATTGATTAGAAAATAATTTAAGAAAACGCAATTCTCATGCATGAGAAAACAAACTATTTAAACATTTTTTTAATATATATACAAAGATTGAAAATGTAATAAATTTAAGACTAGCACAGACACAGAGTAGGTTATAAAAATACTTTAATTCTTTTGTGTTCTTTTTATTAATGAAATATCTTTGCGGCATTTGAATTTTACAATTTAATGATTTTTTAAAATGTTCGCACGTAAGAAAAATTAAATTTTGTGCTATTTTTGAACAGATTTTTTTTTTTTTTTTTAAGAAGAAAAATTTGGTAAATCTCTTTAAACGGAACCTGCCTGTAATGGAAACTGACTTAAACGAAAAATTTTCATGGTCCCCTGCCTGATGAATGAATGCCATATAATTATAATAGAAGATGAACCTGCTAAGACTTATTCAAAATTTGGAGAACCACAAATGTGGTATGCAATGTTCGTAAAGGTGATATTTTAAATCTATTCTAAAACCTTCTACTGATTATAATCAATATTATGTACTTTTTAGAGTAGAATAAGATTGAAACAAAAAATACATTTATTTAAATATTTATTATATTATGTATTCATATCTGTATTTTAAGGCATATAAGATGTTTAAATTTTTGGATTGTAACGGAAATGAACCTGGCTTTAAAAAAAAACGATGAACAGGTCCGGGTTTAAGTGAGCGCAACAGGAGATAAATCCTCGGGGCTTTCACAAATTTTCACAGTTTTTTCTTTAATGAGAAATGCAAAATTTTAGAGCTTATAAAGAAATTATTGATTTTAAAAAGAATTTACCTTCTAAGTAATAAATTACTTTACAGTGTAGTTTAAGGTGTTTTCATTTATAAATTCAAAATGATTGTAGATATTCTCAATCAAATACCAATGAATCGAAAAGTTTTTCATTTTTCTATAAATGCAAAGAATCCTTCAGAAAATGCTGTCAAATTAGGCGTTTAAAGTCTATTTTTTTAGACTCTGTAGTCTGTGAAAGGCCATCGTCAAGGGGCAAAATAACTTATAATAATTAAAGATGCTTCAACTTTATAGGCAAATGAAAATCTCTATTCAATTCTTAAGAAGCTACACGTGCAAATTTTGTCGATTCATACGCAAAAAGAAAAGGGCCTTTTAGGTAGATTTCGTAAGAAATACTACCAAATTCTCCCCTAAGTTGGAATTTCTGAAAATTTTTGGCAGATCTACGCCTATCATGACTCCCAGAACCCAAAACCACCCCCAGTTCAAAACATTATATATATTCATATATATAATATATACCACTTTTTTATGGACACGATAAATTCAATATTTCTGCACAAATCTCTTCCAAACTGATACATAAAATCAAGGGGCTTAAAATCTCGGTCAAGTTCGTTAATGGGCAATATCGAACCAAGAGGGGAGAAATGGGGGAGGGCTTTATGTGAAAACAGATAACCCATAACTTCTTAATTATGATACGCATACCGAATCCGTTTAGAGTTATTATTACTCCTAGGAAAAGGGCCGAAAATTTATGTATGGCAGATTTTTGATATAACTAAAAATGGCCCCAATTGGGGGAAAAAGAAGGGTTTAAGAAGATAAAAAATCATAACTTCATCAATTCACAAGATATCAAATCCGTTTAAATTTATTATAAATCCTCTTAATATTATCTACAATTTTTATATTTACAAGTTTTTTTTATAGGACAAAAAAAAAAAAAATCCTTCCGGCTCCGCCTACACACCACACCAGTAGAGTTCGAAGTGGGCAGTCCCAACTCCCGCATCATGGCAAAAGGGTAATTTCTTCTACAATTCCCAACAAACAGGCGCCCCACGGTCTGCGTCTTCAAAATCTACCTGTACCTGTCGGCCGAGCCGTCGGGGATTTTTTTTTATGTAAGACATTTAATTTTCAGCGCTCGTACAAACAAAATTCAGTGAACAAGAATTTTCCAATAAAGTCCAGGGTAGTTTTTTTTAAAACGAAGAACATAAACATGAAATAAACTAAACTAGGAATTATTTTAGAACTTCTCGTACAAGACAGTTTTGTTTCAAACATATAAACCCACTAGAGCATTTCAGAGATTTTAACATTTAAGAAATATTGAACATTGAAAAATAAATTTCTACCAGTATATTTCAAAATCGGAAAATGAAACGGCTCATTTTTTTTAATTCGTCTTACCGTATAACATAAATTTAAAACACATGAATGTAAAAATAAGTAAATAAAATAAAACAAAAATTGTCTTTTCTGGGCATTAATGGTTGGAGAAACAGAGATATCCTAACAAAAGAATTTGTTTATTCTTTCTCTGTGTGTTTAATTGTTTTAAGTTACTTAGGATGAATAAAGTTTACCTTTTTTTTAACAAATTAGAGACGAATACAATTTAATTTAATTTCAAGATACAGCTGGCAGATGTATTCCTTCCGAGACGGTATGTATACTTATTTGTATATGTAAAATAATAAATGAAAACTAATGATATAATTTTAATTCACAATCACCTTTTAGCATAAATGAAAAAGTATAAAAAACAAAATAATAAAAATAAATTTTTAGTTACATTGAACGATTGAAAATATATCTTCCATGTTCGTTAGATTTAAACTTTATTTTTCTTTCGTTTTATATACAATTATTTTATATAAATTTAAAATTTTTGAAAAAAAAACATGCCAACTTATCATGCAGACGCGATGCATAAAAAAATACATTGAATTAGAAGTATGCACGGGAAGAAATTTTCAGGCCGAGCGCGACCAAGACAATCCGTAGACAATTTTTCTTTTGGCCCGGTAAAAAAGCTCAAAGTTTGGCCAGAAGTGCTACAAGCACAACTCGGCCCGTTGAAACAAATTATTGTAAAAGTCCAATATAAAAATTAAAACTTTGACCCAGTCTGCACAAAACATTAATTTTCTCGGCTAGGCCCGTCCCACTTCGACCGGGCTGAATATAGATTTTTACGCCTATAAGGTTAAAAGTGTCTTGTACGGAAAGTCCTAAATAAAAATACTTATTTTACCTTTTTATATCGTGTTTATATTTTTCATTTAAAAAAAAAGTACTCTGAGATGTGATATTTATTTTTTAAATGCATTTGATTATATGTAAATATCACAGTTACCATTAATATCGTTAATCCACATTCTATGGCTTGGTTATTTAAAAAAAAAATTAAATTATACGTAATAAAATCTTCTAAGGCGGAATTGCATAGGAAAGAAGAAAAATCCGTCATGTTTCCCTATGAGCAAGTTCATCGTCTGTTGTAAATACATTTACATTCTTTTCACAAGTACTGTTACCCTTATTTTACATAGATCAACATTTTGTTTTGTTAAAAACGGGATTCCGTCATAGGCAGGATCTTTTTCCCAGGTTTTACCGCATTTTAATTTTATTGCCTAGAAATGCATTTACTCATTTAAATGAATAAATAAATAAATATATCAGTTTTAATTGTGAAATAATAGCGATTTAAAAATGCGTGCATTTTTTGAAAAAAAATATTTGGACCGGGCCAAATTTTACTAAACAGGCCAGAGCCATGCCAATGATTTTCCAATGTTTTTCATATGAACTGGGACTGAAAATTTCTGCCTGTTCAGACCTCAAGAAGAATGCAGTACAGCCCCGACGTAGGCCGAAAAATAAATCTTGTCCCGGCCCATTTGCGGCTGAATCGCTAGGAAAAAGTAATCCCCAAACCAAGCTTGGACCGAGTGTCGGGAAGGAAAATTGGGCCGGGCCATGACGACCATTACATCGAATAACCAAAAGATTAGTTCACAAAATTTTGTAAATTTGGACAATAAAGTTCTAATATATTTTTTAAAAAAATAAGTTTTTAGTGAACTTTGTTCACTTTCATAGATGAGTTTGAGTTGGATGTTGGACTCCGATGGATATAGGAAGGGAGGGGGGAAGGATTATTGCCCCTGGATCTTTTATTTATTTATTTTTTGAAGTGGCAAAATGTATTTTTTGCAGTTAGTTTAATTTCCTTCTGTACGGGTATCATTTATACGTTTCAACTATTTTATTTTATTTTTTTATTCCTTATTGGACAATCAGTTTATAGTTTACCACTGACAAAACTAAAAATAAAGAAATAATAATAATAAAAAAAAAACATTGAAATCCCTCCGTAGATCTCGAAAATAAGTTGCATCAATGTCAAATTGTTTTGCATTTGTTTTCGCAAATGTTGTCTTTTGCTTAAATTAGTAGTATTTGCTTAAATTTTCAAAATCCAGTATTGCAAAGTTGTTACTGGTCAAAGCGTAAATTTTACTAAAAATAATCCGCATAAGCGTACAGTTTTAAAAAATCATTTGTGGGGCTCAACTCTTTTTTACAGAAATATGTGTATCTGAGTGTAAAAATGATCGAATATACCAATTTAATGTAGCTTATTTTAACTCCCTTTTAAAGAATTTAAACAGAATCGTATACTGATAAATAATCACAAGTTAATTAAATATTAAGACAATAAAAAAATTCGAATGTACAAACCCATTTATAAAATGATACTCGCTGATATTCGTGATTCGTTTACAATAAAATCACAACAAAAGTTTACTTTGAGTAACATTTTTTTTTTTTTTTTTTTTTTTTTAGGAATTGGGACATTTTTTTCTATTTTCAAAGAAATAGAAAAGAAAGTGAAAAGTCTTCCTAGTCCTACTCCCTATAACGAAAGGAAAAAATATGGAACATTTAAAGATTTTATAAAATACTAGAAAGTTAAAAAAAAAAAAAAAAAAAAAAAAAAAAAAAAAAATATATATATATATATATATATATATATATATATATATAATTATAATATCTATGAATTTCAAAAAACATATCAAGTTCTATTCTACTTAAATCTCCAAAGAGATAATCAATGATACTGTGTATACAGAATACCACATAGCTAATAATTAACATGTGCAAACATAATATTACCATAGCTGATGCTTCAATGGTAATTGGCCAAATTTTACTCATACCAAAAGAATATTGAAAAAAGAAATAGAGAGAAAGGGAAAAAAAAAAAAAATTATAAATTGGAGTTGCAATTAAGTAAACACAAATGGATTAACAAATTAAATATGAACCATACACAATGGAAAATTGGACCACATGAGAATTAAATATGAATTGGACATGGAAAAACACATGCACATGTACTCATCAGCCTGGATGCACCCACATGTGTTTTAAATAATAATTCAGTGTTTCATAATTCTACTGGCATAATGCTAAGATCAGTAGAATCATCCAGGTACACTGAATTATTACCAGACAACAATTGGAAATATTAAAATTTGGAAATATTTAAATAGGAAATAAAAAACCATTAAGAAAATACAATATATTTCACTCACATCGATTATCCAAAAAACTGTAATTAACACCTCACTAAATTACCACGAGATAACAGTTTTGAAATAATAAAATTGGAAATATGAACGCGTAAAGTGTAGATAAAATATTTTACTCACAATAATTATACAGAATCCTTAAAATGTCACAACGTCTACATAATATTCACATCCACATGGCAATGCATCATACATGTTAACTAAGTCGAGTTGAGAGAAATGATTTGTAAGACAAGTTGAGAGCACACTTTTTTTAAAAACACAACCCCATAAATGACACCCAATCACAAAATGATTCAAAAACACTCAAAATAATTCTGGTTTTAATACACTTATAACAAATTTATATCCGTGAATATATATTACTCCATCCAATTTTAATTCCTGAAAGTAAAATTAATATACAATCAATAGCTCCCTCTATAGTTAAATTAAATATAATATTAACAATATTATCTACAACTACCTGAAAGGTAAAGTGTCGCCATCTATTGGTATTATAATAGTTCATAATTAATATTTAGTTAAATATCCACTTTATTAGTTACATACTCACTTCATTAGATTTATTTATATAAATAAACTTTAAAAAACAATACTAACTTGTAGTTTTACTTAAAATTCAAATAAAATATAATACTACTATATGAATAAATCTACACAGAATTAATTCAACTTGCACAGCATTTCAGATATTCTTAACAAGAATATATTATGTAAAAGAGATATTATTTTAATTCAAATTATTTTTGCTGCCAGCTGTGTTAATCCACTGATATTATAGACATTTATTAAATAATTAATGTTTTATTTTTACTACTACTTAAATATATATTAGACTTGTTTTTAAATAATTAATGTTTAATTTATACTACATTGTAAATATATTTTATATTTATAGATTAATTTAAATATCTAATTAAATAATTCATAAACAATTCAAAATATCTCAAAATTTATAATGTTGATAATTAATAGTAGTACTACTGTTTTTCAATCAAATTAATGCAATGCAGTAATTAAAATACTTGTTAATTTTAATTATTCATAGACAAAAATAAAAACTATATATATTTATTTTTATATATATTGCAAATAGATATATATATATGAGTTATAATCACCAATGTTATCATTGTATAATTTAATTTGTTATTGTATAAGTTAATTTATAAATTTATGAAAACTGCACATCAATAATACCTTAAACAGAGGTGATCGGCAACGCACAATCACAACTATACAAAGTATAAATAATGTTCAATCAAATATTAAATTTCCTAATATGTTATAATTGTAATTATGTATGTTATATTTGTAATTTTCTACATAAAGTGTATATAATGTTCAAACAAATATTAAATATTAAATTTCCTAATATGTTATAATTGTAATAATGTATGTTATAATTATTATTTTCTATATCTTTTGTTATATGTTATCGCACACTAAAACAATAATTTATTACATACCATGTTTATATTTAAATTATATAATAAATGTTATTTAAAAGAGTTGATGATTGAATTTATCATAAAAATAGGATATCCATATATTTTTGCTTGATCTCGAATATATCTAATATTTTTGTTTTTATTTATATCTGAGCATAAGTATTTTATACGATGTAGATAATTGATAATTATATTTTTATAAACAGATTTATGTAAACATGAAGCATAATTGGTAAAAATATTTACTTTAAATGGGAAATCAAATCTCTTATCATAAATATCAAAAATTAATTTATAATTATTAGTAATATTAATTTTTAAGTCAAGAAAGTTTATATTATTATTAATTAAATCATTTTCGCTTAATTTAAGCTGAGTAGGATAAAAATTGAGTGGTGATGTGCAATTTTTTTCATTGAAATAAAATATGATAATGTCATCTGTATAGCGATAAAATACATAATCATTGTTCGGACTTATATTTCTTTCATAATAATATAAGTAAAGGTCAGAGAGAATACTAGATGCGGTTCCTCCCTGCGGAATTCCCTGGCATTGTTTATAGATAATATTGTCATATATAATGTAATTATTATGCAATGTAAAATTTAGTAAAGTTTTAAAAAAATTTACTGAAATATGTTCTTTTAATTTTAATTGAGATTTAAATTCTTTAAATAATATACACATTGTTTTATGTAAGTCTTTTATATCAATGTTATTAAATAAATCATTAAAATCCAATGTTTTTATGAATTTTACCGGATTGATATCATGTATTTTATTAATGAGTTGAAAACTATTTTTTAGGCAATGTTGGTTATTATGTTTTAGCGTTATATCATATATCTGCTTTAAAATATTAAGTAGTAAATTGCTTGCATTTTTATTATATGTGTTACAACCGATGGTAACAGTGCGAAATTTAATAGGATTTTTATGAAATTTTGGAATTATAACAAGATAAGGATAATTAAAATTATTACATTTGATTTTTAGTAATTTGTGATAATTTAATAATTTTCTGTTATTTATTTCAATATTTAATTTAGTTTTATTAAAAATATTACTTGTGTTGATTGCATTGTGAATTAACACTTTATAGTATTCTTTACAAATGATAGCATAATTATTTGGAGATTTATCTACATAAGTAATTATAAATTTGTTTTGTAATTCTGATATATGTTTATTTATGTTTTTAAAAGCTGCATGTGTAATATGATGATAATTTTTTATAATTTCATTTTTTAATTTATCAATTACAGAAAATCTCCATTCACTGAAATATTCGATTGGTTTATTGTAATCAACAGCAATTTTATATATAAACAAATCAATATCTTGAATAAACTGCAATATTATGGATTTGATATTACACTTATATGGAAGACGAAATTTTGTGCCATTATGCATTAAGTTTTGTAAAATAGGTTGTTCTACAATATTAAGATCACCAGTAATGATATGACCATGTGTTGTATTTATGTACTTTTGATATTTTGGGTCATTACAATAACATGGGTAATTCTTTGAAGAGACCAAATTTTTTGCAAAAGAATTGTAATTAAAAATTTTACGTCCAAGTGTGCGATTATATTTATATGTCTTGTGAATGGTAAAATTTTTTATTGGAAAATTATTATTAATGTTGTTTATTATATTGTGTAAATTTATATTATTAAATACATGATTGGAAAAATTTATAATTAATTGTGTATTATTAGTTTTATATTTAGGTTTATTAGAAAGACTTGTATTTAATAGGTTTGCTCTATAATGTAGAATATCATAAAAGATATCACAAAAATGTGGAGAATATTGATTCTTTTTAAATACCTTGAAATATTGGTTTATATATTTCTTTTTTATACTAAAAACATGTTTTCTTATAGCAAGCCAACAATAATCATTACAAAATTGTGCCTCAAGATTATCAAGCTCCTGTTGAATCACAATATCATCAGTGAATTTTTTGTTATTATGTTTACCTCTACCAGATCTAGAAGTTTTTTTTAAGTTTGAAAAATTTAATCCGGAATAAAGATTTTTATAATTTTCATATTTAGTTAAATCTGAAAATACAGGATGTGATTTTTTGTATACTAATTGATTTAATCCATAAGGATATGTAGTATTAAAATGTCTTATATATTTAGATTCTAGAAAAAGTCGTTCAGTAAAATTTTTTTGTATTTTAAGTATTTTAATAGTAATATTTTTAAAATCATGATTTTTGAAATGAGTATATTCAATATTATGAGTTGTTTGAAATTTAGAATTTTTATATTTATCAATATGAGAACGATGTAAATTTAGCCGCTTATGTAATTTTTGACAAGACTGTCCAATATATTCCATGTTACACGAATTGCATTTCAATGAATAGATTACATTGTATGCTTTGCAAAATTTTACCAAATTAAGATTGTTATTATTTGAAATCTGTGACTTATCAGCTAATGGACATGTAAGACAACGCTTAGATTCACACTCTCGAAAACATAGTACAGGCTTGGGACAATAGAATAGGTTATCTGATAACGATCCAGGAAGATCCCTAATAATCTTCCTGTACCGAGCATTAGTCCTGGATCCACCAAGGCCTAAATTGCCAGTATCTAACATTTTACTAATAACTGCCATATTTGTTTGATAGCAATAAAAATTGCAAGAAATACATATTAAATATATCTATAACATATTTAAAAAAAAAAAAAATTGTTATGAATCAATCTTAATATTACTTGAATATCCATAAAAAAAAAAAAATAAAAAAATAAAAAAAAAATAAAAAAAAAAATATTAAGATTGACTGTTTAATACTTGATTAAATATAATAAAGCTATATTATATATATATATATTAAAAGGGGAAAAAATAATCCATTTTATAAATTATTGGTGGGGCCCCAGCCCCACGAGCCAGTACAACTCTTCGCCAATTTTAATTCCTATTAAAATGATGAACGCATGGGTGCCGGCAAAGCAAAATTCAGGGAAGGGCGACGTTTTGTATAAAATTTACTGTGATCCGCTGCCTAAGGCTATTTTATAAATTGAGAATATAAACAGGAGGTAGGCTAAACTAAGAATATTTGACGGTACTGTCCGTTCCAAACAATTTTTAAAACATACCAACATAAGATCAACACATACATGAAATAAGAAATATTAAATATTAAAAAATAAATTTCTATAAGCATTTTAAAAAAATAAATAAAGAAAGAACTGAAATATTTTTTTTTGTGTACTCCGCCCCATTCTACCTATACTCCCCGTTAAAAACAATTTTAAACATATGAATCAAAAAATAAGAAACAGACCAAAAAAATCCCTGACGGCTCGGCCTACAGGCACAGGTAGATTTCGAAGACGCATGTTTGTTGGGAATTGCTGAAGAAATGACTTTTTTGCTATGATGCGGCAGTTGGAAACGTCTACTTCGAAACCTAACTTGTTTGCAGGTGGAGCCGGCAGGGATTTTTTTTTTTTTTTTTTTTTTTTTTTTTTTTTTTTTTTTTTTTGTGCTATAAGAGTGGTCCTATAAAAAACTTAATAAAAGTTTTAGATACTATTAAGAGGATTTATAATAAATTTAAGCGGATTTGAAATCTTGTGAATTGACGAAGTTATGAATTTTTTTCTTCTAAACCACCCCTTCCCCCCTTGGGGCCATTTTTAATGACATCAAAAATCTGTCATGCATAAATTTTCGGCCCTTCTCCTAGAAGTAATAACTTCAAACGGATTCCATACGTATCATAATTGAGAAATTATGAGTGACGAATTTGACCGAGATTTTATGCCCCTTGATTTTATGTATTAGTTTCGAAGAGATGCAGGAGTTGGAACCGCCTACTTCGAAAAATAACTTGTTTGCAGGCGAGGCGGCTGGGATTTTTTTTTGTTTTTTATTTTTGTTTGCTATAAGGGTTGGTCCTATTAAAAACTTGTCAATATAAAAGTTTAGATAATATTAAGATGATTTATAATAAATTTAAGCGGATTTGGTATCTTGTGAATTGACGAAATTATGATTTTTTTTCTTCTAAAACACCCCCTTTGTGTCCACATTTAATTATATCAAAAATCTGTCATACATACATTTTCGGCCTTTCTCCTAGAAGTAATAATAACTTTAAACGGATTCGATACGTATCATAATTAAGAAATTATGGGGGGGGGGTTCTGTTTTCAAAAAAAGTCCCCCCCCCATTCCCCCCCCCCCTCCTCGTTCGATTTTGCCCATTAACGAACTTGACCGAGATTTTATGCCCCTTGATTTTATGTATCAGTTTCGGAGAGATTTGTGCAGAATTATTGCAGTTATCGTGTCCATAAAAAAGTCACATAGATAGATAGAGAGATAGAGAGATAGATAAACTTTTGAACTGGGGTGGTAGTTTTGGGTTCTGGGAGTGATAATCGGCGTAGATCTGCAAAATTTTTTTCAAAAATTCCAACTTAGGTGAGAATGTAATGGGAGGAATTTTTTACTACGAAATCTACCTAAAATTTCCTTTCACGGGGATTCAATGGGACAGATCCCCTCTGACGAAAAAAAATCTTATCTCCTTTCTCTCTGAGTCTTAATGTGGTTCCCAAATTACCTGCTCAACAACACGAAACTTTCTGACTCATTTTTAAATTCAAAGGCAAACGAGATATTTAAAATATTTTCTCCCATAGAGTTAATATTAGCGAGCGGGTATTTTTGCATAAGAAATCAAGGAGGAGTAGTTCTACTCAACTTCTTTTGATTAGATTTACAAATAATGGAGTTAATATTATGGACGCCGATGGAGATAGGCAGGGATAGGGGAAGGATTATAGCCTCTGGATCTTATTATTATTATTATTATTATTATTATTATTATTATTATTATTATTATTATTATTATTATTATTTTGAAATGGCAAAATTTGTTTTTTGCAGTTAGTTTAATTTCCTTCTGTACGGGTATCATTTATGCGTTCCAACTATTTAATTTATATTTTTATTTCTTGCTGGACAATCAATTTATAGTTTACCACTGAAAAAACTAAAACTAAATAAATAATAATAATAAAAAAAAACATTGAAATCCCTCCGTAGTTTTCGAAAATAAGTTACATCAATGCCAAATTGTTTTGCATTTGTTTTCGCAAATGTCTCTCGCTTAAATTAATAATATTTGCTTAAATTTCCAAAATGGGGTGTTGCACAGTTCTTACTGGTCAAAGCGTAAATTTTGCTAAAAATAATCCGCATAAGCGAACAGTTTAAAAAAATTATTTGTGGGGCTCAACTTTTTTTTACAGAAATATGTGTATCTGAGTGTAAAAAAGATCGAATATACCAATTTAATGTAGCTTTTTTAACTCCCTTTTAAAGAAATTAAACAGAATCGTAAACTGATAAATAATCACAAGTTAATTAAACATTAAGACAATATAACAATTCGAATTTACAGCCCCATTTATAAAATAATACTCGCTGATATTCGTGATTTTTTTATAATAAAATCACAACAAAAGTTGACTTTAAGTAACTTTTTTTTTTCTATTTAAAAAAAATAAAACATAAAGTGAAAAGTTTTCCTAATGTCGTTTATTCGTATAACGGAAGAAAAATGAGAAAAAATGGAACATTTAAAAATTTTATAAAATACTAGAAAGTAAAAAATAATAAAATAAATATTTTTTTTATATTAAAAGGGGGAAAAAAGAGTCTATTAAAAATTATTAGTGGGGCTCGAACCCCACGAGCCCATACAACTCTACGACTATTTTAATTCCTAATGAAATGATGAACGCATGGGTGCCGCGCAGAACAAAATTCAGGGAAGGGCGACATTTTGTATCAAATGTGCTGTGATCCGCTGCCTAAGGGTAATTCTTAAAATAGAATATAAATAGGAGGTAGGCTAAACTAAGTATATTTGACGGTACTGCCCGTTGCAGACAATTTTTAAAACATACCAACATAAGATCAACACAGACATGTAACAAATAAGAAATATTAAATATTCAAAAATAAATTTCTATGAGCATTAAAAAAAAAAAAAAAAAACTGAAACAACATTTTTTTTTCGTCAGGTGTACTCTGCCCCATTCCCCCTCTACTCCCCATTAAAAACAATTTTAAACATTTGAATCTAAAAATAAGAAACAGAACTAAAAATTTCCTTTCACGGGGATTCAAGGGGACAGATCCCCTCTGACGAAAAAAAATCTTATCTCCTTTCTCTCTTAGTTCTCAAATTACCCGCTCAACAACACGGAACTTTCTGGCTCATTTTTAATTAATAATTTATTTTTAGTAAAATTTACGCTTTGACTAGTAAGTACTGTGCAACACTCGATTTTGAAAATTTAAGCAAATATTATTAATTTAAGCGAGAGACAACATTTGTGAAAATATATGCAAAACAACTTGGCATTGATGTAACTTATTTTCGAGAACTACGGAGGGATTTCAATGTTTATTATTATTATTATTTATTTATTTCTAGTTTTGTCATTGGTAAACTATAAATTGCTGGACAATCAGCAAGCAATAAAAATATAAAATAAAATAGTTGGAACGTATAAATGATACCCGTACAGAAGGAAATTAAACTATCTGCAAAAAATAAATTTTTCCATTTCAAAAATATATAAATAAAATAATGTCCTGGGGCAATAATCCTCCTCCCCTCCCCTCTTCCTTCGTATCTCCATCGGCGTCCATAATATTAACTCCATTATTTGTAAATCTAATCAAAAAAGAAGTTGAGTAGAACTACTCTTCCTTCATTTCTTATGCAAAAATACCTGCTCGCTAATATTAATTCTATGGGAGAAAATTGTTTTAAAATATCTCGTTTGCCTTAGCATTTAAAAATGGGTCAGAAAGTTTCGTGTTGTTGAGCAGGTAATTTAAGAACCACATTAACACTAAGAGAGAAAGGAGATAAGATTTTTTTTTTCGTCAGAGGGGATCTGTCCCCTTGAATCAACGAGAAAGTAAATTTTTAGTTCTGTTTCTTATTTTTAGATTCATATGTTTAAAATTATTTTTAACGGGGAGTATAGGGGGAATGGGGCAGAGTACACCTGACGAAAAAAAAATGTTGTTTCAGTTCTTTTATTACTATTATTATTATTATTATTTTTAATCCTCATAGAAATTTATTTTTGAATATTTAATAATTCTTATTTGTTACATGTCTGTGTTGATCTTATGTTGGTATGTTTTAAAAATTGTCTGGAATGGGAAGTACCGTCATATATTCTTAGTTTAGCCTACCTGCTGTGTATATTCTCCATTTAAAAATTAGCCTTAGGAAACGGATCACTGCACATTTGATACAAAATGTTGTACTTCCCTGAATTTTGCTCTGCCGGCATCCACGTGTTCATCATTTCATTAGGAATTAAAATATGCGTAGAGTTGTATTGGCTCGTGGGGCTTGAGCCCCACTAATAATTTCAAAAATGGACTCTTTTTTTCCCCACCTTTTTATATAATATAATATATATATATATATATATATATATATATATATATATATATATATATATATATATATATATATTTTTTTTTTTTTTTTTATAAAATTTTTAAATGTTCCATTTTTTCTTAATTTTCTTTCGTTATAGGGATAAACGACATTAGGAAAACGTTTCACTTTATGTTCTATTTTTTTAAAAATAGAAAAAATAATCCCTATTCCTTAAAAAAAAAAAAAAAAAAAAAAAAAAAGTTATTTAAAGTCAACTTTTTTTGTGATTTTATTATAAACGAATCACGAATATCAGCAAGTGTCATTTTATAAATGGGTCTGTACATTCGAATTTTTAAATTGTCTTAATGTTTAATTAACTTGTGATTATTTATCAGTACACGATTCTGGTTAATTTCTTTAAATCGGAGTTTAAAAAGCTACACTAAATTGGTGTATTCGATCTTTTTTACACTATGTTACACATATTTCTGTAAAAAAGAGTTGAGCCCCACAAATAATATTTTTTTTTAATGTACGCTTATGCGGATTATTTTTAGTAAAATTTACGCTTTGACCAGTAAGAACATTACAACACTCGATTTTGAAAATTTAAGCAAATATTATTAATTTAAGAGAGACACAGCGTTTACGAAAACAAATGCAAAACAATTTGCCATTGATGTAACTAATTTTCGAGAACTACGGAGGTATTTCAATGTTTATTATTATTATTATTTTAGTTTTGTCAGTGGTAAACTATAAATTGATAGTTCAGCAGGGAATAAAAATATAAAATAAAATAGTTGAAACGTATAAATGATACCCGTACAGAAGGAAATTAAACTAACTGCAAAAAATAAATTTTGCCATTTCAAAAAATAAATAAATAAAATAAGATCCAGGAGCAATAATCCTTCCCCCCCTCCCTTCCTATCTCCATCAGCGTCCATAATATTAACTCCATTATTTGTAAATCTAATCAAAAGAAGTTTAGTATGAACTACTCTTCTTTGATTTCTTACGCTAAAATACCCGCTCGCTAATATTAATTCTATGGGAGAATTTTTTTTAAATATCTCGTTTGCCTTTGCATTTAAAAATCAGTCAGAAATTTTCGTGTTGTTGAGCAGGTAATTTGAGAACCACATTAACACTAAGAGAGAAAGGAGATAAGATTTCTTTTTTCCGTCAGAGGGGATCTGTCCCCTTAAATCCCCATGAAAGTAAATTTTTAGTTCTGTTTCTTACTTTTAGATTCATATGTTTAAAATTATTTTTAACGGGGAGTATAGGGGGAATGGGGCAGAGTACACCTGACGAAAAAAAAGACACCTCCAGACACTCATAATTGCGCCCATGGATAAACGGGATATCGGTGAAAAATTGTAGCATTTTGACGCAATTACATATTTAAATTATTAAAATTAAATCACATGTTTAAAAATAAATGAAAAAAATAATACAAAAAATAAACCCAGAAAATTGAAAATACACAAATAAGATTATGCTATATGATTAAAGATGTACGTTTATGGTGTTTCTTTTCAGTGAAGTAATCGTCCCGCTGCGCCGTTTCGAGTTTAGGGCTCAATATCTTGATAATTGTCAGAAATAATGGTCAGGAAACCAACTACTGTGGTGGCATATAATATTATCATCCAGATGTTATGATCAATAAGGTTACCTGGGTGAATTATGTCCCCCAGATTCGTCCGGGAAGGCTCAGTTAGCAGAGCATTGGCAACTTCAGCCAAGAGATACCTTTTTCGAATACTGGTCCGGACCATTTTTTTCGCCCAGTTGGAAATTTACAACTCATATGATTTCTTTACCAATTTGAATAATTGTGTTAAAAATTAAGTGTTATTTATTTTATTTTATTTTATTTGCGCTCCGTTTGGTTATAAATGATTTACCGTATATACTCGTGTATAAGTCGACCCCCCAATTCTTACGCCAAATTTTGGAAAAAATTTAATTTTCGTGTATAAGTCGAACCACATTTCTGGTAGTATGTTTAAAAATGATTTGTAATCGAGGATAAAAAAATAATAATAATAATAATAAATTTTCATTAAATTAGTAAAAGTTTATATATATATATATATTCAACATTTTAAAATTGTATAATTATGTAAAACTGAAGAAGCTTAAACTATTTTGAAAGCTATTACTAACCTTTTTTTTTTTTTTTTTTTTTTTTTTAAATCTATTCAAGCCTTATTTACAAGGGTAAACAATTTCTTAAACTGCTAAAATATAGTACTTCTTTGTATTGTAGGACTTTTAGGAGAGAAATTTAGAAGCATTCTCAAGTTGAACTCTTTTTAAAAAGGGGATTAAAATGTTGAAACGAATGCCCCTGCATTGCAGAGAATTCTATTCCACGAGAAAATGAGTGAGATTTTTTATCAATCACCATTGTCCGCTTTTATCTGTCTCTCCAACCTAGACCCATATGTGATTAATTAAAAGACTTGAACATTCACCAATTATCTGCGAAAAAAATATGACTTCGGTATTTCACTCCGCTATTTTTTTTTTATTTATTTATTTATTTTTTTTACTTACTCGTGTATAAGTTGACCCCCCATTTTCAGCTCCCAAATTTTGTCTAAAATTCTTCGACTTACACACGAGTATATACGGTATATATAAAATTTTACATATACATTAAAGTTTGGTTAAAATTGAATAAACGTTAATTTCCACATCATTTTACATTATTCAATTGTCGTGCTTATGAACTTCACTGTTTATTAAACACATTTTTACAAGTACGACGCCGGTTGCAGCGTTTACGATTTTTTTTTTTTTCGGCAGGCTGAATGTTGTAGGTGCGGCGTTTCTTTAATAAATTACGAGATTAATAATTTAATATATTACACGAATCCTATTTCAAAAAGTTCTCTCGAAGCAAAATCTCCTGAACATAGTTTCTCTGAACACAGTGGTCTCAGGGGTCTTACTTTTCGCCGAAGACGCAAGTTTGCATCATGTCACATTTTATTTTATTTCTGATTTCATATAACACACAATAAAATGAATTTTTTACCATTAACAGGTGAATATCTGCTTGATTTAACATAATTATTTCAATGTTGTACAATTCATATTTAATTATTTAAAAAAGTTTAAATTTAAAAAAAAAGTAAAAAACATTTTTGCTTGGTATCCACTATACGCAAGATTGTAGAAAAAATATTGCTTCAAAAATAACAAACAAAACTGATAATGATGTAAAATTGATGTATTTTACTGATGTTTGAACTTATACTTCAATTTCAAGCAATTAAAAATAATTTTTTTTTTAATTGGCATTTTTTCAACAAAAAAAATGATTTTTTTTAAACATTTTACAATTTAAATTTCAATTTTAACAAAATTACATTTTTAATTGCTTGAAATTGAAGTATAAGGTCCAGATACATCAATTTTATACATCACTATCAGTTTTGTTTGTTATTTTTTAAACAATATTTTTTCTACAACCTTGCGCGCAGTAGACACCAGGCGAAAAGTTTTTTTTACTTTTTTCTTTTAATTTAAATTTATTTTAAATAATTAAATAAGAATTCTACAGCATTGAAATAATTGTGTTAAATAAAGCAGATATTGATCTATTAGTGGTAAAAATTTCATTTTATTGTGTGTTATATGAAATCAGAAATAAAATAAAATCTGACATTATGCAAACTTGCATCTTCGGAGGAAAAGTAAGACTCCTGAGATCCATTATAGAATATATCATTGAAAAACATTGTACAAGGTTCCATAGAAATTTAGAGTGGCTGAGAGGTTGTGCTGTCGAAACTGGTAGACGGGAGGTGCTGGGTTCGATCCCAATCGCGCCCGTCGGCCTAATCGTTCGGAGTTTTCGTGGTTTTCTTCTAGCCGTGGATTTATCCATGCATAAATACGGGTTAGGTTCCCTTAGAAAGACCCCCACGAAGGGCACTCCCCCCGGGCCTATATCCCATGTGTAGATAATTGGCCGTCAATAATCAACCCAACCCAACCCATAGAAATTTAGATATATCAATTTAAATACGATAAACAGTACAATATATGATAAATGAATTTAGAACATAGCAGACGGTTTGATATAGAGTCCAGCATTGGGTAGGGAAATCCTATTTTACCCGAACCGAACCCGACCTACGGTTCGAGTTTTGTCGAACTGTGGGTCAAATCAGATTGACGCTAATTTTTTTCGGTCGGGTTGACTTTAAATGTTTCGATTTCCTGTTTTTACTCTTTCAGGTGGGATTCAAGTTTACTCAATTTAAAAAAAAAAAAAAAAAAAAAAAAAAAAAAAAAAAAACTATAGTGTTTGAATATTAATGAGTTTATATATGCTCATTTTTATACAAAAAAGATAAAATTAAAGTTACAGCTACAATTGTAGACTGCTTTTCAATAATTGTATTAAAATATGAATTATTTTTTCACTTCGGCTTCGGGTTTGAATATTTCGGGTTCAAGTCAGGTTTGGGTAGAAGTGTATCGTGTTTCGGGTGGAAAATTTTGGATTTTGGGTTGATTTTAAGCAGACTTTTTGGGTTCGGGTTGATTTTAAGCATACTTTTTGGGTTCGGGTTGACGAAATTTTATTTGTCAGATTTAGATAGGGTGGCACCCGACCCATGCTGGACTCTAGTTCAGCAACTGCAGACAATACAACTTAAAATGTTGTTGTATCTGTTGATTATAATTAACATATTTACATGCAGTTTGCTTCATTTTATTCTAAAATTCTAGAGCACTGTTTCTTAATCTTTTTTACCTCACGGCACACTTAAACCTATGGTTATACTTCCGGGGCGCACTAAAATTATGATGATTCACAGAAAAAAAGAAAAGAATATATGTCATTTTTATTTACGAGCACAAACAAAATGCTCTAGGACCTCCGAAAAAGCAAAATATTTTTTATAATTTGTAACGAAAATAATGTTAAAATTCTTATAAACTTATTACATATATATATATATATATATATATATATATTTCTTTAATATAAATTAATATTTAAAATATATCTAAACTTTTTTGAATTAGAATATTTTCTTTGTGAAATAAAATTTACGGGTAGGGACACTCTAAAATAATTTTTTACAGCGGTATTTCTGCATTTTATATTGTAACCTTTCTTTTCCATTCAAGAAGTGAATTTTTTAGAGAATTAAATTTAGAAGAATTAAATTTATCTGAAGAAATGAGACACAAATCGCACACTTTTATAAAGAGTACACAAAAAGAGAAAAAAAAAACTTCCTTTATGACACTTAACGTCATTCCAAAAGTAAATCGTATAATACGAAATGTCGTATGTTGAAGTATTAATATAACTGTTAATTCTTAAAATCTTGATAGAACTTAAGTTAAAACTTTCGAGGCATACCTGAGGTCTGACACCGGTGTGCCATCATTATGGCACACACCATTTGGTACAATGATTGATGGCAAACACCTTTTGGTACAAAAATTGATGGCACACACCGTTTGGTACAACGGCTGATAGCACCGGATGGCACATTGGTGTGCCATGAACCGGTGTGCCGTGGAACGCCGGTTGACAACCACTGCCCTAGTACTTACTTAAGCCTAAAAAATTAAAAATACGTTTATTTTATCACGAATTTTGTGTGCCAGACCACCTTAAACAGGAAAACATTTTTTTTTTTTTATCATAATAAAAGCCATGACAATTTAGTATTTTATGAACACTATTAAAACCTTTTCACGTAAAATTGTACGGAAAAAAATCCCAGTATTTTATACAGGAATTTATAATGATTATTGCAAACACTGAAAAACCTTTAAAATTATCAGTTACTACAACACTTGAAACTGATTATAGTTTTAAGGGAACGAATTCAAATAAATAAAAAGTTAATGTTCAAAATAGAAAAGAATAAACTAAAGAAAAATATTCGAAAAGAAAGGCAAGATTAAAAAAGAAAAAAACTCATTATTCAACAAAATTTAGTGGAATATGCCCGACATTTAAGAAAATTTTAGTAATTATTTTAGAATTGTTTATGCAAAGTTTGATTAATAATCTTTCGGTTCGTGATTATATATATATATATATAACCACACATACACACATTATTTGCTCGTATTAGTATATATGATTATAACATATCAACAAAAAAAGTAAAACCGCATACCTTAAATGAGTAACAAATGTCTAGTCTATCTCTACAGTCTACACTGCAGCAGATTTCAGTAGCCGCTGGTTGAGTAGATTTTGGAAGCAATGAGAGAACAGTGGGCTACAATGGAACAATGGAGCAATGTAGTAAGCTTTCTGGAACTCCTAGTTGCATACAACTGTATTTCCAGGATAGAGGTGGATTGACTTGCGAGGCAAAAATGAGCCGTGAGATGTTTAAGGGGTTAAGATATTAAATAGGTATAGAAGTGAAAAGTATAAGGAGATATAAATAGTGTAACAAAAAATATATAAGAGAGAGAAGGAAAGAAAAAAGAATTCCATTAGTTCCTAGATTGTTAGATGAAACCTACCGAGGGTCGAACCCATCTCAAGCATAAAAAAAAAAGACTCTTTACAGAGACCATACAATAAGTTTAAATTAAGTTATGCTAAGTGTAAAACAATTAAAAGAGGATAAATGCTTTTTTTTTTTTTTTTTTTTTTTTTTTTATATATATAATTTAAAACAATGACAAGAAAAAAAAAGAGAAAATGAAAAATAAAGAGTGAGGAAAACTCAATCATTATCATCAAGCAAAGTAACATATTTAGGGCGCTTACGGTTAATGGGGTCGGAGACCTCATAGTCTGGTAATTCCGCAATAATTTCATTTGGTAAGTTATAGATATTTTTATAGAATTTTTTGGAGAGATGACTGATACGCTGTTTAAGAGAAGTAGTGCAGAGATCTCTGCGGATAGTTGTATTTCTCAAGTATCGGTGGCCATTCCTGATAATACGAAGACTTTTGTTGTGATATTTGTAAAGGTAATTCATGTTGGTTTTGCTAGCGAAGCCCCATATCGGACAAGCATAGGTAAGGATAGAGCGAATACATGCGTTGTAAAGAATAACTTTATTTTTAATAGAAAGGGTGTTACTTTTAAGAAGAGGAGCTAGTGAGACAGAAATACCGGCGACTTTGCCTCTTATGTTTCTAAAGTGTTTGTTCCAGGTAAGTCTCCTATCGATGATAACCCCCAGATATTTAGTATCGTTAGACCAAGGAATAGTAACGTTATTAATGGTAATACGGTTAGGATAAGTTAGTTTTTTAGAAAAGTAAACAGCAGCAGTTTTTTGTTCGTTGAGTTTAATACGCCATTGGATACACCAGCTCGTGAAGTCATCAATGTGTTTTTGAAGAATTTTATAAAGAGTGTATGGGTGGTGTGCTGCAGCGTAAAAAGCCGTGTCGTCCGCATACAGTGCAAGATGAGTGCGTAATGTACGTGGGATATCATTAAAGTAAATGTTAAAGAGAGTGGGTCCAAGGACAGAGCCTTGGAGTATACCTGCAAGAATTTGGTAGAGTGTTGAGAGTAAGTTATTGATGCGGACGCAAAAAAATCGGTCACCAAGGTATGAATGTATAAGGTGAATGAGGCTGGCTTTAATACCGTGTTTAATTAATTTGAAGATGAGGCCCTCGTGCCATACTTTGTCAAAAGCCTTGGCGACATCAACGAAAATAGCTGCAGCAGGAGTTTTCGTGTTGAGGTTTTCGCTGAGGAATTCAATAACACGAAGAAGCTGATGTTGTGTAGAGTGCTTAGGCCTAAAGCCAAATTGCTCTGGAATAAGTATGTTATTTTTGTCTAGAATGTCATGGAGCTGGGATCTGATGACCAGTGGGCTACGTAAGTCCCATGCTTGTTTTATAGCTATTACTTGAGTGCCAAATCTTGGAAATCCAGCCAATTCTCTCAGCAAGTTAATAGTGCAGGTTTATCTTATTTGGCGATGAATCCCTGAGGAAACTTTTCGTCAGATTTCGGTCAGACTCCGACGAATCCTTTCCTGGGATATTTATTGGGTGGGGCATGCGCGTAGCGAAGGGGGTGGTACCCTGTGCGCCCTAGCACCACCCCGTTCACCCATCACACACATGTGGAACACATGTAGAAGAAAACCGACATCCACGCATACGCATACAAAAAAATTATACTGAAGAAAGAAAAAGAAAGAATGAAATCAGTGTTGGAATAGGAATAAAATTAATCAAACTAATTATCACTTACTTCTGAACAGATTATTAATTTCTTGAGAATGATGATAGAATATGTTTTTTGAAAACATGTCACATTAAACTGCCATTCATTCTTCTTTTTAAAATGTATATTTTAAATCAGAAATCAAAAACTGAAAAGGTGAGATTTTCGTATAGATAGACTTTTTCATATTAATAGGTGGCGAGATTTAGCCCAATGGACAAGGACGGGGGTTCAAATTGTTAATATATATTAGATGTCTACACAATCCTGGACTTGTCCGGAAGCCGAGTTCAAGGAAATTTTCTTTCATTAAAGCGGGGTCGGTCGGTGCTAAACGTCATTCATCCCAAGACGGACCCGAGTCTTAATTTTTTTTTATGCAGATTCGGGATGAACCGACAACCGAGCCTGTATTTTTCTTTCCGGTCAGTGTTGCGTAGGACTTTTTTTTTCACGGATTACATTGTGGCAAGCTTCTTAATAAGTGGAGAAAGTAAACGGTAGAACAACATTTTTCTTTGTTTCATTTCTTTTTTACTTTTCTTTCTTTCTTTCATTCTTTTTTTTTACGATTTTTAAATAGTTTTATATGTTGGTTAATCACATGAAATATATTTTCCCAGAGAATGAGTGATTTTTCTTTTAAAATCTTACACGTACTCAAATCTTATCTAGGAATATGAATAAAATCTTGGACAATTTGAAAGATGTTTAAACAGACAAAAAGCTTTTTTTGAGGATTTTTTTAGTAATAATAATAATAATAATAAAAACTGTCAGACCAAAATGATGGGTCTTCATCATTTTTTGAGAGACCGACTAAGGCGAATACTAAAAGTAGTTACTGAAGTTTAATAAAAATTAAACAAAGTGGTCTCACTCCTCCTACGTTTACCATTTTGACGAGAAGGTGGTTTGCAGGCATATTTAAAATTACTCTTAACAAATGTAATTAAGTGAATATGCGGAAATTTTATCAGAAATGCTAAAAATGTTTTGAAATCATAGTTTAAAAACGAGAATGAAAAATCATGGGTCAAGTATAGATTATGTAACACTTTCCAACACTTCCAAAATAAATTTGCAAATCTTTACTGTAAGGTGTAAGATGATATCTAACTAAACAATTTTGAAAACGCATAACATATTTTAAAATCCAATTTCAGGAACTACCAACAATATTGGAAAAAATATCTCAGCTGTTTTGTGCAGCCCTGTATATGATATACAGATTTGTATATATACTAAATAGAATGCTAAATTTTAGTTCAGTTAGGAAACGCGTAGCACAGTTTAAAATCTCCCTTCTGCAATTTCCGACAATAAACGGAAATGTACTCGAGAACTTTCGTACTGCCCCGTATACAATCTATACAATTTATACACACTAAGTAATACACAAAAAATGAGTTACATTTAAAAACGTGTTCAGCAACTGAAAAAGCATTCCCAGAAATTATTATTAATAAGCAGTACTTTAACCGAATTCTTTTGTGTGTCCCTGTAAATGAACGATGAAAGCTATACACACAATACTCTATAGTAAAAGCCTCTTGTAATCCACGTTAGTGATATATATCCATTTCAATATGTTTGAAATAGTGAAACATTATTAAAATAAACTACAAACGATTTTTCCTCATAGACCGTAATGTAATGGCATTCTTTTGAGTATCCCTATAAAGGAACTATAAGTGCTATACACACCACATTCTATAATTAGTCTCGTGTAGTGCACCTCAGTGATATATATCAATTTCAATATGTTTGAAATTGTGTAACATCATTAAAATAAACCGCAAATAATTTTTCCCCATAGACCGCAATGTAACGGAATTCTTTCGAGTGTCCCTGCAAAAAAACTATAAGTGCTGCATACTTCATTTTCAATACCGAACATGCTGCAGTAAGCCTCAATAACATATATCAATTACATGACGATCCGAGAATATTTACGCGAGTTAGAGCACGGACAGACAGACGGCAGACAGACAGACAAACTGAATTCATAAATACTTTTCAACTATGTTGGAAAGTGCTAATAACCGTAGGCTGTAATATAACGCAAATTATCCAGTGAATTCCACCGATAACTTTTGTGTGTCTCTGTAAACGAACGATAAGAGCAAAACGTTTGTTTAACGAATACATCGAAGATACTTGGAAGGTCAACACACTGTCTCAATCAATGGCGGATCCAAGTGTGGGGGGTGGTCATGACCCCCCCCCCCCCCAAACAGCTCTCCCAAAAGGTTTAAATAAGACTTGGTAAAACGGTATTGCAAAGAATGTTTAAAATTCCGTTTTAGGCAGGTTTCCGTCTTATCTGGTATTCTAAATACTTTATATCCTTTTCTGTAAGGCCATAAAATTTTTCGTCTAAAGCAGGATTCCGTCATAGACAGGTTTCATTTTTCAAGTTCTTATTTTATTTTTTCAAATATTGGTATGTTTTTTTTTAATACTAGGGGGCTCAGCCCCCTACTCGCTAACGCTCGCCAACCCCCCGTGAATTGCTTTACAATTCACATTGAGACCGCTACGCGGTCTCAGCTCGCTTGCCCCTTTTTATTTTTGTAGTAATTCTAGCCGGAATAAGTTCTACCATAAATCATTTGAACATATGAAATTGACATTTTTTTTAATGTAAAAAAGTAATTGAACTCCGTTGAAAACACAACTAAAAATGCATTTAGTTGGAGCTACTAATGAGCATATAAATCATTTAAATACTATGAATAAAGGATCTTTGAAACATAATTTGTTTAAAACTTATTGCACCTATAATATTGTACAGCACGGCTTATTCATTAAAAAAAAAAAAAAAAAAAAAAAAAAAAAAAACTACGTAATATAGGAAGATAGTTTATCATCAATGATTGTTTAAATTTCGTTCGACATTTTACTATTCTAATTGATTATAGATTTCTGCAACAGATGGCAGCAGGTACAACCTAGACAGTTTATATTTTTTACTTCTTTCCGATTTTTCATGTGATTGAAATTCATTAATAAATTCTAAATAAGAGTTGAGAATTCATTTGAAATTAGCAATATTACTCATAATTAAAATGAAGAATAATCTCAGACGCTTTGGATTACGTACATGTTATTTTATTTTTAATATTTGCTAGCTGGATTCTCACTGCTGTGACACTGACCGCCATATTGGAAGCGAGCTGATCTATCTAACACAATCTCGTCTTTTCATTGGTCTGAGCTCTGGAAACTACGGTTGTTGCCAACAATAAGCTAGAAATTCAGCCCTATTTCCGCGCCACGTAAGACAAATATATATATAGATTCCGAAGAAACAGAAACGCTTTCAGCGGGGAGTTTTTGAGAATTTGTCTAGTGGAAATATATATAAAGTAGATTAAATCTCAGGGTAAAGAAAGTAGAAATACATATACAGTAAAACATGTGAAAACGAAACTTGCTTATAACGGAATCCTTTCTTAAGCAGAAAGTTTATTCTTGATGAAAGAATATAACATATTTACAGTAAATGATGTACCTGCAAGGACTGAAATTGTCTAAAATGAACTTTTTTCATCGTACTTTTCAATTCCGCCTTTTCAGGTTCTATTCTATTATATATATATATATATATATATATATATATATATATATATATATATATACCAATAAAACACAAACTAAATTCATCCCTCACGTTCATGCGTGACAATCAGTTTTATAAATACAGTCGAGCCCCGATTTAACGAATCGCGATTTAACGAATTTCTCGATTTAGCGAATTTTTTTGTACTCCCGACGAAAATGCAACAAAAATACTTCGATTTAACGAATTTATAATCCCGATTTAACAAATAACTTTCAATGTACAAAAAAATTAGAAATTGAAGAAATTTTCTAATATTTATCAAAAATTTTCTCAGTTCCTTAGCATTTTTTTTACCTCTTCTCTGGTCTTTTTTCTATATTTTCCCGCTTCGTCCTATACACCCCCCGAGTCAGCCCGTGCAGTGTTGCCAGATAGTCAAAAGTGAATTTCCCCAAAATAGGGACTTTTTCTAAAAAAGTTCCCAACAGAGTTTTTACTGGAAAATGTAAATTTTCAATTTTCAATTTATCACTATAAAAAATATTTAACTAATTTAACCTTATCACTATGTCCTGGGGTCCACGCGGACCCCAAGCACTTTCAGCAAGTTGTCAAAAATCTATCACTCATTGAGTAGTTTCAGCCGGTGACACAGGGCCGAAACTAAGGGGGGGCAGAGGGGGCATGTGCCCCGGGCGCCACCCGAAGGGGGCGCCAAAATGAAGATTTCGTTTGTCGTTTAATACAAAAATGTATATATATGTGAAATTTGGATACAAATGTTTCGTAGCCGGAAGAAAAAAAAAAAAAAAAAAAAAAAACTGAATTAAATGCATTAAATTTGACAAATAGATAAAAAGATTTGTCTAAAGTACTAGATAGAAAAGGAATAGAACGAAAGAACTGTTCTCTTAGTTTATTTTTATCCCATTCCAAATACACCATGTCCTATGTCTTCTATCTATCAGGGAAATCACTTTTCCGTGTAGTAAGAATCCCTAACATTTTTCAAGGTCAGTCTCATGTCTCTGTGTCACTGTCCAGTGTCCAACAAAGATAATTGTCCAGTGATTCCCTGTGAAAAAATTCTAAGAAGGGTGTTCTATTTTTTCTTTCTTTCTCGCTGAGCAGCGTGGCGCTTCCGTTTCCCCCGTTTTGCTATGGGTGAGGTCGAGCGACTGCCCAGGACAATAAAAATAAAAGGGAACGCATAAAGTAAAATACGTAGTAAAATCATTATCTAAAAAGAGTATAGCATTTGTTAGAGGTACAGTAAGGGCAGGGGGAGCCATTTCCCTTTAGTTCTGGTATCAAGTTTTCGGTTTTTCTGACGTCACTGAGCGTGCTAAGAACGATTCTTTCAACGGGAAAGCACGCATTTTTTCATTTAAAATAGTATTTCTGCTTTAAAAAAGTCGTTTCTTTGGTCATATGAAAGCATACTTCTTCAAACTAAAACATTTTTCATTAGCGAAAGTATTTTTTTCTAGGAATAAAGCTATTTAAAGGGATTTTTTTTCCTTCAAATGAAATAGTCGTGTATCGTTTTTGCTAAGATATGGAGTTTTTATTGCTTGTTATCTTTGGTCGATCTTTGAAAGAAACGGGATTGTGAAGTAAACATTTATTGTCATTTTCTTTGACAGCCAGGGCAGTTTTCCCTCACACGAAGCTTTAATTGCTTCTCAGAAAGAGAGACTTCCGGTCAGTTTTGCTAAATACGAAATTTGAAAGCAGAATTTTTGGGTTACGCTCCTGCTAAAAGAATATTGCATGAAAGTGCTGTGCCAACTTTAATATTACCAGACACATGTGCTGTGAATTTTAAAAAAGAAACTTCACTCGGAATTGATTTTTCTTATAGCAGTTCCTCTCCAAGCATAAAAGAAACACCTAGACATATTAGGTTATATAAGGTTATATAATATTTTAATGAGATTCACGACAGCTCACTTTCGAATGAATTTAATTTTATCGAAAATGCATGCAAAAAAATCCAACTGTTTTTTTTCAAAAATGCACAAAATATAATAAATGCACAAAAATATAATAAATGCACAAAAATATAATAAAAACATTTGTGAAAAGAAGAACTTTCATTCGATTGAGACATAGTAATCATATATTCATCAGAAATAAAAAGGGATACGCTGCCAGAAAATCAAAAATGTGGAGTCAATCAACTTTGATTGCATGATAAAACGAAAAATAGCAAATAATGGAGCGCACATCTAAAATGAGTCTTCAAAATACACCCTGTGATGAAATAAAATTCTTGAAATAAAAGCCTATTCTGAGGGTAAAAACCTAAAATAATATTAATTATTAAAATATTTTTATATAATTTTTTCCTCCTACAGCATTAAAATATAATTTTATATAACCCTTTTGGAAGTTTTTTTTTTTTATAAAAGTACATTATTCTGAATTTCAAATATAATTTTTCTATATCTCATAAATCTGTCAGTTTAAAAAAATAGGTAATTTAAAAATTAAAGTTTCTATTTTTATTTGTGTTTTAGATCTTCCTTATAAATACTGCTGTCTTCCTTTTTATTCTAATAGATATATATATCAATTTGATATTCAATCACATCAACTATCTGAATGGAATTTGAAGAAACAACATTAAATTTTAAAATTAAGTTTTAAAACGCTAAAAAGAGATGTAATTTTAATTTTAAATATTATTTGGAAAAAAAAAGTTGCTTAAACTTTAAACGCTCTTTACGTATTAATTTACCTTATTATTTTTTTAATATTTTAATGTTTATTATGTGCATTTATGTTTATTATATGGCATTAAAATAGCATTTTAAATAAACTTTTCGGAATGTGTTTATAAAATATATTACTTCGAATTTCAAATTTTATTTCCACTAAATCATATAATTATACCGCATGAATATTTTAGTTTAAAAATATTAAATATTCAGCTGTTTACTTATTAAAATTTCTAATTTATTTGTCTTTTAAATCTAATCATGCAAAACTCAATATTGTGTATCTGTGGTGTGAGGTTGAAATCTGAATGATTATTATTTTTTTAAAAACTTTTTTATACTTTTTTTTTATGAAAGACATGTCGAAATTACAATAATATTAGAATTATTATAGATTTCAAATTGAATACCGATCAAATATTATAAATATACTATATTAAAAATTATTAACTGCATTCATACAAACATTAAATTTGATACTCTTGTAGGTCTTTAAGATTTTATTTATAAAAATTACTATTTTGCATTTTTAGGTTTACGAAAATGAACTTTTCATACTGAGGCGCAAACGAAATGCAATGATAAAGATAGCCAATTTAATAACCAAATTTCGGCAAATTGAAAAGAGATAATACTTTAAATTTTGGATGTGATGCAAGTCCTATGTATAAAGAATATATTTTAATTTTTAAATTTCTTTTCAAATGAAAATTTCGACTGATAATTTTCAATTAAAAATAGCGCGTTTCTAATTCAAATCAATTGGAAAAGTGGACAGAGCACGCCGAGTGACGTCAAACAGCGAGTGGCTCCCCATTGGCTGCAGAGGGAAATGGCTCAACCTTATGATATAGTAACCTTGCAGTAAGGGCGCCATGGCTTAAAGTCTTTATCCTCCAATATTATTTTTTATCCTCTTTTTACCATTTCTACGTGTTTTGCCGCCCTAGGCGACAAATGAAAAATTCCGCCCCCATTACTTTTGCTGGAAATATTTTTTTGCATCCAGATCCAGCCTTGGAGCTTAGAAGAGGTGAGATCAGGCGACTTCTCGGGATACTGAAAACAAAGTTGTGGAAAATATACACAAAATAAAATACTTAGTAAAACCTTTTATTTATTTTATTTTTTAACATATCATTTGTGGGGGTACGCAAAAAATTCTGCCCAGGGTGCCATAACTAGTAATTCGCCCCTGCCTTTATCCTCCCAATTTTTTTAATTTTTTAAAAAATCCTTTTGCCATTTCTAGCAGGTGACAACTAAAAAATGCGGCCCATGTCTTTTACTACAATTCCTTTTTACATACAGATCCGGCCTGAAAGGGCGCGACACTAAAAACTAAGAGGTGAAATAAATGTAAAATAAATAATAAAACCTTTTTTTTTTTTAAAGAATATACCATTTGTAGAGGTGCAGAAAAGAAGCTCGCACAGGGCGCCATGGCTAGTAAAGCCGCCCCTGCCTTTATCTCCCAAAATTATTTTTTCCCGTCTTTTTTGTCATTTCTGTGTTTTGCCGTCATAAGCGACAACTAAAAAATGCCACTCCATTCCTTTTGCTGCTATTATTTTTTGCAACCAAATCCAGGTTTAGACAGGAAGAAGTCGGACGACTATTCGGGATACTAAAAACAAAAAGGTGAAAAATATACGCAAAATAAAATGCTTAGTAAAACATTTTTTTTCCGGATACATCATTTGTAGGAGTGCAGAAAAAAAAAATCTCACTCAGGGTGCCATGGCTAGAAAAGCCGCCCTTACCTTTAATCTGTCAAATTATTGTTTCGTCCTTTTGCCATTTCTAGGTAGGCGACAACTGAAAAATCCACTCATGCTTTTTGCTACAATTATTTTTTTACAGACAGATCTGGCCTTAATGGGAGTCAACAATACTAAAAACTAAGGGGTGAATTATATGCAAGATAAAATAGTAAAAGCCTTTTTTTTTCTTTTTTAAAAATGATTTCTAGGAGTTCAGAAAAAATCACTCCCGGGACGCTATGGCTAGTAAAGAAGCCTATCTGCCTCTAAAATATGTCATTTTCAGCCCTAGATGTCCGCGTAGTTTTGCCTAATGGTAGAAACGGCCATCCATTTTGAATTGTAATAGATTGTTGATTGATTATTCACGATATATCGCGTTCTGCGTCTTTATTATTGCCTTATAACAACATTTTCTAAAATGAAAAACACTATTAAATTTTTGGTATTTAAAATAGAATGTCACATTTTTGAATGAAATTTACATCTTCGATGTACCAGAAAGTAATCATTTATGATTTCGAGAATAGTTTTAAGTTAAAGGGTGTCGAAGTTAAAATATAAAAAATGTCATAATTTTAATTTATTGAATTTTTAAACTTTGTTTAATTGTCTTTCTAAAAATAGACTATTTTCATCTCTACCATAATTTAGAAGCATCCAAATTTTATTTTAACACCATAACAAATCCTAATCCTGACAATTCAATCTTTCATGCTCGAGAGACACATTTATAAATTCTTAAATTTCCCCGAGTTATTATTCAATTAAATAGCTTAGGTAAGAAATGTATACACGCCTAGATTTCAAAACCAGGGCCAGGTTGTATATAGGCACTGCGGAACTACAGATTTCTTAATTTCTTCTTGATTCACAAAAAAAAAACCCTTTTATTTATTTATATTTGCACGCCATATTTAATTTTAACACGAGAAATTGTATACATAATTTCCTATTTAGTAACAATAGTAGTAAATAATCTATTGGTTAGCACTTCAGAGAGTAATTGATCAATATTTGACAAAGCTGATTACGTAGTTCAGTATTACGTATTTTGTGATTACATATTTTAAATTTAGAATAAGTCAGCTATTAGAAACTTGGTAAATTTATTTTTGTAAATTTACTTGGGGGGGGGGGCGCCAAAATCCATGTTTGCCCCGGGCGCAAAAAAGGCTAGTTTCGGCACTGCGTGACATCTCATATCATAATATTTGTAACACAGGGTAAAAATTAAACTGTACAAATAAAAGTGGTACTTGTTTTTTGTTGTTTTTTTTTTAAAATAGATAGCATATTTGTCCTGGGAAACAACAGGGCATGTTTTGATAGGACATAGTGATAGGGTTAAGCACAAAATTTTCCCCCCAAATCAAGCCCTTTTTTGAAAAAATTGAAGAAAGAAGGGATTTTGAAGAGAATGAAATTTTGACTTAATTATAATGCTTGTTCTTTATTAGTAGTACAAAAGAAAAGAAAGTGCATATATTTTCTTAAAGCAACACATGTTTAACATCATTATTAAGGTAAGTGAGCATTGTTCTTTTTATTTATACCCTTTTTTGGACTTGTTCTGTTGTATAAAAAATTCCTTTGATTATCCCGATTTAACGAATTATTTCGATTTAACGAACAAAGTTGCTAGTTACGGACGATTCGTTAAATCGGGGTCCGACTGTATGTATATTATTTATTATTCTTTATATTTTATCTATATTATTTATTATACAGCTGCAGCGATTTGAAAAGTGTAAGGCTAAGTTTTACTGTATTTTGAAATTATTTTCGCAATATAATTTCATAATTCTAAAGATAAAACAATCTTTAGATTGATGACATTTTATTGGGAAAATAATTTCAAAATACAGTAAAACTTGCTTATATGGAATCGCAACTGACGTAGGAAAATTCCGTTTTAGACAGGGTGTTATCTTAAGAGGTATATTGCCTGTTATAACTGCATTATATACTTTTGCTGGACTATTAAAAATTCTGTTTAAGATTAAATACATACAGTTTCTATTTTCACGAGTATTTTATTTGTAAATTCAGTTTATGTAAAGTGTATTGATTTAAAAATACTTGAGCTCATGAATGATGTCTAATTTTCTAAAGAAAGAAAAAGCACAGATATAGAATATTTGTATGAAATATAGCAGTTATCTGGCGCGTCTCAGAGCAGGCAATTAGTTTTCTTTCTATTAGTTCTCACAAGAAGAAAACCCCCTACCAAGATGCTCCTCTGCTGGACATATAATGACCAACGTTTTTTTTTTCTTTTTGAGATCTTGTTTTTATCAGGAAAAGCATCTTTTCTAAGAAATGTTACGCGACCAGATTTTTTGCGGTTCCTATTCATTACAGGGCCTCGGGCTTTTATTTCCTGGGGTCCTTTTTTCTAACTGGCACCTGTGGACTGATAATATGTTTGTGGGTGGAATCAATGACAAACGAGTCAAATTGCAATTTTATTCTATTCTTTCAATGTTTTCAATCGGTTGTGCCAGTCTAAAACTTTTTAAAAGTTGTGTTAACACTTAAGTTTTATTTTGCTCATCCTTTTGTAACGGAGCAAAAAACAATGATAAGTACATTTTTTTGAAATATCCTAAGTCTTATATTATTGAGCACTATAAAACTCAGTTTTACCACTATTTTTGAATAGATTTTTTTTTTTTTGCCTGATTTAATCGCAGAAAAATGTTGGTAATTCTGATCTTAATCGCAGAAAGCTTTTTGAACCGAAAATAACATATTAGGCAAAGTTTTCTAATCTGAAATAGTGGTTCCAGGATCTTTTTCAAAAGTCATTCTATTGAAATAAAAGGTTCATTTCCACCTCTTCCCATTATGTATAATGTATATGTATATATAATAAATTAAGATACAAGAGCCTCTCACTTACAATACGTCGCTGGCACGTAGGTGGTTATGAATTGTTTTAAATCGGTCAATTAGTATAAATGCGAAATCACTGCATTAAAATTAGTATAACTATTGATAACATATTGAATGTTTTCATCATTTATATAGTGCGAAAGTATATTTAAATCTGTGTCTTAATTTTTAAATACACATTTTTAAAATCTTAAGCAATTTTTTTTTCTATGCTATGCTTATTTTTTTGTGTGTGTGTGTGTGTGTGTGTGTGTTCTGAGTTATAACTAGCCCGTGAAGGGTTTGAGAAATTTTTTTGTGGGCTAATTCATACCCTTTTTTTCTTTCTTATAAGTGACATCCAAATTCAGAAGTAGAGAGGAAGGACTCCTGTTTAATTGTGTGTTTAGTATAAAAAAATATATATATATTTCCCAAATTTTAAACAGATATTATTTAAATAATATTACTAATAAAAGCACATATACATTATGAATAAAAACTCCCTAGTTCAACATATCAAGAAAAAAAATTGTGTTGATGGTCGTATGCAAATTTATAAAAGAAAATCTATACGTTGTAAAATTGATTGCGGTGTGTATTTCAGTCTACTGTATAATTGTGTTTATGATTGCTATCATTTTTTCTATCATAATATGGATAAAAGAATGATAATAATGAACAATTTCAGTTTGTCTTATTATGGAAAACATTTCACTGAGTTTCCAAATAATTAAATTTTCATTAAAATGTAGAAAAATATTTTTTTCAAAATGTGCATTGGTAAATAGCTAGATAATATTAATTAACAGGTTATAACAAATAAATTGTAAAAAAATTAATGTTCTGTGTCTTGTCATAATAAACATTCATATTAATAATTTATTTATTGTAAGGATTATATCAAATTCAGATATCATTTCCATATAATATAAGAAAGCTAAAAAGATGTACAATAAATAAAAGTTGAAAACTTAAATTTATTTAAAATTCATAAAGCTAGTTCAAAGCGGTATTATGGCATGGTGAGATAACACATAACATTAACTTTTATAAAAATTAATTGTAATATTATTGAATTTAAATAATGTTAACATTATTAAATTCTGATTTCATAAAATAGGCCTCTGTAGGAAAATGTATATATTTAACATTCTAGATACAATATTAATTTTATTGGCATGTTTTAGTACTGGGTGCCTGGGTGTACTGGGTGTACTATGGTGTATGGTGGTACTGGGTGTACTATGCCTTTTAAAACATAGGAATCTTTGTAAATAAGATGTAATTATATTCGTACAACTCTGAAATCTTTTACTATCTATTGAAATATACTGTGTTTTAACTTAAGTATGTTTGTGTCTCGAGATAATAAAACACTATATATAAAATGTTTTTTTTTCTCTTAAGCTTTGTGATATTTTTTTTTCTGTATTAATAAATTTTGGAAATTTTAGTCTTTACTATTAAGAGATTTAAAATTTTGAGCACATCACAAGCATAAGGAATATTTATTTCATAAATATAAATCTAATTACTTTTTAAAATAAAAATATATCCAGTATGTCTTGAGTGGGAAAGGGGGAAGGCGGTAGTTACTGAGCGAATACGCAGGATTTTTAAATATATATTAAAAATATATATATACTATTTCAAAAGAAATTACCTGGAGAATGCAATGTTGTTTAAAATAAAATGTATAAAAAATAAATGTATTGTACATTTTTATAAAACCAAGGAATTACCCAATACTAATTTTGCTGCAAATAATAATAATAGATTGGGAATAATGTCTCACTATTAACTGGATAAATTGTGCCTCAGAGGAGAAGACTAAGTCGTCTACATTGTACAAATAGTACAAACTTTCATTTTACAAATAGTAACACCCATTTTTGATGTTTTATTTGAGTTCTTTGTATCAAAATCAGGCCAGAAAATGTATATAGTCTATGTACTTTTTCGTAAATCTTCATCAAGTTGAAAGACTGCATTAAGACGCACGGCTTTACTAATTTGATAAAAAAAATGGTCATCCAGCAAAAAATTCTAGTCGTCAGTAAAAAATTATTGTACCCTTTCCTCCACCGTTATTGAATGAATTATTCTTGAAATTTTAATTAAGTTTTATATATTTACTTCAAATGAATTATTTATAATCACTTTTATGTTAATATTTTTTTAATGAATGTGATAGATTAATTAGTTTTTAATTCTAAACACAAAAATCTGATTTAAAACTTACAAAAAAAAAAAAAAACACTTGAGCATTGTATCCAATTTTAGATGCCCAGAAGCTGGATTGACAGTATTCTCTTACTGTTTTATTGAAACTTCCCCTCCCCCGCATTCTAATTTATTTTTTTAAATTTAATTCGGTAATAAAAAATGTTTTCGGAAACAAAAAGTGGAGAAATTATGTTTCTAAATTAGATGACGCATGTTTTCATTTCCATAAGTTCCTTTTCCATCAAATTAAGGTATTTGTGGTTTGGATGTAAGTAAATTATGTTATTTGGATATTAGTATACGTGTCGATTTCCAAGATTTTTAAGGAGCCAGTGGCTTCTTAACCTAAAAATTCCAGTTGCTATGCTACACTGTGAAAGAAACGCATAAAAGTAATAACGTTTATGTGTGAAAAACATTCAGGAATACAAAGAGAAAAATAATTTATTTAATATATACACATGTACAACAAAACACATACAAATTACATCAAATTTGTGTATTTAATGTAATCACATAATTCTTTTAACTTGGATATAAATTAAGTGTAACATTAATCTTGAACTATGTAGAGTCAGAAGATTAAGCTGAGCAGGACACGTGTTACAAAAAATATGTATAAAGTAAGCAATCATGGTAGTGGGAAACATTAGGAAAGCAGTATTCCTTTTTTTCAATTTGTCATACAAGAGTACATATATAAAAAATTGTGAATGTGTGATATTATTTTACACTATAAGAAACAAAATACAGTTTAAACATTTGTTTTTCATGAACACACAAGAAAAATTATCTTTAAAAAAAAAATCTTATCACCGTCTAATTACATAGGGGTGATTCTGTTCCCAATTTTTTAAAAATTTAAGCTTAAATTATTGCAAAAAATGCATAATTAGCGCGTGTAGGGGAGTTTCCCTCTTTGCTGTAACCTTTTTAGAAAATCTGCTGCGGATTTCAGATTTTTTTTTCTTTCTTTATTTATTTCTTTAACTCAAAATTAGAATTGGACAATTAATAAAATTATAAAAATTCAAACTTTTGCGAAATGCACTTCTATTCGGATATATCTAAAGCAATAACTTTCGGTTCGCAAAATTTGGACATTAAAAATGTAACGGAAAACTATCGCGAATTTTGACAAATGGTCACCAAAAACTCAATTTCTTCAATCGTTCGCAGAAAAAATCGCCAATTTCGGCAAAGGATCGGGGGGGGGGGGGGGGGGGGGATCTGAATGTAGCAAAAATATTGCACATAAACGCAAATTTCGTCAAAGAATCGCGAAAAAATACGAATTTTGTCAAAGAATCGCGGGAAAAAATGCAAATTTTACCAATTTCGCCTAAGGATCAGGGGAAGAAACGCGAATTTTGTCAAAAAATCCCGAAAGAAGAAACCAATTTCATCAAAGCATCACAAAAAAAAAAAACTAATTTCGTTAAAGAATCGCAAAAAAACCCCTCAAATTTCGCCAAAAGATCGTAAAAAAAACGCGAATTTCATCAAAATATCGAAAAAAAAACCCTTGAATTTCTTCAAAAGATGAAAAAAAAAGCGAATTTCGACGAAGTATCACGAAAAAACTCGAATTTTGCCAAAGGATAGCAGAAATATACGAATTTCATTAAAAGGCCATGAAAAAATGCATAATTAGCGCATGTAGGGGATTTTTCCTCTTTGCTGTATCCTTTTTAGAAAATCTGCTGCGGATTTCAGAATTTTTTTCCTTTCTTTCTTTATTTTTTTAACTCAAAATTAGCCTTGGACAATTAATAAAATTATAAAAATTCAAACTTTGCGCAAAACAGTGCTACTCGAATATATCTAAAGCAATAACTTTCGGTTCGCAAAATTTGGACATTAAAAATGTAACGGAAAAATATCGCGAATTTTGACAAATGGTCACCAAACACTCAATTTCTTCAATCGTTCGCAGAAAAAATCCACAATTTCGTCAAAGGATCGGGGGAAAAAATCTTAATGTAGCAAAAATATTGCACATAAACGCAAATTTCGTCAAAGAATCGCGAAAAAATGCGAATTTCGTCAAAGAATCGCGGAAAAAATGCAAATTTTACAAATTTCGCCTAAGGATCAGGGGAAGAAACGCGAATTTTGTCAAAAAATCCCGAAAGAAGAAACCAATTTCATCAAAGCATCATGAAAAAAAAAATAATAAGTTCGTTAAAGAATCGCAAAAAAACTCCTAAAATTTTGCCAAAAGATCGCGAAAAAACGCGAATTTCATCAAAATATCGGGAAAAAAAACCTTGAATTTCTTCAAAAGATGAAAAAAAAAAGCGAATTTCGACAAAGTATCGCGAAAAAACTCGAATTTTACCAAAGGATCGCAGAAATATACGAATTTCATCAAAAGGCCATGAAAAAATGCATAATTAGTGCATGTAGGGGATTTTCCGTCTTTGCTGTATCCTTTTTAGAAAATCTGCTGCGGATTTCAGATTGTTTTTTCTTTCTTTATTTTTTTAACTCAAAATTAGCCTTGGACAATTAATAAAATTATAAAAATTCAAACTTTTGCAAAAAACACTGCTACTCGGATATATTTAAAGCAATAATCTGCTCTATTAAACTGAACATTCTTAAATGTTATTAAAAGAAAAATAACAAGGATTGTTATGTATTGCAGCCGTTCGGAGGAAAGCAGTTCCGGAAAATTTCGATATATTTTCACCGATCATGACCCCCAGACCCCAAAACCACCCTCCGCTCAAATGTTGATTTATATATATAGATATATCCATATATATATATATATATATATATATAGATATAGATATATATCTGACCTATGTCATACGATAACGCTCGTATTTATAAATCGATTTTGATGAAACTAATTGTGTGTATTAAGCTCACCAATGTCTCGACCGAGTTCGTTGGCCATCTTGGTCCGCCATTTTGTTTCAAGATGGCGGCCATTTAAAAATTTAAAACTAAAATCAATATACAAAAAAATTAAAAATTTAAATTTATTTTTTAATTACGTGTTAGGCCTTGATACAAGGATTCCAGAGCATTTTTTGGTTTACCTCTATCTTAAAAAATGGCTGAGATAGAGCAGTTTGAAATTCTAGGGTGGCTGACATTTTGAAACAAAACAGCACATTAACGCCATTACTTGCAAATTATTTTCTTTCATTGTTGTAATAATTTTCCCAATCATACGCATAAAACTATATATTCACATCCGTTAGCGCCAAAATAGGCGACATTGGCGACAAAATTGACGACATTTGGCGAAATATAGCCAAATTTGGCGACCAAAATAAGTCTTCATAAATGAAGGCAATTTGGCTATTGCTCAATAATTTGGCGAATTTCTTATTCAAATTCAGTATTAACGAATATTTTGTAAACGTTTCTTTGCATTTTAACTTGCTGTTTTCGTGTAACATTAGCTAAAATTTTAAAACGAAGATATAGGAAAGCTACCTTTTCCTCCCGGTACAGGCCGGAAGGACTTTTTTGTTTTTTGACTTTAATCTTTCTTCCTGTTGCACGTATAAATAAGTATCGATATTGGTTTTGTAGATACTTAAAGTTTGTTGTTATTCAGAAAAATTACGTTGAATTTAAAATTAAATCGATTAAAATATTATTTATAAGTAATATTGCGCATTATAAAAGCTTAAATGTAATAAACAGTAAATTTTAAATTAAAATTTACACAAAACTTATATATATTAATAAATTGTTTATTTTTATTAAATTATTGTGGTGGACTTTTTGCAGTTTGAAGAATAAATATTTGTAATGCAAGGCATAAGCATTTTATGAATAAACTATTTTCTACCATTTTCTGTTCTATAGACGTATTCCAACCGCCTTCCACAAAAAAGTATTTTTCGTAGCTAAAAATAAACGCTGAACATAGACATTTCAATACGAAAAAATATATCCATAAAAGTGGAAAATATATATATGAAAGAAATATAGAAAATATTTATTTCTTTTAGGTTTCAGAATTTAATAAATTTAACACTTTCTGACATTGAGTGATGATATTGAGTGTGGGATGATGGACAAAGATCGAACATTATAAGTTGCGTTGAAATTTTATTGACAAGGGAAATTTGTAAACGATTTTTTAACCCGGGAGCAGACTCACGGGGTATGACATACCCCAGGGTGCGTACGGTTTTTACAATTGTCACCACTATTTTTCGAAAAGTAATCTACAATTTACATTATCATAGAATTTGTAACAATTGTCCTAGACTGAATAAGGTGACGATTATTAATTGTATTTATTGGTGACAATGTAAAAACCATTCATTATCTGGGTAGGCGCGACTTCTCCCGAGTTAAAGAAAATACACGTGAAGACACTAAATTGCAATTTCGTGATCTATCGCCGCTTTTCAAGTTTTACTAACACGAGGCGTTGACGAAATTCACGATTCTTGTTCGCGTCTAAATGACGAAATCCTCGTTATAATAAAAATAAAATGTGTGGTTTCATCTTCATATTAGCCATAAAATAGCTAAAGAATAAGAATTTGGGACAACCACACGCAGAATGTAGAGAAATACACAATGGAACAACATTTAAGTTCAAAATAAAACATGATTAAAAAAGATTGAGGGAAAAAAAATTAAGTACATGAAATTACCCCATTTGAAAGCAAAATCCAAATTTGAGGCAGCACATTATACAAGAATTGGAGTTTGAAGCATATGTTGCCGAAAAAAAAAAAGTTATTTAAAAATTCATGGACCATGGATCAAGGAACAACATGTAATGTATAGCCAAGTACATACCCCAATATATAAAACCAGCAATATATATATAGTATAGTATATATATATAATTTATAATATTTTTTTCCCTGTAAATTATATTTTGATTCCCCACTATTTTAATAGCATGAAAAAGTGAAAATATTGCAATAAATTTTTGAAAAGACTCATGAAAGACTTGCCGAATCCCTTTGTGAGAAATTAAATAAAATTAAGACGATAAGTTCTAAAAATTTCCAATTTTTGCGCCTAAACAGCTTGAACATGCACTACACATTGTACTATGTGGTTGCTATTATAGGGTTATCACTAATTTAGTTATTGTACTTTTCTGCAGTTTTCTTGATGTTGTATTTAAAATGATGCGAGGCTAATTTCATATTTTTAGTAGAATATTTTTACTATTTGGAAATTTATCTAGCTATTTTTTCTACTAAAATCATTAAAGCATTTTCTTGCAGTTTTATTGACGTATTTCAAATATTGTTAGCCTGATATCATATTTTTAGTACCATATTTTTACTGCTATTAACTTTTTAATATAATTTTATCCTGATACTTTTTTATAATAAAATTATTAAAATATTTTTCTGTAATTTTCCGAAATATCAGAAAAGGTATGGGTTTAGTAACTTGGAAACTTTTCCGCATTTTATTTTCTACATTATTTATATTTACGCTAATTGTTGAAAAATGAAAGTCCGTCATAAATTTCTCATTTTTTTTTCCATAGTAGAATTCAAAAATAAAAAATCATTGACCATCAGTCAAATACTTCCGAACCGCCCTATATCAGTTCTTTGTGTTTTTCCGTTGATTTTTAACTTTCTCTTTCCTTATCGTATCTGTATCCGCAATGGTTCCAAGAAGTTGACAGGAGAGCAGCGGGGAATCTGTGGGGAGCGTTTGGCAAGATTATGTCATAAATCATGAAGTAGCCTCTTAAAAACTGTATGTTCTTCAAAAGTTCTGACCTGACAGAAATATACAAATTCGACTCTCATGTTTGACTAATAACTAGATGGGACTAATTGCTTTTGGAGGTGTCACGTATAACGCTAAAGATTTCCCATAGCTTTAGTGAAGGGAAGTCGTAAAAAATGCACCTGCAAAAAGAACCCCTTTATAAAATCCGATATCCACAAGACATCAACTAATCTTAATTCTTCAAAACATCGTTAAATTAATGGATTTTCAAAAAAAGGAAATTGGAATAGAGGCTATTCTCACGTTATAACTAACGATCGGTCCTCTTTATCATTCATATTAAGAACAAGTGTTATTCCGTGTGCTTAATGGATAATTATTTCTGGTAAAATAATTCAATCGATCTATGTTGTTAATTTTCTTGAAATACTTCAAAGAGATAAAAAGTAACGTTAAAATTATTTTATTTTAGAAATGGAAAGAAATAGATGATCGGTGTTTTATCCAATGAATTAAATATTTTGCTTATTTTTGTGTACTAAAAATAACACAAAAATCATAATTATAAATGTCCGCTTATTTGATTGTCCCGTCCTCTTGTTTTTTTTTTTTTCGCTCTGAATTAATGCGCTATTTCTCAGGACATTTTTTTGCAATATTCGGATAACTTCAGAATACCAGAATATTACATCTAGAATAAAAATAATTCCGCAATGTCTTTAAATTTCAAGATGGTGTGTTTTATTTAAACATCTCTAGAACCTTTACGAAAAAATGTTTCATAAGTCTGCAAATCTTTATGAAATAAATAGTTTCGATCAACTCTTTAAATATCCAAAAATAAAACTACGACTGAGATTAAACTACTGGAAAATCAATATTGTCATAATAAAAAGATAACTTAAAAAAAAAAAAAAAAAAAAAAAAAAATGCGCGAACATCGTGTTTTTTAAGCATTACTTATAACAACCCAGGCTAATTATGAGTACCTTACCTTTTACTTTTTTTCTTTTATTCTAATCTATATATATATATTTAACTAATAAAGACACAGAGTTTTGAATAATAGTTATCGATTAAGTAATAGAATCAGGAAAAATCATGTGTATTGCTCTTGCCCGAATCCCGGAAAATAAAGCACTATATTGCAAGACTTCAACTTTTGGTTAGGGTCGTACTGGCATGACAAAAAGGGCGGTGGCAACTTGGATAAAAAGGGCGCCAACTACTATTTAAAAGTATTTAAAACAATTTTTTTGAAAAGTTAACATACGTAACGGCTACAGGATTATTTTATATATTTTGAATGAGATAATTCCTATTCTTCAATGGAGGGTCCTTTATTTTGAGATTAAATGCATTAGAAATACAACTTAAATGGAGTAGGACTTATGGAATTGTCAGTTTCGCTGTGAAATACCTTTTAACCCCCCCCCCCCTCCTTTCATATGTAATTTAAGTCCCAAGAAGGTTGGCCATAAATTTTATTTTAAGGGGACTAGGTACCTTTTGAATATTTTTTTTATTATTTAAGTATTTTAAGGTACATTTTTGGCATAATAATAAAGGACTCAATGAAGGAAAATGATTCTAATAAGAAATTGTTCAATTTTCCAGGCAACATTCGAAAAATTTATTTATTATTTTTTTTTGATAATTTTAAGTAAATTTTAAAATGTATCGTCTCCTACAATTTTGAACATTTTCAGGTAATTTTTAAAAAAGTATTCGTAGTACAATTTTAAGTATCGGATTTTTCCTAAGTTAATTAGTTTGGGTGAAAAAAAAAATGTGCTAGTACCTGTAAAATTACAGTGAAAAACTGAATTTATGAATAGAGGAAAGTATATTCAACTAGGTAAATTATATCCAATGGTTGGAGTATCATAGTTGAGATTCCCGGCATATTATCGCTCTGTTGGAAAAAATCTCAACTATGATACTCCAACCATTGGATATAAACTGAATTTATTTTACATTTTTATGTGTAAAAAAAAAAAAAAAAAAAAAAAACTTTTTACTTTCTTGTAAATCTGATACTTAGTTTTATCAAACAGACCATAAAAGGTTGGTTGATTGTGTTCCTGACGACCAATTATCAACACGGGGGATATAGGCCCTAAAGGGGGGTGCCCTCCATGGGGGGGGGGGCTTTCTAAGGGAATCTAACACGTAATTACGCAAGGAAATCAAAGGTTGGAAGAAAACCACGGAAAACTCCCAACGATTAATCCGACCGGCGCGATTGAGTTCGTACCCAGCACCTCCCGTCTACCAGCTTCGAGGGTACAACCTCTCGGCCACTCTCGCTTTAAACTGTACTTATAATACTCGAATCTTTACAAAACTTCATGAGAATGTACTAAGGGTAATAAAGTATAATTTAAGCAAAAAATAAGAAAATCGATATTTTTATGTCATTTTTCGCTGAATCAAGGGTACCGAGTACCCTTAACACATTTTTTTTTTAATGCCAATACAACTTTATACTAATAGCCATATGTATCACAATTCTGTCAGAAATAAGTTTGTTATTGTAATTTATTTGAAGGATATCTATAATAAAAGAAAGGAGTTTCTCTCTCTGAGTATGTGTTTGTGTGTGCGAAAAAAAAAAAGAAAGGAATGGCTAGGAAAATTTACTGCGCGAAAGGTCTGTAAATTTGGATGAGAATAGTCCAAGGCAGGTTTTAATATATATATCTGAGTTTCAATTGTGTTTTTTTTTTATATATAATTGGCCGAGATATTAATTAAACCCCGCAATTTAACCCCTTGGAGACGGGCGACCGGTATACGTGCCATTTAACCCCTTGAAGGGCGCCGGTATATTATATATATCACTTAATTTTAATCCCAAAATGCCCCAATGACACCAGAATTTTTAAATAAAATTTTAAATTTATAAGGTAAATGAAGAAAAGCCTTTACTTATTTAAAAATAAATTCTTTCGTGAATCTTGGTGTCAATCAATCATTTCAATATTTAGCTTCATGAGTACTTTGCCCTTGAAGGGGTTAAGGTGCTCAGAATCCTGCATTATTCTTCTCAGTTATTTTTTATTGTAAAGTTTACCTTACTTAGTCAGAGCATTTTCGTGATTCAATTACAGAATATTTTCTGTTGTGAAAAACCGGTGGTAAAGGATTAAAAATTAAGGAAAGTGCTCTCGTCGCGAAGGGGTTAAAAGGTTGACCGAAAAATGTTGCACCGACGAGTGCCAGAAACCACGTTCCAAAGTATGGAGGCAGATACAAGCCGAAAGCAGCTTTTTTTAGCCCATCTTTCGAAACATGCATCGGCTGAACCGTTCGAGATAACGGAAAACACCAAATCCCATCTACGTTCTTTACGCTTTCTAACTTATCAATCTGTTTCGAAAAGTACGAAAATCAACCCCCTCTTTCAAGTGTTGAATACGTCAGGACATTGTTTTCAAGCTAGGAATTTTGTTTTTATAATAGAACTAGAATTCTTCAAAAATAACAAAAACGACAATAGGTTCATAAATTTGTTGAAAATATGAGGTATAAAGACAGTATAAACAAAACAAACTTCTTAAGAAATTTTAGGTCTCTAGAACTCATTCTTAGTGTAGAACTGGGTTTATCTCTAATCTTGATTTAAGTTTTTATTGGTGAAATTAGTAGCTAACTTCGAAATCTAACCCCGCCTGTAGGCCGAGGCGGCAGGGATTTTTTTTTTTCTCGCAACAGTTACAAAGAGAAAATAAAGAAATACATTAGGCAAATTTTGCAGATTTCGTAAAAATTCAAACTAATAAACATTCTTGTGAAAGAGATACAATCAAAAAAATTAATTTGTAGTTTTATATCTTATATTGTTTTTCCGTGGACAAGTCACAGTTCTTGTTATGCAAAATGCAACATCAGCATATCTGAGCTGTGGTGATGATATTTTATAACACTGTACACTATTTTTTTTTTAAAGGTTGAAGTACAAGCTTATTATAAGAAAAAATGTTTAAGATTACACTAAAATAAGTAAATAACTCAGGTCACCGGCAAATAATATAAAGACGGAGTAGTTCTTTGGCACTGGATAGAACGAGACAAACGAAGCAGATTTCACATCAAGGGCGCTTTATTTATACCGACTATCGGTTGAAAATTAGAAACACATGCATTTCCAGTTTCTGTGGGGTGGACAATAGATGGCTGATTTCGGTACTCTCTTTTCCCGGACATAATATATTTCGGTCTCATTCGAACATAATGTATTTCGGTTTCCTTTCAAATGAGCAAACTTACATTTATAAATGCTATTGGGCTACTGGGATTGTTTCTGTTTTCAAAGATCTTGTTCTTTTGTACTGCAATTCATGTATATACACAGGGCAGAGGGGAGGGGCAGAAAGTCTTTGGAAAAGTAATAATTCTTTAAAAGCATTACTTTGAATGTATTACTTTGAAAAGTATTACTTGAATTGTATTGCATGATAATTTTGTTTAAAAGGTTTTCATTAAATTTCATTACAACTGCTGATTGCTTTAAGTGGCCTAAAATACCAGCTATTTTTTATTGCCCATCAGAAACTTTGTAATAGAAAAGTAGTTTTAGGAAAAGCAAAAGATCTTTCAGAAAATGCTGTCAAAGGTGCCGTTTTGAACCTAATTTCTGGACGCGACAGTGCGGGAAGAGGAAAAAAACTGTTGTCACAAGACAACAATCAATTTTAACTCAAGATGTGATTAATTTAAAGAAAAGAAACTGTTGTATTACAAATCATTTCAATGACCAAGCCTGCAATTCTCATTCATTTATGTAGAGTTTGGCCGAATATTCGGTTTCATTTTCGTTTTCAGAGCAAAATCTTAGTTTCGGCGAAAATACTGCCGAATAATCGGTATTACTGTAACTGCCCCTCCCTATCCTCTGCCAAACGCCACTACCATCCAAAGAGCCGCACATACTATGTATTCACATAAAAGGGGATAAATCTAGAAGGTATTAATAATATTGATTAAATTCGTTATTTTTAAATTAAATTATTTTTGAATCATTTTTTATGTTTATAGCACCTTATATTTAATTCATTTTATTTCAATAAAATTAATTTTTAATTAATAATTATGTACTTCCGTTTCTACGCAAAACATTATTCAGATAACATGCATGTTTGTGTTAATTACTTTGAATTTATTTTTAAGATAATTTCGTTTTCGTTTTCTGTCGAAACTGGAAAGGTAACCGAAATTCGGTTCCTGTCGAACACAATTTTTATGTTTGTAAATGAGCAGAAATGTTTGCATTACTGAACGTTAAAAAATATTTTTTTCGAAAATCGCCTTAAGGATTTGCACGTAATCACAACTTATAAATTTCGGAAAATCGAGTTTTTATTTTAGCGGCTTTATCAACGGAATCAAGACTTTTTTATGTGGCCAGCGTATATATAATAATTGTACAATAAACTGTAACTACAATAAAATTGAAACTAGTTTTTCTCAAAATTGCATTTTTAAATATATGACCACGACACGATTACTTTAATAATATTGAATTGTTTTACTTCTAATTTTGTCAGCTTTTTTTCTTATATAATTATGCAGAGCATTAAGGATTTCTTTATCATCAAAAATCCTCATTTTTCTTCGATAAAAGTTGAATAATCTCTTCAAAACAGTCAGCATTTTGAAAAAAAAAAAAAAGAAAAGAAAAAAAAAAGCTTTCCGTAATTTCCACCCTTTGTGTCGCCTAGTCACTAAAATAAATCATATTTAATTTTAAATTGCTATTTATTTTAATTACAGAAGCCAAATTTAATTTTAATAGTCGCCGCAACTCACACACACAGACAAAAAAATAAATAAATAAATGCACCAGAAGAGCAGCAATAGCTTCAAATATATTTACATTTTTTTAAAAATAATATGTACTATCAAAATTATATTTAAGTATTGTATTACAAAACAAAAAACAAAGTCAAAGAAAATAGAAATACTTAATTGCGTAATGGGGGTAAAATATAGAAAAGAAGAAGAATAACACGTTTTTTTCTACCGCAATAAGCTTATATGTGTTCATTATTTTGCAGCTATTTCTTACTCGATATCTTGAAAAAAAAAAGTATCTAAAAAATGATAAGGTTTATTGGCAAAGTTATTTTTTGTTTTCACCTTAATGGGAATATCTAAAAATTTAAAGTATGTATCAATGAAAATTGTTTAATAATATCGTCAAAAAGTTTTGGACAGCTTATGTTATTACTCAAAACATTATAAAACTCCTATAACAGTTACTTAATTCGATATTTTATTTTTTCGTTTTTAACGTTTCTTTCTTTGCTGATGTCTGTACGCCGAGCGTGTGTTAATTAGTATTTCATGGAAAAATACCTCCACATCCGGTTTCTATTTTCTTCAGAAAGTTACAGAGATCCAAAAATCCCACAATATGGTATAATCAATAAAAAGTGTCACATCTGGTATTACTACAGATACCACTGGGTATTTAACCGAAATGTCTTCTTAGGGAATTTGTCTTCTTAGGAACTCCCACTAACAGCACTGAAAACTAAACAAATACACATGTGCGCGCATCTGCGCGCATCTGCGCTTCTTTTTCATCCATTCTTTTGTGAAACGACCTTTACAAGTTTCAGTGGTTTATATATTTATTTCGATTACATGTCATGTGCATTTTTCAATTTGTAAATCGGGGTGGTGTTTAAAGTTTAGAGTCGTTAAGCAGATACAGTTTTTAAAAAAAGGTTTTTAGATACTATTGGCATTTTCAAATGCTAAAAAATTGTAAAAAAATTTCAAATAGATATGAAAAATTAACCTTTTATTCTTTGAAAAGCAAAATTTACATAAGTTTCCATTACCCAAAAACTTGTGAAAAATTAGTCTTGGCGGTGTAACCTATATTATCATTAAGAAATTATGGAATGTTCCAGTTTATTAGAACTAAGAGCATCGATTTACGTGTGTGCAGTGTTGAATTCAGGCGGTGACCCGGGGGGGGGGGGGGGATCCCCCTCCAAGCAATAAAATGTCCCCTGCGGAAAATGTTAGATTTTGTGTTTTGAATGGTCAAAAAGTACAATATCCACCCCTGAACTCTACAATGCCCCCCCCCCTCCCGGAGCCACAGAAGTCCCTCCCGGAGAAAAGTTTCTGAATTCAACACTGTGTGTGCATGGTGTGTGTGCTTGTGGGGAGTGTACGTGTGCGTAAGTGGGTGTGTAGGTGGGGAAGAGCTATTACAAAAACACGATAATAGTTTTTTACAGTTATTTTTATACAGGAGCTGGAAAAATCTGACCAGGCGCCATGATTACAAAAACACGATATTAATTTTTTGAAAGTTATTTTTACACAGACGCTGAAAAATCTGACCAAGGGTGCAGTAATTTCAAAAACACTATATTAATTTGTTGAAAGTTATTTTTACAGTGGCGCTGAAAAAATGTGACGAAGGGCTGTATGATTACAAGTACACGATATTAGATTTTTTACAGTTATTTTTAAACAGGCCCTGGAAAAATCTAACCAAGGGCGCCAGGATTACAAAAACACGATATTAGTTTTTTTGAAAGTTATTTTTACAGAGGCGCTGAAAAAAAATCTGACCAAGGGAGCCAGAATTACAAAACACGGTGTTAGTTTTTTTAAAGTTATTTTTACAGAGGCGCTGAAAAAAATCTGACCAAGGGCGCCATGATTTAAAAAATATATATTAATGTTTTGAAAGTTATTTTTACAGAGGCGCTGAAAAAAAATCTGACCAAGGGAGCCAGGATTACAAAACACGGTGTTAGTTTTTTTTTTTTTAAGTTATTTTTACAGAGGCGCTGAAAAAAATCTGACCAAGGGCGCCATAATTACAAAAACACGAACACGATATTAGTTTTTTTAAACTTATTTTTACAGAGACGCCGAAAAAATCTTACCAAGGGCGCCATAATTACAGAAACACGATATTAATTTTTAAAAAGCTATTTTTACAGAGGCGCTGAAAAATTCTGACCAAGTGCGCTAGGATTACAAAAACACGATATTAGTTTTTTTTTTTTTTTTTTTTTTTTTTTTTTTTTTAAGTTATTTTTACATTGGTGCTGAAAAAAAATCAGACTAGGGGCGACATGATTACCAAAGCCGCCTCTGAAAATGGGACAAATTAAAATGAAAATCTCTTCTCTTAAATTGCATTCCATTTTTTTTCGTCATTTGTACTTTGACAAAAAGCAGAAATGTTTGATCACGCAGGGCATTAAATATTTGACAGAAAAGTTTTTTTTTACAGAGGCGCTGGAAAAAATCTGACCATGGGCGCCATAATAACAAAAACGCGAACCCGATATTAGTTTTTTTAAAGCTATTTTTGCAGAGGCATTGAAAAAAAACTGACCAAGGGTGCCAGGATTACAAAAACACGATGTTAGTTTTTTTAGAAGTTATTTTTACAAAGGCGCTGAAAATGTCTGACCAAGGGCGCCATAATAACAAAAACACGAACACGAAATTAGTTTATTGAAAGTTATTTTTACAGAGGAGCTGAAAAAAATCTGTACCATGGGCGCCATAATAACAAAAACACGAACACGATATTAGTTTTGTGAAAGCTATTTCTGCAGAGGCGTTGACAAAAAATCTGACCAAGGGCGCCAGGATTACAAAACCACGATGTTCCAGGATAACCATGTGTAACAATAGCACATCTGATTGTCAATAACTTATGTTATCTCGAAATTGGGTACTTGGGTTATCTAATTGTCTTTGATCCCACACAGTTTGCTTATGCTATACTTTTAAAAATAAAAAGTATCACTTTTTAATTTGCCATATGAAAATCTTTGAAATTTTATGCCTTTCAGAATTTTATGCACAACTTTAAACGTGCTTCCAAAAAAAAAAAAAAAAAGAGACGAGGGCGTACCGGGCATTTGCCTCGTTGCCCGGTGGGCCAGTACGACCCTGGTCCAAGTAAACTAAAGCTGTTTTAGAATTAAAAAGAAAAAGAAAAAGAAAAGAAAATGAGTAAAGGATTCACGCGCCACTTGATACACATTTACATACAACTTTACTGGATAATAAACTGATTACGAAAAATGTGGAAGAAATAAGACAGATCTTAAATTTTTTTAATTAAAAAACATAAAAGCTTTTTTTTTAAATAATATATATATAAGAATTTTATTTTTACAATAACAGCGTGTTTATCTGCAAATTATTAACATTTGAATATGAAATTAATATTTCTGATATTTTACCTTTTCCACTTATATTCCTTTCCTATTTTATATTCCACTTATATTCCTATTTACCTTTTCCACTTATTCGCCACAGCGTTAACTGAAAAATTAAATTTTAATACTAATTATAGTAGCCTGTTGTCGTACATTAATAAAAAAATTTATAAAGCCATTTAATTTTTATAGGTTGTGATAAATATTATTGTTTCAGAATATTAAGAAAGAAATTTATAAAAATATAAAAAAATATGCAATAAAAAATTATGTATATTAAAAAAATTATGCAATGATGCAAAATCAAAATTACAGCTTCAAAAGTTACGTGTGTCTGAGTTTTTTTGCGTTAATATTGTTTTCATATAAAAAATATGTCTGTAAATAAATTATGTTTTAATCAGAAAAAGAAATTTTAAGGGTAAAATTTACTATAAAGACAAAGACTTTATAGAAAAAATTATGCTTCATTAACTTTGTCGCGTTAACTTAGGACTTTTTTTTTTAATGTATAAAATAAAAGAAAATTAGCGAGATTGTTTCCAGTAACAAAGAAAATGTAAAATGAAATAAATTTTATACAAAAATAAACTAGATATTTTACATAACTTTACTTAGTTATTTTTTTAATACAGAATTAACTCGGGAGAAGTCGCTCATACCCAGATAATGAATGGTTTTTACATTGTCACCAATAAATACAATTAACAATCATCACCTTATTCAGTCTAAGACAATTGTTACGAATTCTATGATAATGTAAATTGTAGATTACTTTTCGAAAAAATAGTGGTGTTGATTGTACAAACCGTACGTACCCTGGGGTATGTCATACCCCGTGTGACTGCTCCCGGGTTAATCTTTGTAATAGATGTATAGTGGTAGGAAAAAATAAAGTAAACTTTCTCTACTAACTCTGCAAAAAATTATCGTTTATAAGAAAGTTCCTGGTACCAAACTATTGGAAATAAAGTCTACTTTTAAATGATATATATAAAACTTGATTAAGGGGCAACCTGCATCTCAAAACAAACTCAATCTTCATTTTTTTTTCTTTCAAAAACAATACCCAATTAAAACATCATAAATGAATGTTGCACCCTTTTAGCCAAAATACAAATTTTCATTAAATTCGTACGATTAGTTTCAGAGAAATTAGTTATTTTAAAATGCGCATATTTTGGAGGCTATATTCAAAATGAAATTTGTTACTATATTGTTGAATTGACTATGTCACTTCTATAAATTTATTTTTTCTTGCCAACATGACCATTTCACTCACTTTATGTGTTTCAGCTATTGCTAAATGAAATGAATAAAATATATTTTTTTCAAATTATGCTTTTCTCTGCACCAGAAATGCCTCCCCCCCCCCCCCCCCCCCCCCAAAAAAAAAAAAAAAAACAGCATTTTGATGTTTTATAATCATAATTTAAAACTACTTAGTTTGAAGTCAGTTATTTACTTACTACTTGGTAGAAAATTACCTTTTTTTGAACAGAAAAATTAAAATTTCTTGTCAAAATTAGATGTTGTCATTGAAATAATCAAAATTTGGGTTGTTTTTATTTGTAGATGTCCTCCTAAAGAAATTTTATGTAAGCCATTTAAAAGTAGACTATATTTCCAATCTTTGGTGTCAGTAGCTTTCTTCTAATATAATTTTTCGCAGAATTAGTAGGGGTGTTTACTTTTTCCGACAAAAGTGCAACATTTATATTTTCAGCGTCATTTTTTCCGATGCCGCCTTTTTCTCGACATTCGCTGCTCTCATTTCAGTAAATTTAAATGATTTTTTTTTCTTTTTCTAATTTATCTCCAAATTCGCCGTTTTTTGCTTTTTTTTCAATTTCAATTACATCTTTTTTTTTTTTTTTTCCAAATAAATACTTTACATTTCGGAACCGGTTTCGAAAGTGAAAATATCTATCATAAAAAAAAGTTATCTACATTTTGTTCCACAAAGGGGATTCCTTAATAATTTGAATATATTTAAATTAATTTGAGATAATTTAATTAATATTAGATCGCTTTAAAAAGGTTTTCATCTTAACCGATACCTTATTCTTTATAATTATAATATTTTCTTCAAGACCATGAAATTTACAGTTTAAAAAAGTTTTCCACTACACATGCGGTCTGTTTTCACTGGTTTTAGAATCAAATCTATCTTAATTTAATTGTAAAATCCATAACATCTTCCAATTGTACATAAAAGACAACCGCTTATATATATATATATATATATATATTATACATATACATACATATATGTGTATATATATATATATATATATATATATATATATATATATATATATATATATATATATATATATATATATATATATAGTGTGCGATTCTTATAATTAAGTCTGGTGAAACATAATATACCACTTTTAAGACGGTTCTAGACTAAAAACAAAATTCCCCAGCTCATTAATACAAAACATTAAAGCATTCAAGTGATTTGAAATCGAATATATATATATGTATAACCATAATTGAAACATTATCATAACACCAACTTAAACCATATATATATATATATATATATATATATACATATATTATATTTATTTATTTATTTATTTATTTATTTATTTTTATATATTTTTTTTAACGAAAATGGAAAAATTATTCGATTTCACGGTTTTTGAATTAGAGCACCCACTAATCTTATGTGTTTGAGACAAAAAATAAATTCATAAATATCTCAGAGATAAGCTTGTTTGGATTTGAGAACCGTCTTAATACAGAATAGTTGAAGCTCACCTATTGAAATCTTATTATTATACAATTTTTTTTACTGAAATTCACACATTCAGATTGCGAACGATTATGGAATCTGACAAACAGATGTCAAAAAACTTTCTGTTACAACTGAATGTTTAAACGATGGTATTTTTGTAGTATGTTTGAATCGATATTGGTCATCGTATAGAAATTACCATAATTTACAAAAATTATTATCAATGAATTTTCATAATATCATAAATTATTTTATCTTTTAAAAAAATATTTTGTTTTTCAATGTAAAATTTCACAATATGATAAAGTTTAACGAGTTTTAGTTTCTAATTATTATTAGATTTTAATTTTTTTTATCTAATATCTTGCAGGTCTTAAATATAAACACTTGTCCTTAATCTAGCGTAATCTGAAATCTGCGTTTTTTTCACCTTTAATCATTAAAAGTATTTATCTAAAATACTTAATGAAATCATACGAGTATATTGGAATTTGCGCAATGTTAATAGATCAACATTCCGTTTATTAGCACAATAGTTTTAAATCGGTCACAACTTTCCAGATTTATATGCATTCTTTGACTCTCACGCAAAGAAATGTTTTGTGGTAAGAGTGTCTGTTTATAAAAAATAAATACACATTTGAAATAAAAGTCTAAATAATATAACCCAATGCCTTAAGTGTATATCTCTTACTTTCTTGATAAATTCTCTGAATATTAAAACCTGTGCGTGCTATTACTTGAACACCACATCTTAAAAAAATTAAAACATTTTTACAAAAAAAAAGGAAGAAACCTTAGATTCAATCATTAATGATTCATGGAAGAGTATCATTCATTGATGTTCAGCCTTCAAATATCCATTTTAGGTTGGCATATAACATGTTCTTTAATATAATCAAATCGTCAGTGATGGTGTGAGAAATTCATGCCACATTAAAAGCACGAGATAGAGCAAATAAAATGAAAGCATAATAATAATAATAATAATAATAATAATAATAATAAAACTAAGCATAAATTATGTAACAATTTCTAAACTGTTATATTCGCGACGTTTGTTTTCCTCTGAATTATTACGGCAAAATATGCTATTTCCAAATAAAGTATTTCATAGAAATAATTTACTTTTAATTAAATTATTCTACTTAGCACATTACATGTTCTTAAATTATAGGCACAAAAACTTAAGAAAATATTAAACATGAGATAAATAATTGGATATATGAAAACGGTGCGAAATTTTAAAGGCAGTATTCACGCTTGGTACTAAAGCCCTTGTTCCTATTTAAATGCTCATGTTTAGAAGAAATTCTATAATATATATATATATATAGCAACATAAAAGAGGAAGACAACAGGTGAATCTTTACGTAAGTTAAAATAATTATTTTTAATTGCTAAAGCAAAGAAAACATGCGGTACTTAATATCAACACCCTTTGGTTTTAAAGGGACTATCACTGGCACAAAATTTGCATAAAAGTTAAGAGTTCTTAATCTGTTTATTATTTTTGGCAACCATGTGGTTAATGAGTTAGTTGAAGGGATGCACCCTCTTCCACGCTTGATTAATATACCTGTGAATCTGGTACTATCCATAAAAGTTACTTAAATTCTAAAAAAAAAAAAAAAAAAAAAAAAAGTTATGAAATAGTAATTTAATTTTAATTAATTTACGATTATGCGTTGAGAAATCAAATTTTTAATTCTAAAATAATAAATTAAATAATGTTTATTTTTTTTTTCTTTCTAGTTGTATTATCTAAAAAAAGAAAAAAAATGTATTTTTTGAAAAATTACACTGGCGATTTGCCTTCCCAAGCTAACTGTTAGCAATCGAACCTGAAGGTCTGCGTGGCCCGACCATTACGAAGGCTATCTGGGCCTAATCGTACAGAAAAAAAAGAAAAAAAGAAACCGGATATAAAAACTACCTGATAACAAAAACTGTGCGCTTGAGGCTTCGTGCGCTTACTCGGTATAAAAACTGTATGTTCAGTCCGGATCCGAACCGACCTGTTTACTTTTGTCAGTTAATGACCAGTCCGTGTAAAAATCAGTGAAATTAATCTCAGCTCAATTTTTACAAAATAAATAAATAAATAAAAATAATAGCCGATATTTTTTAATCAATGTGCTTCTACCAATAAATAAATAGATAAATAAACAAATAAAATAAACGAAGGCTATTGCATACATAATTGCATGCTATATAAAAATTCGTCATATAAAAACCGTTATATAAAAATTTTAAATATAGTATTTTGAAGATTCTCATGTCAGGAAGCAATCGTAATATGGAATAATTATATTAATGATATTACTATAATTATTTCATATGGAATAATTATATTAATGATATTACTATAATTATTCCATATGGAATAATTATATTAATGAACATTAAAACAACTGCGTTACACGTGACGATTAGCTTAAAGATAATCGTCTCTCTATTCTAAAACAAGTAACTAACTCTGTCGACGTAAATAATTTTTTGTGGGAGATCTTTCTTGGTTAATATTAAGAAATTTATAGCATATAAAAATATGAAAATTGGTAATTTTATAGAGAAATGTTCGATAAATACCCTGAAACAGACAGTTTTTAAATAGAAGAATTATTTTAAGAGCTATTTAATGTTGAAGTTAGTCAAAATAGTTCCGTTAAAAATGTTTTATAGGAACAAAAACTAGGAATAGCAATTTACCAATTTCTTGCTGGGACATACTTGACAAGCTTGCGGTTTGCAGTGCAAATGTTTTTTTTTTTTTTTTTTTTTTTTTTTTTTTTTTTTTTAAATTTGAGTAATTTTTGAAGTTATTAATTTTATTTTATTTTTCAAATTTTTATTCAAATTTTCATTATTTCAATACATATTTATTTCATATTTAGAAAAGGTCATTTTTTTTATATTGTTGCAAAATTGTGAAATAGCGCATATAATAATATTTCCTTTCAACTATTAAATGTTCTCTTAAAAATAGAAAGAAAACTTTAAAAAAAAACAATAATTAAACGATGACGTGTTAAAAGCAGGAAATTGGCAAATTACGTCATAAAAATGTACTTACGTCATAAAAATGTATTATAAAGAGAAAGAAAACTTTAAAATAATAATTAAATTACTACGCGTTAAAGCAGTATTTCCTTTCAATTAAAAAATTATTTTCGCGTGATTATTATAAAAAAAAAGGAAACTTCGGTAAAAATTACGTCTTATTTAAAATAATTTTCTTATAACGTCGTTATAAATTTCTTGGAGGCAGTGACGTTGTTTGCTTAGCCATTTTATACAAGCTGTTTCAAAATGTTTAATATCTTATTTAAACAATCACGAAATTAGCTGTCGCGACAGCAGGTGATTCGGCCTTGAAATCCAAACGGAAATGAATGAAATCCGATTACAGAACACCGTTACTGGTCATTTAATTACAATTCAATCTTTCGTAATCCTTTAAAACCGCAGCAAATTGGCACGTTTTTAGAGAGTATGGTGTTTAAGGTTGGCGAGCGTAACTCGTAGGGGGGCAGAACTCCCTCCTAATAATTAAAAAAAAATTATTAATAAGAGGCTTAAAGAAAACCATATTATTAAAGCTGTATAATAGAAATAAAATTAAATACTTTTCTGTAATTTATAAAACCAAACTCTATTTTTATACAGTCAGCAGTATATAATCTTCTAAAGATTTCAATAAATAAATGTATAATATAAATTTTACACGATTCGCACGCAAACGTCCGTTTGTTCACCATGAATACGCATGTACAGATAGATACATTTATATGAATATCGAAAAAATAGAAAATATCACGATAATCGATAATCGAATTAAATGTCAAAATGACATGACACGGAGGGAAAAAATGAAGTTCAGGCAGACCCGAATTTGCATAAAAAAAATGTAGAACCAGGATCAGCCGGACATCATGTTTCGGACCCGGTTCTGGCCAGTGCAAATTTCTAATCAGGATTGCGAGGTAGAAAATTAAAACAACACAAAAATAAATTTTTCTGTATAATAAATAAGAACAATTGAATACATATTGTTTATTGTTACCAGATTTTTGTGAATCATCTGTTACTGCAAGAGATCGCTTGATAGGTTTAGACAATTTTAATTAATATTAGCTTTATACATGATTTAGGGACAAAAAACTTGTGTCTTTTATATTCATTGCTTTGGAGACACATGCTTCTTCTCGTTTGTTCATTTGCAACAAAACTTAACACTTCTATTCCACCCTCTTTCCGAGTTCTTGGAAGTTAGTAAATTGGAAACTTTGTTTTTTAAAGAGGACGAAACACCCTTCTTTTTAAATTCAGGAAACGGTAATCCATCTTTCTGTGTTTCCATGCTGCAGTGTGATCGTATCTGACACCATTTCCTGTCCATTTAAAATGTTAATTTATTTCCCGTTGTCAATTGCGCCAGAATCAGAAAAAGAAATCTCAGAAAGTGTGTCCAGTGTCAAAAGAAGAAAAGAAGAACCCTATGGAGAGTATTCCTTTTTTCCAATACGCCACGCTAAAAATTTTCCTATAATTAGGTTGTTTTACTTGTTTACAAAGAATAAAAGTAAGCAGAGAATTTAGAGCAAGAACAATTATCTATCGAAAACATTATAAGCTAAATTTTTTTTATTAGAAATTTCAAAATCTGAGATTTTTTCCCTGTATTAATTGGCGCAAAAAAATATAGCGCCATATTAAAAAAATATTGCAGGGGCTCGAGCCCCAAGGGCCTATACAACTCTACGCCTATGAAGGTAAGGAAATCTCGACAATAATTTATGAATTTCTTTATTATAGAAGAGACATATTAATATATGAAAAAAAAAAGTTCTACGATTTCCTGAATGTTTCAGTAATTGTTTTCCCTTTTTATAATTAATTTATAAAATAATATCAATAATTTATGTATAATTCATTTCTTTTTGTGAAAAATGAGAAATACTTCTTCTTATAAGTAAATGATATATTTTTAACTGTATCATAAAATTTGAACAAGTTATCTGCAGTACATTTTTAGAAAAGTGTACCTAAATGACCTATAGACATGAATATTTCGACAGAGTCAAGTAAAAATTAAGCGCACACAATAAATAAAAATCCCTGACGTCTCGGCTTACAGGCACAGGTAGATTTCGAAGACGCAGACCGTGGGGCACCTGTTTGTTGAGAATTGCCGAAGAAATTACCTTTTTACGGCATTTGGAATCGCCCATTTCGAAACCTAACTTTTTTGGGCAGGGATTTTTTATTTTTTTTTCTATAAGGGTTGGTCTTTAAAAAAACTTGTCAATATAAAAGTTTTAGATACTATTAAGAGGATTTATAATAAATTTAAGCGGATTTGATATCTTGTGAATGGACGAAGTTATGAATTTCTTTTCTTCTAAAACCCCATTTACCCCCCCCCCCCCCCCGTTGGGGCCATTTTTAATGATATAAAAAATCTGTCATACATAAATTTTCGGCTCTTTTTCTAGAAGTAATAATAACTTTAAACGGATTCGATACGTATCATAATTAAGAAATTATGGGGGGTTTCTGTTTTCACAAAAAGCCCCCCATTTCCCCCCCCCCCTGGTTCTATTTTGCCCATTAACGAACTTGACCGATATTTTATGCCCCTTGATTTTATATATTAGTTTGGAAGAGATTTGCATCTTCAGATTATTTGCTGATAAGTTTCTTGGGAAAAATTAATAAATTCATTAGTTCGAGCTTTCCAGCAAGCATAAAAAAAACAGTGAATTTTCAATATTCGGGGCCCTTGTCAAATAAATGTACTGCAACGGACAATTTTTTTGGAAAAACATAAATTGCAGTCATGAAATTAGGCGTGATTTTTAAGATAAACATTAAATACTTATTTTAGAGGGTTTTTTTTTTAAACTATTTTTAATTTTATTTCCTTTGTTTTATAATAATATTGTTTTCTGTCACTTTTATATGCAGTAACGCAACTACACTTCGATTCTAGAAGGGGGGGGGGGATTGTTGATAGTAAGAACAGTAATTATAATCACTACTTACTGGAATCACTGGTTAATTGGATCGTTTTAATAAATGAATTGAGTCTTTTTGATAAGTGAAATCCTAATGTTATTTATTTTTTGTATGTTGGATTCAATAGCTATGTTGTTCGTAAACAAGTCAGAAATTTTCTGATTGTTCAGCCAAAGGACTTTATTCCACTCCCTGAAGAAGGTTAGTTCCCATGTGCATAACGCAAATACGTCCAATCAAGTTCAAATCTCAGCATGTAGTGCGCGATAGACACCTTTACAGGGAAGTAGCGCAAGCTAACTGCATCTTTTAGGTAGATTTCATTACATTCTCCCCTAAGTTAGAATTTTTGAAAAATTTTTGCAGATCTACGCCGATCATGACTCCCAGAACCCAAAACCACCCCCAGTTCAAAACTTTATCTACCTATCTATATCTATCTATGTCACTTTTTTATGGACACGATAATGTCAATAATTCTCGCATAAATCTCTTCTAAATTGATACATAAAATCAAAGGGCATAAAATCTCGGTCAAGTTCGTTAATGGGCAAAATCGAACCAAGGTGGGGGAAATGGGGGGGGGGGGGGATTTTTGTGAAAACAGTAAAAAACCCATAATTTCTTAATTATGATACGTATCGAATCCGTTTAAAGTTATTATTACTTCTAGAAAAGGGCCGAAAATTTATGTGTGACAATTTTTGATATCATTAAAAATGACTTCAAGGGGGTGGGGGGGATAGGCGTGTAAGAAGAAAAAAATCATAACTTCGTCAATTCACAAGATATCAAATCCACTTAAATTTATTATAAATCCTCTTACTATTATCTACAACTTTTATATTGACAAATTTTTTTATAGGACAACCCTTAATGCAAAATAAATAAATAAATAAATAAATAAAAGAAAATCCCCTGGCGGCTCTGCCTACATACACAGGTAGATTTCGAAGTGGCCAGTCCCAACTGCCGCAGCATGGCAAAAAAGTCATTTCTTCCGCAATCCCCAAGACGCCAACGGTCTGCGTCGTCGAAATCTACCTGTGCCTTTAGGCCGAGCCATCAGGGATTTTTTTCTTTTCATTTGTTCTTTTCACCGATTTTGATGTTTGTTTTATTGTCTTATTTTATTTATTTTTTAGTCTTACTATTAAGCTCTTTCAATTCGTTTCAACGTTTCGTAAAAACTTTATTATTATTGTTATAATTAGACATTCAGGAAGTTTTCATTATTGTAATATAGAGAACAATCAAACATAGTCAATGTCTGTTTTAAAAGTGCAGTGAATTTAAATTAATAAATGTATGTCCGAATTTTAGCTCTGTAATTCATAGAAATATACTTACTTTTCGTTTTTAGAAATTTTTTATTTTTATTATTAAATTTTAATTCAAAATAATAGGGATGACGCCTAGTCTAATGTTTAGTATTTTCATCAATCTAATTTGTACAGAGATCAGTAAAATAACTCATAGATGTTAAATATTTTTGCTTAAAGTAATAATAATCTAACTCAGTGTTAGCCTCTTAAAATAATAATAAACACTGAGTATTATTTTTATTATATTTCAAATAAAGATAATAAGAGAACATTTTAGCTGAAATTTCATTTTAATTGTATCAGTGTAGCTTATATAAAAATCACTAATTACTAATGTAACATTGAAACAATATTTTTACTTTCTTCTTTGTATTCTTTCGTTTATCGGCACAATATTTTTTGAGAATCTCATTTCTTTGCCTCCTGATCCTGTTTCGGGATCTTTAGGACTAAAACTTTAAGCTAGAATCATGTGAAATTTGCAATAAAAAAGTTTTAAAATTAAGCAGATAGGAAATTCTCTATTTTTTCTTTTCTTATTTTATTGATATACAATGCCATCGATTGAAAAAATTATTATTATTATTATTGTTATTTACAATAGAACTTGTTTCTGCATGCTCTCCAGAGGTTACCAAACTATGGTCCGCGAAACTCTAGCTACTGGTACGCAAAAGTCTGATACTGGTATATGTGAAATGAAAGACAGCATATTATTATGAAATCCAAAACGGCTTAAGTTTATCACCCAGAAAATTTTAGAAAATTTTCGAATGCTTATTTACTAGATTTTAGCACAACATATCTAAGTGAATGTACTTTTTCTTCAATTCTTTATATGAAAAGCAAATACAGGGGAAAAAATCCCTGACGGCTCGGCCTACAGGCACAGGTATATTTCGAAGACGCAGACCGTTGGGCGACTGCTTGTTGGGAATTGCCGAAGAAATGACCTTTATGCCATGATGCTGCAGTTGGAAACGCCCACTTCGAAACCTAACTTGCTTGCAGGCGGAGCCAGCAGGGACTTTTTTTTTTTTTTTCCTATAAGGTTTGGTCCTATAAAAAACTTGTCAATACAAAAGTTTTAGATAATATTAAGAGGATTTATGATAAATCTAAGCGGATTTGATATCTTGTGAATGGACGAAGTTATGATTTTTTTTTTTCTTCTAAAACCCCCTATTTCCCCCCCCCCCTCCCCCTTGGAGCAATTTTTAATGATATCAAAAATCTATCATACATAAATTTTCGGCCCCTTTCTTAGAAGTAATAATAACTTTAAATGGATTCATTACGTATCATAATTAAGAATTTATGGGTTTTTTTCTGTTTTCACAAAAGCCCCCCAATTCCCCCCCCCCCCCCTCCTTGGTTCGATTTTGCCCACTAACGAACTTGACCGAGATTTTATGCCCCTTGATTTTATGTATCAGTTTGGAAGAGATTTGTGCAGAATTATAGGAGTTATCGTGTCCATAAAAAAGTGACATAGATAGATAGATAGATAAAGTTTTGAACTGGGGGTGGTTTTGGGTTCTGGGAGTCATAATCGGCGTAGATCTGCAAAATTTTTTCAAAAATTTCAACTTAGGGGAGAATGTAATAGGTAGTATTTCTTACGAAATCTACCTAAAACTAGTCGTTGGGGGCCACCGTAATACTTACCCATCATGGATATGCATAATGTAAAATATTAAAATAAAAAATGTGTAAACTACTTATAAAATGCATTGCAATTCAAATAAAATCGAGGCTTGATGACGTCACAAACTTTAAAGGCTCGATTACTGAATTGGTTGAAAGAAACATCCTTATAACTCCAAAAATGATAATCCTATTAACTAGCGGTTTATTGCATCTGATTAAGCGTCAAATTTCCAATTAAAATATATCTTTGAAGTGAAATTTGGATGAAATACAGGGTCATGAAAATTCGAAGAGTGTGGAAAATAGGATTCCAAATATCTCGACAACTAATTATCCGATCGATTTCATGCTTTATGCAAAATTTATGTTTTTTATTGTCTTTTATATTCATTTCTTAAAATAACCAATTTCGAAAATTTTTATATATCTTTTATCAGAACGAATATTTCGAGAGTCCGAAAAAAATAGTTCCGGTTAATCGAGGTTATTGAAATGAAATAGGCTTCTTCCCATTATTACATACTAAGTACATACCAAATTGCAAGTCTCTATCTCAATTTTTTCGGGAGATAGAGCGTTTACAGACACACAGACACACAGACGGACGGCAAATTTTTTTTTCTAAAAATATGTTTTTCGGAATCTCCAGTGTCTGAAACGTGTAAATACGTCAAAAATTTTTTTTCGATTTTCAAAACGATTACAAGACTTACCCTATACTACGTATGATGGGTAAGTAATAAACATCGAATCTGACTTACGCCTAAACTTAATTAATATCGAACCAGAAATGAGGAATCTGTATGCTTGATAGAGCAAGTCCGCCATTCTCATTAACGGTAATAGAGAATTACTGCAAATAATGCTACTATGTATGAATCAGTAGGCCAATATGTTATTAAGTATTGTGGCTGTTTTTCAACCAAAACATTGTATTTTGATGTGGTACATATTATTAAAATGTAATGATGATAATACATTTTATTTGAATGTTAATATAAAGCAGTTAATCCATGTACCAATTTAGTAATGTAATAATGCATTTTGAAGTTTAGTCACACCAGCTAAACCGGAAACATAAAATAGCCTTGAAAATATTCCGTTTTAGACAGGTTTTCTTTTTGTAGTGATTTTTTTTATATTATCTTTATGTTTGTTACCTGGTGGCACACGCAAGTATGAACTTCGATTTAGTGGTACGTCAGTGCTGGACCGATTTACAAATTTGAGGGCCCTGGGCACAGATGCCTATGCCCCCCCCCCCCTCTTGCACCGATGCTTACAGCGGTCTTGAGTAAAAAAAAAAATATATCATTGAAAGTGGTAATTATTAATATAACCACTACTGACTTTAATAATTTTGTGATATTTAATGATTTTTTTTTTTTTTAATTTTCTTCTCAATTTTTTAAAAGTAAAAGTTTTTATAACATCCTCATAATCTATCTTTAATGTTTTATCTCGCTGATGATTTTTCGAAATCGGTTCCGAAAGTGAAAGTGTCCTAATAAAAAAAAACCCTGTAAACAAAATCGAAAACGTAAATAAACGGCCTTTGTAGAGATTGACCTGGACTATCCAATGAAAAAAAAATCTTTTAAAAATATTGAAATGCAAATGAGATATTAAAAAAAAAAAAAACCTCCCATAGAATTAATATTAGTGAGCTGCGTTTTCGCGTGAGTGAAGTAGTTACATTTAAATGAATAAAATAAACAGAGTTTTCCATATTAATTTTGTTTTTTAATAGTTAAAACTTCATCAGATTTTGGCCAACAATTGAAAAATCTTCAGTAGCCTTTGAGGGCCCCTGAAAATCGAGGGCCCTGGGCCCGTGCCCCAAATGCCCTGCAGTATATCAGACACTGACGTTAGTCTAAAAGTTTGGGAACCCCTACTCTAAGACTCCTATAATAGGAGTTCTACCCTACTCTAAACAATACAAATACCAAATCTTTTTAAAATATTCCAAATAGTTTAGCTTCTACAGCCCTTCAAACACGTGCACTTAAATTATGGCCACATGCTACTTTCATTCCATAGGATCCTGGGACTTTTTTTTACACTTCGGTTCCTTATCTGTCAGAGCCCCGATTTTGACCTTTGGTCATCCAAGAGCTTACATTAACATTACCGCTTCCGCTTGCTTCCGTGTGTCTCAAATAACTCCTAAAGAAACGGGGGAAAATAGGAGTATTCTCCTGTTTAATTGCAGTTCCAGATGTGTGGTGTTTTCAGACTCATAAATTTGCGAAGCTACTGGGGTTTCACACTTTTGTGCACCGCCTGTGGAACGATTTCCCAAGAAATGTGATGATGTAAACAGATACAATAATTTAGTACTCTGGAATGGTTGACAGGTTTAAAAAAGATATGGGAGTGCGGGCCATCATGAAAGTTTTTGCCGACCGGACAAGCTCTGTGGGTGGGTGAAAAGATGCTCATTATCAGACATACCTAGTGTTCCCAAAAGACATGAAGAAGATAAGAAATGCAGGATAAAAGGCTTCTAAATCCGGAGATAAAAACATAGTAAATGCCTAGCGGCCCAATTTTGGTACGCTTTAGTAAAATAGGAAAAAGTGCATTTCACACCACTTTTTTTTTCTTTTTTAATAGAAATTTGGTGTCTTATTTTATCGAGGAAAAAATAAAACAAAATAATCCTCGATAAAAAAAAAAAAACACCAAATTTCTATTTAAAAAAAGGGGGTGTGAAATGCACTTTTTTCCCATTTTACTAAAGCATTGACGCTAGGCATAAATGTGTTAAAACAGAGCGTATCTATAACGGAATTTTAACAGACAAGTTCCATTTTATTTACTGTATTAAATGCAAAAGTTTTATTGTTCCTACAGTAAGACACATTATTTAATTCATTTTTGTTCAGAAACGCATGGAAATGCAGGTGTTCTTATTCAGAAACTTTGAAACCGAAAGACGTTTACCATTATTCTTTATTTTATTTTATTTTACTTTATTTTTTGGTAAAGACAGGAGATTTTTCAGAAAGTACTGTCAAAGTCGGCGTTTTCAACAGAATTTCCGACGCCGCAGCAGGAGAAAGAAAAAAAACGTGACACGAATCGCTTATAAGCCGATAAGTAATTTATTTATCAAAAAATGGACAACAACATTTCGATTCCAAATCGCTTCCATAGTCAGGCCTGCCAATTTTATGCCTTTGTGTTTAAAAATGTGTCAGAAAGTTTCGCGTTGTTGACAAGGAATTTGTGAACCACCTTAAGCGCTACTGTGCTATATCACTCTCATAAATTTGTAAGATTATTACAATTTTTGTTTTCAAATTTCCTCTTTTTAACACTTTCCAACATAATTTAAAAGTGTCTATGGATTAGCTTTGTCTGTCTGTCCCTGCTCTAACTCTCGTAAATATGCTCGGATTGCCATGAAAGTTTTATATGTTATTGAAGTTTACCATAGAATGTTAAGTATTGAAAATGAAGTGTGTAGCATTTATATCTCGCTTACAGGGACATTCAAAAGAATTCTGTTACATTATGGTTTATGTGGAAAAATCGTTTGCGGTGCATTTAATTAGCGATTATACCTAAAGTAGCGAAGTAGTGACTACTTTTTAAAAGTAGTTTGTAGCCGCTACTTTTTAAAACAAGTAGTTGTAGTTGTAGTTGTATGATGCGATAGTTGGAACTGCCCACTTCGAATCCTAATTTGTTTGCAGACGGAGCCGGCAGGGATTTTTTTTTTTTTTTTTTTGCTATAAGGGTTGGTCCCATAAAAAACTTGTCAATGTAAAAGTTTTAGATAATATTAAGAGGATTTATAATAAATTTAAGCGGATTTGATATCATCTGAATTGACGAAGTTATGAATTTTTTTCTTCTAAAACCCCCCTTCCCCCCCCCCCCCTTGGGGTCATTTTTAATGATATCAAAAATCTGTCATACATAAATTTCTTACCCTTTTCCTAGGAGTAATAATAACTTTAAACGGATTCGATACGTATCATAATTAAGAAGTCATGGGGTTTTTTCTGTTTTCACATAAAGCCCTCCCCCCTTCTTGATTCGTGCAGAATTATTACAGTTATCGTGCCCATTCAAAAATTCCAACTTACGTGAGAATGAAATAGGTAGTATTTCTTACGAAATCTACCAAAAATTATGCATGTAACAACTATTTTTCCCATTATATATACTGAAATACATCTGTTTTAACCCATTAGGCGCCATTGCTCCCATTTTGGGAACATTACTTTAGGATGTTTAGGTAGATATCGTAAGAAATACTATACCTATTACATTCTCCCCTAAGTTGGAATTTTTGAAAAAAATTTGCCGATCTACGCCGATCCCAGAACCCAAACCCAGTTCAAAACTTTATCTATCTATCTATGTCACTTTTTTATGGACACGATAACTTCAATAATTCTGCACAAATCTCTTCCAAACTGATACATAAAATTAACGGGCATAAAATCTCGGCCAAGTTCGTTAATGGGCAAACTCGAACCAAGGGGGAGGGGGGGAAATGGGTGGCTTTTTGTGAAAACAGAAAAAAACCCATAATTTCTTAATTATGATACGTATCGAATCCGTTTAAAGTTATTATTTCTATAGGAAAAGGGCCGGAAATTTATGTATGGTATATTTTTGTCGCATTAAAAATGGCCCCAAGGGGGGGGGGGATAAGGGTTTAAGAAGAAAAAAAAACATAACTTCGTCAATTCACAAGATATCAGATCCGCTTGAATTTATTATAAATCCTCTTATCCTCTTAATATTATCTCAAACTTTTATATTGATAAGTTTTTTATAGGACCAACCTTTGTAGCAAAAAAAAAAAAAAAAAAAAAAAAAACCCTGCCGGTTCCGCCAGCAAACAAGTTAGGTTTCGAAGTGGGCGGTTCCAACTGCCGACTCATGGCAAAAATGTAATTTCTTCTGCAATTCCGAACAAACAGGCTCCCCACGGTGCGCGTCTTCGAAATCTACCTGTGCCTGTAGGTTGAGCCGTGAGGGATTTTTTTTTCTAAAGTGGGTTTTTTATATATTGTTATAAGGTTTATGTTATTTGCATTTTGAATAGATGAGATGACTTCTGTATATTTTTCAAAAAGTTTCATTTGAATTTTCAAATTTTTTAAATGCGTTTAAAATGGCACAATTTACCTTTTCGGCCGCATTCGAAAGAAATAATTAAAAAAAGTAACTTTATAGCAAAAGTTATATTTTATAGTTAAAATATGTTTATAACTGTCTATTATACAAAACAACATCAACCCGGAATTAATAATTATAATAGATGAATCACAATTAACCGAAAGGATAAGTTGTTCCCAAAATGGGTTAGTTTTTTCACAGCTATTTGGAATGCCGCAAATTCGGGCCTCCCACTGCGGTGCTTTTGTTACGCATGCTGCAACGTTCTGTATGAAAGTTCTTAAAAATGCCGCTTTTTCATTTCTAGTAATTTTTCTTGGAAGTTGCACTCCTAAAATCTTTTTTTTTTACTTTCTCAGATACATTTCTTTTTGGAAAACAATATATTTGTAGTAGTTTTTTCAATTTCTTTTTGGATATTTGATTTCTTGGAAAATATGCTTGTGAAATTTTTAACTGTAACCCAAACTTTGCATTATTTCGAACAATTTGATTAGGATGATTTTCGAATGTTCCGGAAATCGTTTGTTTGCCCTTGATCGTATAGTAACAGATGAGGATGATGTAAAAGAAAATAATTTATGCGATGATTTACCTCATTATATATCTGGTGAAGTAGAAATTTCCGTATATTTCTAAATCAATAGAGAATCAAGAAATATGTGAATTAGTATTAAAAGAAAACAAAGAATTAAAGCAGACTTGATATTATATTTAAAAATTCAGACGAATCTTAAAATCGAGATATAGAAAAAACTAAACAAAATACAAAAAAAGGTTAAAGAACAAATTTAGGAAAACGAAAAAATGCAATATGCTACATGAAAATTGTCTAATCATCTTCCATGTAAAATAGTCAGAAAAAAAATGATGTAATGTTTGGAAGATAAAGAAATCGATAATGAAAATGCTTATGGAACTGGTCATTTTATTTTATACTAGCAAGCTACGCCCGCTACGCTGGTCAATTTCTCTTAACGAACCTTTAATCAAACAAAATATTGACATTTCATAATTCACTTTTATATTTTAATAGAATAATAAGGCAACTATAATTTGTGACTCGTGCTATAGCCAATAAACACGTCAGGACACGTCACCCTTCTTAATATCTTTTTACGCGTGGAGGTTTCGCTATGGTACTCCATTGTAAAATTTGGTAATTTTGAAATTCAATATTTGAAAAATGTCATAATTATTAGATTTGAAATTTCTATCAAGAAATATACAATATTTTACCTTTCAAACGCAGTTTGTCTAACAATTTTCTGTCAAATATTTTTCGAGCTATTATTTTTTTCAGTAACTTCAAATGTTTCATTTTCCGAGATTAATCTGTGGCAAAGATTAGTGAAAAACCCAGTCGTCAGCAACGCATGGCTTTATATTAAAGAGGATGTTAGAGCAGGGATTGTCACCATCACTTTTGAAATTGGTTCTGTAGTTCCAGAGATTCCATAGAAATTGTAATTTAGAATGATTTTAGAGCGCTTTTCGGCCATTTCACACTTTTAAATTTCGAAATTTTTTTTAAATTTATTCTTAGAGAGCAATTACATCTTATAAGTAACTACAATACTAAATTTCCAATTTCAAGCTCCTTCAGTATAATAAAAGTCGCAATTTTCGAACATAATTCACTCCTGCATCCCATTGGGGTTAGTGGCACCGACATAAAATATAGCCTATGTTGGAGTATGGATTGTCACTATCAATTTGCCGCTATTACTTTTGAAATCGGTTCTGTGGTTCCAGAGACTCCATAGAAATTGTAATTTAGAATGTTTTTAGACCGCTTTTCGCTCATTTCATCCTTTTAAATTTTGATTTTTTAAAAATTTTGTTCCCAAGAAATAATATGCACAATGCCAAATTTCAAATTTCTAGCTCCTTCAGTATAAAAAAAAATTGCAATTTTAGAACGTTTTTCGCTCCTGCACCACCCTGGGATTAGTGGCACCGACATGAAATATAGCCTATGTTACAGCAGGAAATGTCACCATCAATCTGCCACCTTCACTTTTGAAAACAGTTCTGTATTTCCAGAAATTCCATAGAAATTGTAATTTAGAATGTTTTTAGAATGCTCATCTCACCTTTTAATGTTCCGATTTTTTTTAGAATTTGTTCTTAGAGGGCATTTACATTTTATAAGTAACTACCATGCCAAATTTCAATTTTCTATCTCCTTCAGTATAAAAAAAGTCGCAATTTTCGACATTTTTCACTCCTGCACCCCATTGGGGTTAGTGACACCGACATAAAATACAGCCTATTTTGGAGTAGGGATTGTCACCATCAATTTGCCCCCATTACTTTTGAAATAGGTTCTGTGATTCCAGAGATTCCATAGAAATTGTAATTTAGAATGTTTTTAGAACGCTTTTCTCTCATTTCACCCTTTTAAATTTCATTTTTTTTATTTGTTCTTAGAGAGCATTACATCTTATAAGTAACTACAATGCCAAATTTCAATTTTCTAGCTCTTTCAGTATAAAAAAAATTGCAATTTTAGAACGTTTTTTCTCCTGCACCCCTCTGGGATTAGTGGCACCGACATAAAATATAGCCTATGTTGGAGCAGGGATTGTCATTAAAAATTTGACACCATCACTTTTAAAAAGGGTTTGGTAGTTCCAAAGATTCCATAGAAATTGTAATTTAGAATGTTTTTAGAACGCTTTTTGCTCATCTCACAGTTTTAAATTTCAAATTTTTGAAGAATTTGTTCTTAGAGAGCATTTACATCTTATAAGTAACTACCATGCCAAATTTCATGTTTCTAACACTTTCAGTATAAAAAAAATCGAAATTTTAGAACGTTTTTAGCTCATGCACTCCCCTGGGGTAGTGGCACCGGCATGAAATATAACCCATGTTACAGCAAGAACTGTCACCATCAATTTGCACCATCACTTTTGAAAACAGTTCTTTAGTTTCAGAAATTCCGTAGAAATTGTAATTTAGAATGTTTTCAGAACGCGTTTCGCTCATCTCACCCTTTTAAATTTCGAATTTTTTTAGAATTTGTTTTTAGAGAGCATTTACATCTTATTAGTAACCATGCCAAATTTCATGTTTCTCGCTCCTTCAGTATAAAAAAAAAATCGAAATTTTAGAACGTTTTTCTCTCTTGCACCCCTCCCCCGTGTGGTAGTGGCACCGATATAAAAACATACCCTATGTTACAGCAGCGACTGTTACCATCAATTTGCCAGCATCACTTTTGAAAATGGTTCTGTAGTTCCAGAGATTCCACAGAAATTGTAATTTAGAATGTTTTTAGACCGCTTTTCGTTCATCTCACCCTTTTAAATTTCGAATTTTTTTAGAATTTGTTCTTAGAGAGCATTTACATCTTATAAATAACTACCATGACAAATTTCAATTTTCTTGCTCCTTCAGTCCAAAAAACCCTCAAAATTTTAGAACGTCTTTCGCTCTTGCACCCCCCCCCCCTCCGTGGTAGTGGCACCGACATAAAATATAGCCTATGTTACAGCAGAGACTGTTACCATCGATTTGCCACCATTACTTTTGAAAATGGTTTTGTAGTTCCAGAGATTCTATTGAAATTGTAATTTAGAATGTTTTTAGAACGCTTTTCGCTCATCTTCCCCTTTTAAATTTCGATTTTTTATAGAATTTGTTCTTAGAGAGCATTTACATCTTATAAGTATCTACCATGCCAAATTTCATGTTTCTAGCTGCTTTAGTATAAAAAATATTGAAATTTTAGAACGTTTTTCACTTTTGCACGCCCTTGGGGTAGTTGCACCAACATAAAATATAGCCTATGTTGGAGCAGGGATTGTCACGATCAATTTGCCACCATTGCTTTTGAAATCACTTCAGTAGTTCCAGAGATTACCCCCTACAAACAAACAAACAAAAAAAAAACAATCTTTACTACTTTATAATATTAGTATAGATTTTTATTATAAATGTAGATGTTGGACTAATTGATAGTTCTTCGTAAAATATCAGTTTCGGAATGATATTATCCTTTTTGCAACTAAGGGACTGAAAAATACCTACCATAAATGCACGGAGGAATATGTAAAAAATTTAAAACAAAATTATCCCCATACGGCGCTATTGCTCCCATTTTGGGAACATGATGTTTCTCCTAAATATTCGAACTTTAATTTTTTTTTTTTTTACCGACGTACTTTAAAGACTTCCTATTCGTTAAGAAAAAACAACTGTTCCATAAAAAAAATAGGTTAATTATATAGCGTCACTTAATGGGTTAAAAGAGAAAAAATAATAATTTGTATATCTGTTTGTTGAGCTGGAGTTTATTTTTAAATTGTGAAAATAAGATCTTCTCACCTTCTAATTTTGTTCCTTTTTAGTAAATAAAAAATCCGTCAAAATATTAGCACAATTGAACAACATTTAGAGGTACGTCAATGATGGAAAATTTTCTAATCTACACTGTAAATGTATGCAGTCTCGTGGAAAATTAAATTAAATGCCACCTCCTTTAAATATATTTAGAATTCCTTTAGTTTTATACAATGACTCATAGGCGGCAGTAGTGGCCCAGCACGGTCCGAAAACCCGAGTACCACCCCAGCTGCAGGACGGGTCAATTTTGTTTGTTTGGATTCGGGACAGATCTGGACTTAATTCTTTCCAGGTCGAACTAGCTCGAGACTAATAAAATAAAATTGGCTTAGGCTCGTGTCGGGTTGGCCTTTTTTCTCTGTAAAAATAATATTGAATTTGTACATTTTCTTATTTTTTTCGATATGCAGGTCCAGATCTGATACTAGGGTGAGAGGGGGGGGGGGGGAGCGGGGCATACGCCAAGAGTGTTGTGCGCTTGAGGATTCGGATATTAGCCCACGAATCAGCTGACCCGCTTTCCCTTCCGTTGATCAGTCCAGGGCCCGACTTAGACTATTTGGGGCCCGGGGCAAGCATCATTCTGGGGGGCCCCCTTCTAGCTGTCCACAGAAATTGTTTGGGAATTATGTTGAAGTGTCTAGTTACTACACTGTAAAAAAAATTGTGCGATTTTACTAAAAAATACTTAGTATCATTACAGATATTGTACCAATTACTAGAAAATCATCTGTAAGCAATCGCTGCTAGTAATGTTACAAAGAAAATACCTGTAACTGAATGCTTATTGCGATGCGTCCTTCTCTGTATTTTCCCTTCCGTAACCGTAACGAATCAAAGTCAAAGTCCAACGCGTCCAACGCCACACTTTCCAATCTGTTTTAAGGCATTCCCAAGTGTTTGAAAATGTGTGACAAAATGAGTTTCCGAAATATTCATTCAATTTTAGATTAATTTTGTGTTAATTATCGAATTTATTAGAAATATAACGTTTAAACAAATTAAGTTATAGCCAATGTCTATAAAAATGAGTGAAATTTCAAGTATTTAAATTGAGGTTTGTTTATAAATTATGTAAAATAAACTTATTTTACTTAAATATGCTTTTATTTCTTGATTTAATGTTAATTTTTAATATTCAGACAATTTTTCATTTAAATTTTGCAAATCAGGCTTTTATCAAATTTTTCATTAATTAATTATTAAATAATGAAAGAATATATATTAGTTTTCATTAATTTGCTTTCTGAGCTCATAAGTGTGACAATAAAATAACGTGACTGAGAAATAGCGAAAAAAACCTTCGAGAATGTAAAGCGTAAACAAATGATCATGCCCCATTTTACTTGCTTTGACGTCACAAGATTACTGTCCAATATATTGCATGTGAAAAGAAAGAAACTTTATTGGAATAAGAAATCTAAAATTCTTTTTACGCTTTAAACATCAGATTTCAATATGAAAAGTAAGTAAAAGCATTTTATATAAGTATATTACAACAGACTCGCAGTATTCGTTGAAAACAAAACTAGCGACTAGCCCAGCCATACTCAACCTGCGGCCCGGCGACCTTTTATGTGCGGCCCGAGACACAAAATCATTAATCACTATTTATAAAATTAATTGAGATGTGTATAAAAAGTTTTTAATATTTTCACTGCTCTTTTATATATCTTCATGGGAAATAATTTCTTGTTACTTATAATTACTAATTTAAAATTAACTTAGTATATCTTAAATGTCGTTTCCTTAGTCAAAGTTCTTTTTACACAGAGTCTTACTTGTGCTACAGTAGTGTATACATTTCTTAATCCTGAACACTAAACAAACATTATTCCAAATTAATTTAATTTGCAATATATATTTCTACATTAAAAAAAAAGTTTTTGCATTCAGAAAAAAAAATGATTATTAGAAAAAAATCCCTTGATTTTTTTTTTTCGAGAATTTGGAATTGCTGCATTGTTATATTGTTACGTTTTATACTTATCATATAGCTAATAAGGCTTATTGGGGTTAATTAAATATTTATTGGCAGCAATTGGAAAAAAATGGCAGCAAAAAGTTTTATACCACTATTTCAAAACAACAATTTTCGTGGCATTTGCTATACAAAACCTATATTTTTTTACATTATTATACAAGTGTGTTGCGGCCCGCCTAACGTCACAAATATATGTTTGCGGCCCGCCTAACGTCACAAATATATGTTTGCGGCCCGCGAGAAAAAAAAGGTTGAGTACGGCTGGTCTAGCCCTTGCACTTTTGTACTTTGGCTACGATTTCAAAAAACGGATCGTTCTTCGCGCATGCGCGCCGTGATCTGCTGCGAGAGAAATGAGTGGAAAGGTCGACTCGAGATTGATACCGTTTGTTTTTAGACCGGGAGGCGACAGCACAGACAATCACCTCATCGAGTTCACGGCTGAAATTCCAGAATTAGTTAAAACTCGATTCGCATATTAAAGCGCAATCGGTCTGCCAAGTCATATCTTGGTGGAAAATACCTTAAAACCCGATTTTAGCGGTTGACTCGTAGGTTTACCATTTTGTTTTCCTGCACCCAAAGGTATGAAAACATGGAGGACTGGGAGCAGGAACACACAATGGTAAACCCTACGAGCCAACCGCTAAAATCGGGTTTTCGGGTGTTTTCCACCAAGATATGACTTGGCAGACCGATTGCGTTTTAATATGCGAATCGAGTTTTAACTAATTCTGGAATTTCAGCCGTGAACTCGATGAGGTGATTGTCTGTGCTGCCGCCTTCCGGTCTATTTGTTGACAATTCTGATTCTAATGAGTAAAAGTTGATTATGATGTTGGTGGATTACATTTTCTCGAGTATTTATTCGTGTATTTCTTCAAGTACTTTTTCGTGTATTTCTTCGAGTATTTTTTCGTGTATTTCTTCGAGTATTTTTTCGCATGCAGAAAAATTAGAATTTTTTATTATGGCTTGTTCTATTCCGTTTCCTGATGATGACATCGACCACATGCGGGCTATAAATGCATCTGATGAATTGTACAAGTGCTCTGAATGGGAAAAACAATATAAACATTTCAAAACTTTAAAGGAACATATCGCGGATAAGCATGCAGAAAAATTAGAATTTTTTATTATGGCTTGTTCTATTCCGTTTCCTGATGATGACATCGACCACATGCAGGCTATAAATGCATCTGATGAACTGTACAAGTGCTCTGAATGGGAAAAACAATATAAACATTTCAAAACTTTAAAGGAACATGTCGCGGATAAGCATGCAGAAAAATTAGAAAATTTAAGTAGACCTGGCAGTAAAGAAAAATTATATAAATGTGATAAGTGTACAAGTAGCTTTAGTGCAATTTATTCATTGAACTACCATAAACATAAGTTTCATGGTGAAATCAAAGAAGGTAAACGTAAATTTTAGTGCTGTGAATGCCACTGCTCATATTCAACAGAAAAAAATCTTAAGAGTCACTTTAAAAATAAGCATGCAACAGAAGATCAAAATGTTAAACCTAAATTTCAGTGCTGTGAATGCCACTACTCATATTCAACAGAAAAAAAACTTAAGATTCACTTTAAAAATAAGCATGCAACAGAAGATCAAAATGTTAAACCTAAAATTACAATAAATGGTGAGTGCCCTATGTGCAATTGCTCGATGCAAGAAGGTGCTTCATTACATTTTTCCTCTGTGCACAGTATAAATATAAATGTACAAACACTAGAGTTCCCATCACTGTCTGAGTTTATAGGCTGGAAAGAAAATATGGAAAAAGAAACAATTTCAAAATTCGTAAAAAGGCGAGGATCTAAAAATGCAGAATCCCATACAACCCATTATTATATTTGCCATCGCTCCGGCAATTTTGTAAGCGAATCGAAAGGACAGCGCTGCTTAAAAACTCAAAGGAGTAACAAAATAGGAGGTGTTTGTCCTGCAAGCATGACAGTAAGAGAAGACCATATAAGTGGAAAGTGTGATGTCACTTTCGTGAAATCTCATGTGAGTCATGAGAATACTATAGGCCATGTATTTTTAACACATGAAGAACATAAACAATTGGCTGTAAAAATTGCATCTAAAGTACCCTTTGATGTCATATTAGATGATGTGAGAGACTGTCAAACAATGAGTTAACTTGTTTGCACTGTAACAATTTCAGTAAATCTCTCACAGTCTGCTAATTAGGCAGAGTAATCAAAGATAGAAGTTCCCAAGAGTTGGAAAACTTTTCTCACGCTTAGCTGTGGGGGTGACAAGAATGCCGTTTACTACAATAGGAAAAGATGAGCTTCGATCAATCTTGTGAAACTGAAATTGCTAGACAGCAAATATTTCTCTGATCTGACCGTCTATATGTGGGGTCTCAGATCGTGGGAATTTCCTGCGTGAACATTTAAAAGTTCAGTAAGACCTCCCTAAAAAGGATTTATCCAATGACGTAAACTAAAACTTTTTTGATTGGTGATCGGAGAATCTTTTGTTCGAGAAAACGGACCGGAGAAGAGGATCGAGAGGAGGTTAGTGAGAGTTTCGGCAGGAGAACGAGTGTTGGTGGAAAACACTCATCTCAGGACGGTTTCCCTTCTTAGTAGGGAAGGACAGGTTTGCTGACAGATTTTTGAATGAGAGAGTGCGATCTCTCTGAAGTCAAGGCAACAGCCTTGGATTTGACCTTTCGGGGAGAGTGAAAAGTAGCACTAGTTAAGACTTTAAGATTCTAAAACTACTGTAAAAGACTGGACTATTTGGTGATTTGCTATAAATTACAAGTCGAGCGAACTCAGCTAAAAAAAATTGTTGTAAATTATTTTTACCTCTAGAAATTTCAAGAACGCTTTTTAAATAAAATTTGTTCTGAAATATTTAATGAAGGTGATCAATTGTGAAACGGCTCCACGCTACCCCATTTCAAAAACACACAACATCGTGGATTCTTTACAGCTGGTGGCAAGCAAGTCGGATATTTCGACAAAAATTTATTAGCATTAGTGAAGAGAGTCCAGACAGTAGCAGTGACGCCCGCCCGCATCTAAGCGCGCAAGATCTGACGCCAGTTCAGGAGAGGAAAGCAGAGACCGAAGCAAGCCTTGCAGTGTCACGACAGACAGCAGTTCCGTCCTGGAAGCAAGCCCGTGTTTACAGAGAACAAGCCCGAAGCAAGCCCTTGCATTGGCACGACAGACCGCAGTTCCGTCCTGGAAGCAAGCCCGTGTTTACAGAGAACAAGCCCGAAGCAAGCCCTTGCATTGGCACGACAGACCGCAGTTCCGTCCTGGAAGCAAGCCCTTTCTAGGAAACATCAGGAGTCGACAAACCGAGATAACCTGTGAAATCGACGACGTCTAGGCCAGACCCGAAACCGGCGACAGATAATGCAGACAAAGACTGTAGAAAAGGTAAGCTCAATTCATTTTTGAGTGGCTCTCATTTTGTTTACATATTCTTTGTTGAGGAAAATTCATTTCTGAGAAATTTTTTATTTGAATATTGATATATGATAAATTATGATAAATTTTTAAATCTAATAACTTTGAACATATTTGGAAAAATATATGTATATTTGTTATCAGCATAAAATTTGATAGTGTGAACTTTCTTTTGGCAGTAAAATAATATAAGGTTTGTCAGGCTAAATGTGTATATATATAATTTTTTTTTCTCGAAAAAAAAGAGAGAAAAATTTTGATTTTTCAAATAAGTCGATTGTCTAGTTATTCATGATTGAAAGATTTCAAAGGTGTACTTTTTCATATTATTAGTGAAACAATAGGTGTTGTTGATAATCAAATATTTTGCATATGTGATGTTAGGAAAATTTTTTTAGCAGTTGCAAAGGTGGTCATTTTGTTATAAACGGGAAAATTTGTTACCTGCGGGGTCAGAAATATCAAGTATTGGTTGAATTATGTGCACAGAATTTCAAATTTCTAAATTTGTTTTAAATGTGTATGATCGACACCAAAACGTGTCAGTGTATTGAAAATTTTACAATATTGAAAGTCTATTTTTATATGTATACTATTTTTATTATTCCTCAAATTGAATTGTATTTAAAATTGTTAGTATTATGTGGGTAGTTGCAGAAAAATTTCCATAAAGTGTTAGAATCCCTATTGCATAAGTTAGCGAGCGAAACTATCATTTTCATCTTTATATTGTATTTACATAAAATTTTAAAATGCAAGAAGTAACTGATCTGAAACAGTGCAGGAAAATTGATTTGCAGAATTTAGCGGAAGAATTGGGAGTGGAAATAGGGAAAAATGACAGGATACCGGTAATTATCCAAAAAATCGAAGCTGCCGATGATTACGATAAAGATTTTGCATTCACGCAAGCTGCGTATATCATAAAAGATCGAGAAGAGAAGATAGCCGCGGATAAAGAAAGGGAAAAAGAGAATAAAGAAAGGGAAAAAGAGAATAAAGAAAGGGAAAAGGCTGAAATACAAAGGGAATATGAGGAAAAACAAAGGGAATATGAGAGGGAGAAAGAAGAAAGAGAAAGAGAGGAAAAACAAAAAGAACGCGAATTTACGTTAGAACAACTTAGATTGACGCAAGATGCAAATAGACGTAGTTCAACTAACAGTACCGGGTCGGAACGCCCACCTAAATTGCCGCTTCGAACAATCATGCATCGATTTGATCCAGAACGCTCGGATATAACTTTGTTTTTAAATTTGTTCGAACGACAGGCGACCAAAGCGGAAATAGAGACAGGTGACTTAGTGACGCATTTATTAGCTTTAGTGCCGGTAGAAATTGCAGAGTTAATTTTAAGGGAACCGCAAGATCAGACGGATAACTTTGAATACGTCAAAAAGTTTTTGCTTGAACGATTCCGTATGAGTCCCGAAGCATATCGTCAAAAATTAATGAAACATCCACGCAATCCAGGTGCTCCGTGGAAGGATATTATTTTTGAACTCAATAGTTATTTAGAGGGTTGGTTAAATGGGTTAGATGTTACGGATTTCAGTAGTCTGAAAAATTTATTGATAACTGACCAGATCAAGCTCCGTGCTTCTAGTGAAATGAAAGAGCATTTCATTGATTCGTGGGCAAACTACAAAGACCCGTTAGTTTTGGCAAAATGTCTGGACGAATACGAAGCAGTGAAAGGGATTTCAGATAAAAAAGAGAATGCGAGATCTTTTTATGATAGGAAATCTGAAGAAACGAAACTCGAGGGAAATTCTGGAGAAGAAAAAAATTCCGACAAAAAAATAAATTGGCGAGACAAGGAAATTAAAGACAGGGAACGTATCTTTGAACGAAAGAGGCGTTGCCATATGTGTGGAAGCGAATTTCACCTAATGGCACGTTGTCCGAAAAGACAAAGGGATATTACGGAAGTAAAATCTTTCGAGAGCATAAATCACTTAGGCGATATAAGCGAAGACAAAAGCTTGTTCCGACCTTTTTTGAGTGAAAACAAAATAAATGGGAAGAAGGCGTGTGTACTTAGAGATTCAGGTAGCTCGTATTGTGTTTGCCCATGGAATTTGGTAAATAAGAGCAAATTAGGCAATGAATATGTTTGGCTTAAACAGACATTTGATAAATATCCAAAACGATTTAGAGTGGCACGTATAAAAATGGAAATAAAAGGTCTCGGATATGTAAATACGAAAGCGGCAATCCTGCCTAGACACTCTAAAATTAAACACTATATCTTAGGTAATAAGACGCAGGCTTTAATAAATGAAAAGATAAAGCGAAAGCAAAAATCGCAAACTAATTCCAGTTTTGAGAACCCGGGGATTGAGATAAACCCTTTAACAGATCCACAAGGGCAGGAAGAAATTCTTTCGTCATTCCCCCCCGAAATGAAGAACCACCGTTCTCAGTGTATTGGGGAAAAAGAAACCCTTTTGAAAAGGTCAAGGAAAGTAGATGAGTTGGTTTTCGACCGGCAGGGTAATTCGAAAAATAAACGCGAAAATATGGAAGTGAGTGTTGACAGGAAGGGTTATCATTCGAAAGTTAATCTGGAGGAAGTGAGCGGATTCACAAAGAGTTTTCTAAAATCCTTCGAAATTCTGTTGAAAGAGAGTAGGGACAGTGGAAATTCACGCCTTTGTGACACTCTTGTTAAAGAAATTGAACGGTTGTGTAAAACGTATTGTTCGGCAAACACAAGTAAAGAAATTCAGTAGTAAGTATTTGAGTAAAATCCAATCTTTTGTACATATTTGATTATTTTTAGTTTTATTGTTATTTTGGGCATGTGTAGTAAAAAAGTATCTTTCAAAAAAAAAAGTCTCTAAAGCTAGATGTTCAAGCAATGGTAAGCAGTATATAAGAAATTAGATCACTTATGTATATTGTGAGGTTAAATTGTAATGTTATTTGAGCCACTCAGATATGTTGAGCTAACCCTTTTTTTGCAGATTTTCCGCGTTTTAACCCGGAAAATGTTTTGATGGTGGGGGTGTTGTAACAATTTCAGTAAATCTCTCACAGTCTGCTAATTAGGCAGAGTAATCAAAGATAGAAGTTCCCAAGAGTTGGAAAACTTTTCTCACGCTTAGCTGTGGGGGTGACAAGAATGCCGTTTACTACAATAGGAAAAGATGAGCTTCGATCAATCTTGTGAAACTGAAATTGCTAGACAGCAAATATTTCTCTGATCTGACCGTCTATATGTGGGGTCTCAGATCGTGGGAATTTCCTGCGTGAACATTTAAAAGTTCAGTAAGACCTCCCTAAAAAGGCTTTATCCAATGACGTAAACTAAAACTTTTTTGATTGGTTATCGGAGAATCTTTTGTTCGAGAAAACGGACCGGAGAAGAGGATCGAGAGGAGGTTAGTGAGAGTTTCGGCAGGAGAACGAGTGTTGGTGGAAAACACTCATCTCAGGACGGTTTCCCTTCTTAGTAGGGAAGGACAGGTTTGCTGACAGATTTTTGAATGAGAGAGTGCGATCTCTCTGAAGTCAAGGCAACAGCCTTGGATTTGACCTTTCGGGGAGAGTGAAAAGTAGCACTAGTTAAGACTTTAAGATTCTAAAACTACTGTAAAAGACTGGACTATTTGGTGATTTGCTATAAATTACAAGTCGAGCGAACTCAGCTAAAAAAAATTGTTGTAAATTATTTTTACCTCTAGAAATTTCAAGAACGCTTTTTAAATAAAATTTGTTCTGAAATATTTAATGAAGGTGATCAATTGTGAAACGGCTCCACGCTACCCCATTTCAAAAACACACAACATCGTGGATTCTTTACAGCACTTACTTACGAAAAAAGACTTGCATAACATTGAAACTAGTTATAATTTATCATCAATTGGTGTACGGCATCAAAATGATGCAATTAGTGTTGAAGCGTGGGTCAACGAAATGAAAGAAAAATATTGTGTCTTACTTTACAAACCACAGAGGATTTCATTCTCATAATTATGACTAATGCACAGGGTGAAATTTTAAAAAAAATTTCAGGCGATTGCATTTGCATTGATGGAACGCATGGTGTTAATGGCTACCCAACTAACACAGAACTTGCGGGCCACTGATGGCTACGTTAGCCTTGGCCCAAACTAGTAGATGAGGGGCCGCAATCGTTTGCCGTAACGGCAACTTAAAAAAACTGTCACGCCGGCCACAATGTGGCCGCAACAGAATTGGCCATAACTACATTAAGATGCCCATAATTGTGCCACAAGTGGTTAATCATAATTGACGGATAGCCTAAAACTGGCCACAGTTATACTTTAAGTGGCAATTATTAATGAAAACTAGCCACAGTTTGGCCATTAACGATCATCGTGAATAAAATCTAGCCAGAAGATCGCCACAGCCATGCCACCTGCGTTTGTTAAGAATAAAAGCTACCCCAAAGCTGGCCATAAATGTTAATTTATTGGTCATCATAAATGTAAACTAGCCTTAAGACAGCCATCCACATACCATCAATGCTATTCATTAATGAATGCATGCCGAAAGCTAGCCACTTTGTTGCCATGAATGGGCATCATTAATGTATGCAAGCCGAAAGCTAGCCACTTCGTTGCCATCATTAATGAATGCAAGCCGAAAGCTAGCCACTTTGTTGCCATCAATGGTAATCATTAATGAATGCATGCCGAAAGCTAGCCACTTTGTTGCCATGAATGGGCATCATTAATGTATGCAAGCCGAAAGCTAGGCATTTCGTTGCCATCATTAATGAATGCAAGCCGAAAGCTAGCCACTTTGTTGCCATCAATGGTAATCATTAATGAATGCATGCCGAAAGCTAGCCACTTTGTTGCCATGAATGGGCATCATTAATGTATGCAAGCCGAAAGCTAGCCACTTCGTTGCCATCATTAATGAATGCAAGCCGAAATCTAGCCACTTTGTTGCCATCAATGGTAATCATTAATGAATGCATGCCGAAAGCTAGCCACTTTGTCGCCATCAATGGGCATCATTAATGAATGATAGCCCAAAGCTAGCCATATTCATGCCACTATTAGATATCATGAATGGAAGCTGGCCAGAATTATACTTTTTATGGTCCTCAAAAAAGTAAAGTTGAGCAAATCTCCATTTTCACTCCTTTGGCAGGGACAATTTTTTTTCTTTTTTTAAGTTATTTTAAACTTTAGAATCTAAATTTACTGGTCCATAATTTTTGTCTGAAAACTCTAAATATTTTATTCAAAATTTGAAAAGAAAAAAAAAGAAAATAATAATCTATTGGAATATTTTTCTTAACAAGAGCTCATAACACCAACCTGACTTTTATGCAAACATGTTTCACTTTATTATAATATTTTTCAGTTAAAAACTGCAATGGTGTTATAAGCACCCCATATTAAAAAGGTCAAAATACAATAAAATCGAAAGTGCTTCAGATCTTGTATAGAATACTTTCAATCTGGAAGCAATAATAATAATTTTTTTTTAAAAAAGTGTCCCAATGGAGGCAAAAATTGGCCGTATCCACTCATCTCATTAGATCGGAATAAAAGGCCATATGGTTATGATTTATTTTTTAATGTTATTCTGAAAAAGTTGCAAAAGCCATAATTGTAATTAATAAAAAAAAAGTTGTAAAATAAGGTGTAACACAAGGTGTAAAATATATATTGAGCGTTAAATTACCAATGATGGTGAGAATACGAAAAAAAAAACTAATTTTCTTCAATTTTTAATTAAATTATAGGTTTAAACATTCTATTCAAAGCAGTAAATTTTTAAGTAGTTTCAATTTATGTTTCTTCAAGCTAATTCACCAGGTGGATTGTCCAGCCAGAATTTCCATTGAAAATTGTTATCTAATGATTATATTCAACATCCCTTTTTCGAAGCAAATAAAAAATGTATAATGTTAAATGAGATACCATATAAAAGGATTTTCAAGCGACTTCTGACATAGTACACTCACATTTCTTTAAAACATGTATTTTGGTTAAAATTGCAAGTAATAAATTAAATAGGCATTGTTTTCAGAAATAAAATGAAAGTTTTTCCTCAAATTACTGTTGCCACAAAAATTAAATTCCACAACAATGATTATAAAAAAAATGTTCAATAAAGATAAAGTGGACATGGTTGCTGCATGGGTTTATTTTATATTTATGATAAAAAAGCAAAATTTAAATTCAAACGCTCAATTTTTTTTTTTTTTTTTTTCAAAACATTATGTCACTCTCTAATGTAGTTAAAATACAATTTATATATATATATATATATATATATATATATAGCTCTTGATATTTTCAGTCAGTTTTTACTGTAAAGTATGAAAGAATAAATTTGATTATATTCTGGCTTTATTTTTTTTTAGAAGTTTAAACATGCATCTAAAAAATATTAGATATTGCTAAAAAATATTAGGCTGCAGTGTGAAATCTTCACACAGGCCCACTAGTATATATTATTTCTGTTATCAACATCCCCTTTTCTCAGAAAATATGAAATGCACAACAATGAACGAGATGCCATAAGAAAGGATTTTGAACCAGCTTCTGACATAGTGCACTCACATCTCGATAAAACATATTTTTTGATTAAAAATTGCTGTAAATTAAAAATTAAATCTGCATTGTCTTCATAAAAGAAATGAAAGGCTTTCCTCAAATTAGTGTAGCCACAAAAATAAAATACCACATTATATAATGCTTAAAATGATTATAAAAAATAAATACTACAAAAAAGATAAAGTGGGACATAGTTGCTGCACGGGTTTATTTTATATTTATGACTAAAAAGCAAAATTGAAATGCTCAATTTATTTTTCTTTGTCCCATGTTTTTTTCCGAAACAGATGATGTCATCTCTAAAGCAGTTAATTAACTATAGATATATATATTTTTTTGTCTTTGCTATGCTCGATCAGTTTTTACTGTAACTGTGATGGAATAAACGAGATGATATTCTGGCTCGACTAATGTTGTTTGAAGATAGTTTCAGTCCTTAATTTTCCTTTACAAGTTTAAACCTGCATCTAAAGAGTATTAGATATTGCTAAAAAGTATTAGACTGCAGTGTGAAATCTTCGCATGGGTCCACTGGTGCTTTTATAATACAATTTCTTACCTGGATGTTTCTTCCAATTATCCAGCTTGAAAATAAAACAAAAACGCAGGAACTCTATTTTATAAAATTGGTAAAATGTTGACATTACTGATCATTGAAATTTAAGAAATTTTTTTAATGATGTAACTATATATATATGTAAATTAGGTCCGTTCAAAAAATGTCATTTCACTATCTTCATCTCTTTGGCATATAATATCAGAAAAATGTAGCAGTATTCCTATAAAGTAATGTTTTAGTCTGTTAAGGACTCTTCCCCCCTTTATACACATCATAGAACAAAATTTCAATGTATATATATTTACAAAATATTACTAATTGACAGAAAGCCAATTGTCACTATTTTCCTTCTTATGTAATCTTAAAATTTCTCTTATTAAATAAGTTTAATATTTTTTCAAAATAGTAGTGGCAGTTGATCTTCTAGAACACGGCAAGTTCACCATTCATACACTAAATCTTTTTTTTTTTTTTTTTTTTTAAATGGACTAAACATTACTCATAAATAATAATATATCATTGTTTTTACTTTTTTAAAATTAGCAAGTAATGAGTACTGAATATATATATATATATATTTTTTAATATATTACCAATAAAGAAATCTTTAAAATATTTTTCCTTCCAGCAGGAGGTATGTGACTTTTTGACTAACAAAATTTCAAACTGATTCATACAATATTATGTACATTAAAATTTTAATCTCAACTTCTAATGAGATTATGATGAAATTTTTATTAAAATTTTCAAAAGTTTTTATACAGCAAATTATTTTTAATACCTGATCTCCAAGCAATGCTAATTTATAATCAACCAACAAAAACAGTTTATCAGTTTTTAAAATATAGCCTACATAAAACACTTTTATTCAATTATATCTTAACCTGTAAAAAGAAGGGGGAATGTTCTCAGAATGAGAAAGAAGGGGAAAATATATAGTACATCTTTTTTAACAACATCACTTGCATAAATAAATATATATATTTAAAAACACTAGAACTGAATGCTTTTTTTTTTCATATAAATTTTATTTTTCACAACAAATGTAAAACAAACCAACCAAAAAACATTTATTTATGTATTTACAAGATGCTCAAAATTTATCAGAAATATTTTACAAGAAAATTTAATCCTGTTACAATTAAATTTCTGATGTTTCTTAATTTAAGTTTATAAACAAGAGCTGAAAATCTACAGTCATCTTCACAGAGAACTTTTTTCTTTCCAGATTTTTATTTTTCTTCTTCTGAAAAACAAAAAATAAATTTTACAAAACAAAATTAAAATGCCTTACTTTAAAAACACCACTTATTAATTAGCCATTTATAAATATAATCGGAACAGAAATTATAATTTAAAAAAACTATTTACAAAAAGCTTTGTAGTTCAAGTTATTTGTACAAAATGAAACTATTTTATTGCAGTATACCTATATTTGCTTTTAACAAAAACTCATGAAAGGGCAGCGTTGTCAAATGACACCTAATTCCTTTTTTTTTTCTAGGTGTGAAACTGCATTTCATGGTGGCAATTTTATGTTATATCATATTCTCTCATTTCTTTTTGCAACCATGTTAACAATAATATTGTTTCTATTTTTATGTGTTAAGAGCAGGGGGGGAGGGGGGGGGCTGTATATATTAAATACTTTATCTCTGTGTTAATCACTAAAACAAAATAAAAACAGGCTTTCTATAAATTCTTTTGAATAACTTCAAATATATAAATTCATATTCTTTACATATGATGTATGGGTGCTCTTTCTGTTCATTTCATAAAAGTCGAATTGCTCACTTTGTAAATGTTTCTAGAATTTGTATTGCTAGAAACCAGCAGTTCTTTATTTTCTTCACTTTATTTTTTCACATAACATTTCCTTCAAAATGGCTTTGTAAAGTAGGAAAATACATTGTGTACCTTATTTTTTCACATAACATTTCCTTCAAAATGGCTTTGTAAAGTAGGAAAATACATTGTGTACCTCCAAGCTATAAATCTGATATTATCACTCATAAAACGATAGCATTTCAATTCTCACCGTAATTTAGTTCAAAATAAGGAAAAGCAATTTTTCAACTTTTCCCCGTCAAAGTTAAAAAAGTAAAATTTAAATTAGGTGGGATATAATATATCCCACCACGCCTCAAAGGGTTAAAAGACAATAAAGAAAAAATGAAGTTACTTTGACACAGGGTTGGGTTTCTTCCGGAAGAAACTGGAAGAAATGGAAAAAACTGGAAGAAACCAACAGAAAACAAAACAGATGCTCAAAATTAAAATATATTAACTATATAAAAGAATTAAATTCAAAACCTAATTATATGAAATTTAAATTGGAAATTAATTAATATTAAAAATATTATTTATGGAAAAATAAGTTATTTTTTAATAACAAACTTCAGGTTCAGCAGGTATTTACAGGTTATGTTTTTTACAACTTTAGAGGTAGGGGATATTTTTTTATTGTTTATATAATTTCTGTAAAAAAAAAAAAAAAAAACCTACCAATTCCTTATTTATCATATAAAAATGCAATATTTTAAAAACTATTGTGCAAAACTTAAAACAAACAAATTTGTAATTATGTATACTAGCATGCTGATTTAAAAGATAAATGTTCTGAAAATAAACTCTACAGGGATAAGAATTTTTTTCATCTTTTGCATTCATCCATTCTAAGTTGAGAAATTGATTGCAGCATCTTAAAGCTAAATTACTTCTGTTTTGTTATACAATGTTGCACTGTAGTAAGGAAAATGGAGATTTTAATGAAATCCTTCAATACAGTAATTACTGTATATTAGTTTCCTTAATAAAATGGGCGTAAATTCAAAGCACTGTCTTTTATTTAAAAGAGTTTCATTCTACAATAGGTAAATGATCCACATACTATTTACTACTGGTTACAGAAGTTTAAATTATATATATTAAAAAAAATGTGCCTCTTTTGAATTGAATTACCTTTAATTGATTTTGTGTATTTTGGATAAATTTATTTGGTACATTTCCATTATACCAACACCATTGTCGTCACCAAGTGCAATAATTGGCACAAAATGAAATTCATGTGAAAGGATTCAATTGGAAAAAAAAAAAAAAATGTTGGCACAAAATTGAGCATTTAAAAATATAACATTTGAAAATTACAGACTTTCACGAACTATTTTATTAAATCGACACGAATATAGACTTAAAATAAAAGAACAAATAAATATTATATGATAAATTAATAAAATTAACTCAATTTAAACTACAGGCATAGCATTGTAAATGTCTCTTAGCATTGCAGTAAGCATTTCACTTTTTGAATGAAGACGTTCATACTTTTTTTTTGTATCCAAAGTCCTAAAACAATTTTATTGCAGCGTCCTCATCATCTGGTAAATGCCTAATGGTAAAATCCACATTAGTGTCAACAATAAATATAAGTTACTACTTAATATTAAATATTTTCTATTTGAAAAATAGCAAATTAAGATGTTTTGCGAGGTTACAGAGTAAATTAAGTAATAATAATAATTAAAAAGTGTCATGTTCAATAAATAGCAAATCACAATGTTTGGCACGGTTTGCAATAAAAATATTTACACGTTCAGGGTTGAAATAAATAGCACATTAACATACATTTTGGCATGGTGTTAGAAAAGTCCCATTTATTTTATTCAGGTACACAATGATTGGAAAGCTTTAGACAGGTGTGTGATCTTGGCTAAAAAACTGGTGTAATTATCAATTTATCATACATAATTAAATTTTTATAAGTCTAATTAAATTTATGTAAGGTTATCTATTAGAAAATACATTTATTTTTATTGTATTTTACAAAGTTGTAACTTATATGGTAAATTCTTAAAGAAAAACAGTTTCTTCCATTTTTTCCACTTGGAAGAAACCTATTTCTTCAGGCCGGTTTTTTCCACTTTGGAAGAAACTTGCCAACCCTGCTTTGACACATCATAGACAATCTCTGACAAACAGATTTTTCCATTTTAATTTTGTTTTTTTAACAGTTAAAACTGTTTTGGCCAATAATTCAAAAATTTTTAGTAGCATTTGGGGACTCCTGAAAATCGGGGACCCTGGGCCCGTGCCCCGAATGCCCTGCCCATGACAGATATATAAATTTCTCTATTTTTAGCCGCAATCGATTGACAAATTTAGCAATTTTTCTCATGCGATCTTGGAAGAATTTCGCTATTTTTTCCCATGACTGACTGAATAGTTTCGTGATTTTTCCCGCAGCTGACTGATGAATTTCAGAATATTTTCCTGCTACCAATTGCCGAATTGTGCAGGGAGGGAGGTTTTGCGACAAATAAGCAAATTTCCCAATTTTTTTCCTACAACAAACTGCCGAATTTTGAGATTTTTGAATTTTGTAATTTTTCTTGCGACCAAGTGACAAATTTTGTGATATTTTACTGTGACCAAGTTTCAAGTAGCTAAAAATTTTTAAAAATAAATTCGGTAGAAAAAGTAGCTAAAAAATTTTTTAAAGCAGAAAAATCCAGAGGAAAAAGTAGCTAAAAATTTTTAAAAACGGAAAAATCCGGAGGAAAAAATAGCTAAAAATTTTTAAAAACGGAAAAATCCGGAGGAAAAAATAGCTAAAAATTTTTAAAAACGGAAAAATCCGGAGGAAAAAAGCTAAAAATTTCAAAAAATGCAAAAAAAACAAAGGAAAAACATAGCTAAAAATTTATAAAAATGAAAAAAAAAGTAAAAACATAGCTAAATATTTATAAAAATGAAAAAAAAAAAGTAAAAAATAGCTAAATATTTATAAAAATGAAAACAAAAGAAATAAAATAAAAACGTAGCTAAAATTTGTAAAAATGTAGAGGAAAAAATAGCTAAAAATTTGTAAAAATGAAAAATAGATAAAAAATAGCTAAAAACTTGTAAAAACGAAAAATCCAAATGAAAAAAGTAGGTTAAAATTGAAAAATCCGGAGGAAAAAATAGGGTAGAACTTTTTTTTATGGAAAAATCCGGAGGAAAAAATTTGTAAGAATAAAAATATCCGGAGGAATAAATAGTTCAAAATTTGGATAGAAAAATTGCTAAAAATGAAACAATACGGAGTGAAAAATAGCTAAATAGTTTTTTAAACGGAAACATCCGGCAGGAAAAATAGCTAAAAATTTGTAAAAATGGAAAAAATCGGAACGAAAAAATCGATAAAAGTTTATAAAAATTGAAATATCTGAAGGAAAATATCGGTAAAAGTTTGTAAAAATTGAAATATCTGAAGGAAAATATTGGTAAAAGTATGTAAAAATCAAAAAATGTGGCGGTAAAATTTACTAAAACTTTGTAAATATTCTTAAAACGAAATAAAATCAATGCTACGTTCACGGTGTACTTTGTGAAAGAATTTGCTTGACGATGTGTGTAAGTAATAAGTCGTCTGCCGAAAAGCTCGTGTTCTGATTGGGTAGAATTCGGAGGTTGCCGATTTCTCGGTTGGCGCGCGTCGTTCCTTGGCGTGCGTCAAAAAAATCGCCAAATCGGGGACCCTCGCTTATTCGAGGATTCTGCCGAAAAATATTTTAATAGCTTTTTTTTTTCTATAACTTTTAAGAGTAAAAAATAAGTACATTCTAGCTGTAAAAACAGGTTAAAAAGTGTAAATTTTACACTTAAAGTGCAAAGGTTGGAAAGCTTTGTAAAGAGCTTTAACGTTTACCAACTGTATGCAGCTAAAATACAAGAGTGCACTTCTATTTTATGAATGTGTGAAATTAAATTTACTAATGTAAATTGATCAATACAGACAAAATTTGGAGCCTATTTAGGGGACCATCCCAAAATTCTTCCTAGTAAAGCAGGTCCCTTCACAATATACCTTTTAATAAACAGGATCTCTTCCCATTTTTTTTTTAAATAACACAGGCAACTTAAAAAAAATTGAGTTTTAAAAAGGAAGAAGTCTTTAAAGACAAATTTGTTTTTGCATGTGGGGTAGCAATACTTTTAAAATCTGGAATTTTCTGAATTGACTATTTTATAAACAATCCATAAAAACATACTCTTCATTGTTAATTTTTATTTTATGTTTCAAAATGTGTAATTTGCAAACAAATTGAAAGGAAAACTTTAACAGAAGGACTTAAAGAAGTTATCAATAAACGTTTGGTTCAAATTTGAGTAACTAAATTTCATATTCATTACAAAATGTTATCTTTCACAAAAAAAAAAAAAAGAATAAATTTCACACAAATAACTTTTACTTTTTTCAAAATGGGCCCTAAGATAAAAGCCCTGCGTTACAAACTGAGTAAATTGACAACTTACCTTTGCTTGAATGCCAAACGAGTTTATGCTGCACAGTCATCTCTGCTGCCATCTCTGAACTGCGCCACCACAGTTTCCTGAAAAATATGAAAATAAATTGTAATAGGTTGCAATATTAAGCATTTATCATATTCAACTAGAAAATTAAAAAGAAAAAGTACAACTGATTAATGTATATAACTGATGTCAGTGAATCATTTTCTTCTTCTTTTAAATCAAAACTTATTTCAACATGCACACACACATAATTTGCATTAAATAAAATGGCATCTTATCTAAATATTGCTATGGGGAGGAAAAGAAAAAAAAAAATTACTGAATCAGCCACACCAGCAGAAGTGCTGTGCACTTAGACTGTTTTAAATTTTTACACGCATATGCACTATAGCGCTTTTTACTGAAATTATGGTACTGAAAAAGAAAAACACTGCAGAACATAATATAAAAGATGGAGATAAATTATAGTTCCAGGAAAGTAATTAAGGAAGATAATTGATACAATGTTTGGTACTTTTCGGTTAGCTGGACACCAGTAATATATATACATGTATGTACTTGTACACATCATTGGCACCTGGCTAACCGAAAAGTACCCAATGTTTTATTTAACATAAAATTAAAAGTGTAATATCAGACAGGCTCTCTCCTCTTAATATTTTGGATGGGTGTAAAAAAAAAAAAAAAAAAAAAAAAAAAAAAAAATGTAACAGTATAGTATAACAGTGTGCAACTATTTTGGATTCCAAGAAAGAAATTGCATGCTTTGAGAGTATGTTGTCACAAACACAGAAAGAAAATTTCAGACTCGGGGGAGATGAGGTTAAAAAAAGGCTTAAAACAAGTTTTAAAAAGGAAGACGTCCTTAAAGACAAATTTGTTTTTGCATGAGGGGTAAGGGACGATGCAATACTTTGAAACAAAAAAAGGTACATTTCGGTTAGCCGGGCGCCAGTGATATATATCAACATATGTATATACATACATATATGTATATAAATATATGTATGTATATATATGTATATGCAGACATATGTGTATATACATAGATATGTGTATATATAATACATGTATATATATCACTGGCGCCCGGCTAACCGAAATGTACCCAAACAAATTATGTGCTTTCATTAGGAAAAAAAAAACCCATTAAAAATTAATCTGGTTTGTTATTAAAAAAATATTTACAACATGAAAATATATTAAAAGCAACTGTTTATAAAAAGTTTGGGTCCTTTTCTGCTATACCAACACCATTGTCGCTAAGCATAATAATCGGCACAAAAGGAAATTCACATGAAACGAATCATTTGAAAACAAAAATAACATTGTTGGCACGAATTTAAGCACTTAAAAATAAAACGTTTGAAAATTGCAATACAAAATATGCACTTAAAATAAAAGAACAAATAAATATTACATAAGGTAATAAAATAAAACTCTATTTAAACTACAGGCTTGAAATTGTAAATGTCTCTTAGGATTGCTGTAAACATTTCATTTTTTGAATGAAGATGTTTATGAGTTTTTTTGATAAAAACTTTTTTTTTTATGTATCTAAAGTCCTAAAACAATTTTATTGCCGCTTCTACATCATCAAGTAACAGCTTAATGGTAAAATTCATTTCAGTGTCAATAATAAATGCAAGTTATAATTTAATAAATATTTTCTATTTGAAAAGTAGCAAGTTAAGATGTTTTATGAGGTTACGATTAAATAATAATAATAAAAGATTCACGTTCAATAAATAGTCCAATCAGAATGTTTGGTACAGTTTGCAATAAAAAATTCTTTACACGGTTAGGGTAGAAATAAATGGCAGATTAGCGTATATTTTGGCATGTGTTGGTATAACAGAAAAGTACCAAGTTGTGTTCCTATTACACTCTGACTCTGATAAGTGGAATTTAAAAATTAAATCAGATTACTTAGCTTTTCGGCTAAACCAAAACATTTTGGGCACTATTGCCATGACTAATTAAAAATCACATTAATGAATTAAAAAGAAATTACCTACTTTATTAAAATCTTAAAAATAAAGTGAAATTTTGCAAATGGTCATTAATTAGTACATAAAATTCGAAGTTTTCTATTACTATCAAAATAAAAATATGCCAGTATCATCAGAAAATACAGAATATATATATATTAGTTAATTAAAACCAGATCTTAACATATGAAGTATAATTTCACTGAAAGACACTGGAGCTGTAAAATATTACTTTCCGCTTCCTGACTGGTTTAAGATTGTCAGCAATAAAGCAAATTATAAAACAGGCAACGGAGAATTATGAAAAAAATAAAAGCTGAATTTTTATTGGTTAATTTTTTTATAAACCAAAAACTTCCGAGATTGTTCATTACGGACACATTTTACTCTGATATATATATATAATTACAATCAACTTATTAATAGCATATTCAGGGCAGATGTAAGATCAGTAAAGAACTTTTTTTTTTATTCACTTCTCTAGAATTAAGTCGCATAATAAGCAAAGCAATGCAGTTAATTTTACACAATTGCTGATGCTTTTTCTCAGCTTTCTTTATCTTGAACTTAAATCTGTCCCTGAGAATGATGAAAACTAATTTTTAACTAACTCTTGGAATAATATAGAAAAATAATCTTACCTAATTAGTAAATCTAAATATCCAAAAACTAGTGAATGACGAGACTATAGACGACGCCACGATGCAGGAAAGGGAAATGTAAACAACGCTGCGATGTGCGATGACGCTGCCAAAAAGACATAAAAATCCCTACGAGACCGCAGAAAAAAAGCTATATTTCAATAGATTTATTTTTTCAAGGTTTTTTTTTTTTATCTTCAAAATTTCTCATACAACATTAAATAATTTTAAAAGTGGAAATTTTTCAATGCTGATTATTACAAAGCGGAAAACATTTAAAAATATATTTACAAAAATCCCCACTGGGAAAAAAAATGTGTTGGAAAAGGGAAATCTTGTTTCATCTTTCCCTGCATTACTCCCGGCTTGCCGTGTGAAAGGAGTGGGAGGGGGGGATCGGTATTTGGTATTATTGCTTATTTAAGCTAGTTAAGATTTTTTTTTTCTTTTAAATCTAAATTTTGGAGTGTTTCAAAAAATGAAAATAACTTATTTTTTGGAACTGATTTATAGATAATATACAGATAATATAAAATCACCGCCCCCCCCCCCGCCCCCACCAAGAAAAAAAAGAATTTTTTTTTTTTTTTTTTTTTTTCGTTTAACAGTAACTGCGTTTTGGTAAAGTGGCATTTATTTCTTTTGACAAATATTTTTTCATTGAAATTGAAATTGAAATAAATTCCCATTTATCATTAATTTTTTTAATATGTTTATATAATATGTATGTCTAAAGATTGCAATATTCATTTTCATTCTAGGTGCTCACAAAAAATATTCATTTAAAGATATTAATGCATACTTTAAAAGCAAAAACATTAACAGTTTTTATGATTTTTTTTTTCCATAAAAACTCTTTAAATTAAAGAAGGGTACTTTTTGTGTATTTTTTATTGCATAAAATATTTAAATGCAGCATATTTTATCGTTTCACATAAATCCAGGTTTAAAATAACGAAAATCATCTTATAAAATGTGAAGTAAAGATACTTTTTATTTCTTATAATAAAAATGTCGAGAAGATTATACTGGGCCACTGACTTTTAAACAATGATAGATTTGTATATCTTGGCCGCAAACGTACTTTCATTCGCTATTGGGCACTGAAATTGCATTAAGTTTCCCCGCCATTTGCCCGTTAACGATTTGGCGATAGACATCCGGTGTGCGGGCGCTTCAGTTAAAATACATTAATGGCTGGATACAAATTGCCGCAAACTTTTTTGGCCACAACGTTTACAACAGGTGGCCAAAAATCTCGTGTTTGCTGGGTATGGTTTTGAACTTATAACCCTCATGGTTATTGATGAAATGAAACAAAATTTCACTTGTTAAATCATAGTATCTACTGTGAAAATTTAAATAAAAAACAGCAATCTGTGAGACCGCTAGCAACAATTAAGTGTTAACGTAGTCAATCTTAAAAAATTTCAAGTTTTATGAAATTGTGTCCCTTTGTTTAATATTATTTTGCCTAAGTTCTTTTATTTGTTAATTTGAAATATTAATACTGTAGACTTCCGCAAATTTCTAAAATCCACACATTGCAGATGTAAACAATGAAATTTACAGTTAAAATGTAGGGGGAAATCAAGATTTTTAAAATTATTATATCATTCCATGCACATTTTAATATGTAATTCTTGTTAATATGACTGAACACATGTTTTCTCATCAAGGAAGTACTAGTATATAACTTTATTTCTAAAAAAAATTAAGACAATGCTGATCTCAATCTTTTTACCAAATGCATTTCTGCATTAATCAAGCATTTTTGGATATTAAAATTGGCTAAGCATGAAATGAAACTTTTTTATTTTATGATTTTTATGTGAATTATTGGTGTACCTTTATGAGGCAAGTTTCATTGAATAATTTAAAAAATATATATATCTAATAATTATTATGCCTATTTAGATATGTATTATTGTTTACTTGACCTTTACCTTTAAAATTTTAATTATGTTTTAAAAATTCTTAATTTTTATTACTCTCATTGCTTTCCTTAATTATTTTAATATTTTACTTTATTGTAAGCATTCATTGTAATTTACAGTGCATTATTACATTCAAATTACTCTTTAAAAAATGTAAACAAAATAGTGACCAGAAATCTGCAAAATTCTAAAATATACATAACCTCTGGTTTCAAGCTATGCGCTTTTGAGGGAGTCTACTGTACATAAATATGCATCTAGATTTCCCCCATCCCCTCAAAATTCTATTTTTGAGTATAATTCTACTTCTGGATCGCTTCACCAAGCTTGGCAATAAATGTATAATCTAACAACCAATGTAACATGTAATTTGGCAAATGTATGTATTTTTGGGTCAACGGTTTCGGGGCAGAAAGTGACCACATGCGAATTTCCCAGGCAACTAATGCCGAGCCAAAACTAGGTAATGTGTAATGTGGCAAATGCACTTAATTTTGGATTTGCAGCCTCGATGCAGATAGTGATCTTGTGCCAA